>QLNU02014802.1:52034081-52049675 GCA_006491805.2 Dysdera silvatica
TCATCGTTGTAGAGGGATTTATCGTTATATCGGATATCGTTGTTGGAATGTTTTACTGTACCACTGCACTACCAAAATTTTGCGATTTCTCGTTCATTGTATCATCGATACATTCGGATACTTTAGAAGATGATGAGAAAGTCAAACTTTATAAGCAAAATTTTCGAAGTATTTCAATAAGTATTAATATATCACAATATTGAAAATATAAAGTAATTTTATCTTACATAAAGAGATCGGGTTCTACACAGGGCCGTATTAGACTAGGGTGGCAAAATTTGAGGGGCGGCATCAAATTATATATTTTTTTACCAGTATATATTTTGGAATATTCTCTATAAAAAAGAAAGCAAATACTTATCTGATAGGGGCGGCATTTTATCGTTCGGCTTGGGGCAGCAAAAATCCAGGCCTGTAGCTAGACCCTTATTAGTGGGGGGGGGCTTTCAAAGCTACCGAGGGGGCTTGAAATTCGTAAACGTTTTGATGTATTTTATTAATATATAATAATAATAATAATAAATATATAAGCGGATATCAATGTAGAGTTCTCAAAATTATTGGGGTGGGGGGGGGCAAGCACATTTCATTTACGTTTATGCACTACAGTATATGCAAAATCGTAATCTATTTCAGATTATAGGGGGCTTGGGTCCCACGGGCCCATATAGCTCTACGCCTATGTAAGCAGACTAATATATTTAACGTTAATAAATAAATTTCTTAAAATAAATTTTGCATTGAAAACTTATAAATTTTAGTATACCTCTCTATAATTTCTCTTATCCTTATTATAAAGTGTAAGATTCCAACCTCTTTCAAAAACATTGTACACAGAAGATCTACTGTAGAAAGCTATTTTGAATACATTTTTAACGTCAAAAATTTTTTTTTATTTTCATGCACAATCTCATACAAAACAAAAATTTTAAAATAAAATTTTACAATATTTTATTTTGAGAAAAAATATTTTCCAGGTTGGGGCTGACTACATTTCCAGGGGGGGCTCAGCCGCCTATAGCCCTATCCTGGCTACGGCTCTGCAAAAACCACAGCTCGGCCCTTGGCATGGTGATAACCCGTGCTATCTCAAAGCCCTCCCAAACTTCCAGCCTTAACGTAGCACAAAACTCCAAACCATATTTGTGACGTCACAAGTTTCGACTCAAGTTCTGTGATTCACAACCTGCTTGTTGCAATCATAAGTTATTTGTGTTTTACAGGTGAGTTTATAATTTATTTACATAGTGTTTTAGAAATTCCACACTCCTTCAACTAGTTACTTATAAAGTATAACTTTATACCTAATGCTTTTCTTATGTCACTTTTTTTTTCATAGGAAAATTTTGCAACGACCCAGATTCGAATTTTGGTCCCGACACGATCATGCGAGGATGATTTACTGTTATGAGTTGTAAAAGTATAGTGGCATTGATTAGAAGGTGTGCCATCATCACACGAATGTACTATATAGTTATATATCACAACGTTTACTGCCGCAACTACAAGAAAGCTAAATTTATTTATAACTCATAAATAGTTAATAGACTCATTGGCTATAACGATGATGACAAAGCAACCATAATAATTAATCCATGATTTTTCTCCCTTGAATAACAGGAATCATCTTATTCATTTAGACTTTGAACATTTTTAAGCCACAACGGAAAATGGAGTTGCATTGCTAATGGAGTTACTTATCTAATTACTTAATTGGTGGAGTTACTTCGCTAATTACTTACTTAGTGGAGTTACTTCACTAATGAAGTTACTTAGCTAGGACTAATGGCATTGTTCCATATGAATTATGTGACTTTCGGTAGTGTAAAATCCACTTTCATTAAAAGGACATCCTACGACAAAGTTATACCTCTATCACCTTTTTCAGAAGTCATTTCTATCTCTTTACCACGTGACTCTTCAGTAATATATTTCTCCAAAAGTCGCCAACTCGAGCTTTCTGCAAAGATGAAATAACCCTAAAACCTTAAAATCTATCTTCTCCCCACTTCCGAAATAGGTTATCCTTATGGGACAACTTGAATCTAGTGCTCAGTTGCAAAATGCATTAGACAAACGGCGACTGCGATACTCGTTTTGTTTTCAAAAAATCTTTTTAGGAGCCGTCCAACAACCTTGATTTTCACAACCTCACTTTTTTTAGAAGCTCAATGTTTACCAACAAAGATTGGCTGATTCACATGTACGTGTTAAATATATCTTTCTATGTTCGTGGAGTCTATTAAAGCTTCCGTAGTATTTTCATATAAGTCTTCCAGACCTGGTAGCCTAACCAGTGGTGTGTTGATTTTATGTCCATTTCTTTATAATTAGATATTCCACTGTATTTATTTTAATTAATTCATTTGTCAATTACTATGAGACAATCAGTTCGTTTTCAGCTTGACACTTTCTTCAGCGATCTGATAGAGAGCGCTGTTTGTAATAGTATGACCACTACTGTCTAAACCAGTGTGAAATGAAATCCACTCAAATGTAATTTCCCCGTTATATTAAATATTCCGCTGTGTGGGATACTTGTGGAGTATAAAATATTGATTATTTTACTTTACATTAATAAGTCTATGTTGTGAAAATCTGTTTTAATATATTTTAAACGTCAAAGAGCAAAGTTCGTTTATGAATAATAATTTTTACACACACGTTTAAGCTCAGTCTAAAGCTTTTTTTAGTATAGGAGAAAAATAGACACCATCCCCATCCTAGAATCGAACTAGGGTCGCACCATTGATCCCGGAGTGCCTCAACCGCTAGGCCACCGAGAATAAGAACAACGCTCTCCTTCACCGTATTTAAGGTTGTGAGATAGATATTATTATTATCCTCCCCCGGGCTAACACAATTGCCAAATAATGGTCAATACTTAACGCCATAGAGGCGAGGTGTTTTTTTTTGTTTTTTTTTTAGTTCGACTCTAGGACATGGATGATGTCTCTTTTTCTCTTATACTAAAAAAACTCTAGATTGGGCTTAAACGCGGGTTGTCAAAATTATTATTCATGATAAAATTCAGCATCAAATATACCACAAAAACTCGCCTCGGAGGCTCTGTGTGTTGACAATTAACTTTAAATTGTGTTAACCCTAAGAAGGGTAATAATATCTTATAACGAAGTTCATTGTCTTGTACAAAAAAAAAAGAATATTACAAACAAAAGCTTACAAACCAGCCAAAAAATTAAAAATAAAATTCTACAATAATTTATTTTAAGGAATATTTTCCCGGTGGGGGATGATTATATTTTCAAGAGATGCTCAGAGCAGCCTAACCTTAACCTGTCTAGTGCCCTGTACGGAGAGGCATTTTGTATTCGATATAATTCTATGATCATTATACTGATCATAGAATTGTATCGAATACAATTCTATGATCATTATACTGAAAAGTATTCGCTACGATTTTCATTAATATAGTCAGTTCGTTCAAAATTGGTGTCGTGTATTCGGGAAAGCCCCAAAGAGACACTTTTTACAACGAACAGTGATCTTAAAAAGGTTCTAAGAATTAAAAATTGTATTGTGCAAGACGACGATTTCAAATATAGTGACACCTACGAAACCTTGCGCAAGACACCCTGTTGAAGAAATAAGAAATAAAGCTCTTTAGAAAGGTTTCCACTCAAACCTAAATATCACTCAAGAAGCCTTGAAAATTCGTCCCTTAAAAATTTTCTGCATTTGACAAAAGGAGCAGCTGGCTCTCTATACATCGTGTTTTTAAATATTACGCTAGTGTCGAAATAACTGCTGTTATACCGCTAATATTCTAAAGAAATAAACACACAGATAGGAGCTTCATGAAACTCTTTATTATTTTCATACAATGCAAAATTTGCTTTTCTTCCGTCTTTACATTTAGCACATTTTCATACAGTGCAAAATGTTCTTTTCTTCAATCTTTACGTTTTAATGTGAGTTTCAATGTCTTTCTTATTTGTAAAAATACCAAATTTTCTTTCTAGTTTATGGAACAAACATAAACTTTTAGCCTAATTTTTTGTCCATAATTTGTCTCTAAAGCCTGCAACTGAATGCAGTGGGCTTTAATAAGTCGAACTTCAATGAGTCGACAATTTCAGTAAGTGGAACTTCAATGAGTCGAAATTTTCAGTAAGTCGATCCAATAAGAAATGACTAATAAAATGTACTTTTTGTATGCATGTGTCTCTGGAAGGCCGATTCGAATTTTCGCGATAACTGAATTTTTTTTTTTTTCACTTCCTCATTTTCCACTTATTGAAGTCCCTCTGCCTAAGCTGTGGGGATACGCTGTGTGACCCAATATTTGAACGCGAAAGTAAGTGCAATACCTTAATTATTATTCAACTGGAGTATAAGTGATATCTTAATTGTTATTCAACTGCAGTGTAAGTGGTATCTTAATTATTATTCAACTAGAGTGTAAGTGGTATCTTAGTTATTACCTCTGCTAGTTAATCAATGATATCTGTAAGTATTATCCTACTGGGGAGTATGCAATATCTTATTTGTGCTATTCTAGTGGAAATTAATTCTGTTAATTATTATTTTACAGGGGGAGTGACTATTATCTTAATTATTATTTTAACAAAGAGTAAATTATCTTAATCATGCACTTTACTGAGGCTTATATGTCCTCAGTGACTGGGCCCACAGTCAGCTTGACTGTGGGGTATATCCTATATCGTGGTTCAGGAGTCTTTGAGCCGTGTATCAATGCCTTCCCAATTAACTCACAGCACAATCTTGAAACGCAAATTTACAAATATGAGGGTTTCTGTCAGGAAATGTGGGAGAAATATCCTAATTGTGCATGTGTTCCATCCGCCACCAGCTGAAAATTAATAAACTTCAAATTAGACATGTATCCGATCTCCTTCAGAGTAACTGATTAATGGATTTTACTTTTACCATTCTTTACTTCATTTATACATGCATTGGGTACTGGATATCCTGTGATATAACCGTGAAAACGCATATATAAATCTACTGTAGGTCTGGGTGACATTTCCATCATCCATACGATCCATCTCGTGAATTTGTTTCGACAAGGTTTATATACATCACATGGTTCACATAAACTCACAGCATCCACCAAGCTCTCCACTACCTTGTTTAATTTAGATGATGCTGAACTGCTCATGATCCGAACGCTATATTTCTGAAACTGTTTTAAATAGTCTTCTCCATATAACATCTTAGTATCTTCATTCAAATCCTCAATTATTTTGTTATATTTTTTCTGGATTCCTTTAACGTCCGTTAACGTAGTTCTGAAAGTACATAGAAATATAAAATTAAACGATAGTAACACATAAAAGATAATTGGACGTAGTGATACAAGTAACTACTCATGGCGCTATTTTGATGAGGCAGAACTAGGCTAATTCACCAAAATAAGTTGCATTACGGTCTATACTCAGAGGCGGCCGGAGAATATCTGCATGGGTGGTGGTGGTGGGGGGGGGAGAAACACAAAATCCTCTAGCTATACAAAAGCACATAACACACACACACACACACACACACACACACACACACACACATATATATATTAGAGTGCTTCCATCCATAATGTTAAAATTGAAAAATAGTATTTGACATTTCTCCAGGGTGCCATTTGGTGATGCCTCACATAGGGTGTGTATGTGCAAATTTTTTTTTAAATTGAACAACATTTAGGACTTGCCTACTTCAACTGAAATTTACTTAAAAGTCACATTTTATGGAAAAGTGTGCACTATGAGTATTCATGGTTAGAATTCGGTTCCTCTTATTGTTGTAATATTGAAAATATTCATGTACAATTTTATGAAGTTATTGACTGAATTTTATTTATTAAGTTTATGGGATTACTCAACTTATCAGACACTTATAATGATGGATTGATAATTAGTTGCCATTTCTGAGCACAGATGGCGCTACCATTTATAATGCATTTTGGAGCATTATAGAAGCTTATTAAAGCGCTGGAAAGCTAAAAAATCAGAAATTTTACAAAAACAGAATCAGTCTGCAAGAAATTAATAAGAAACACGAGTTAAATTGCTAATGTTCTCTTTCTTTTAAAGATTAAGGTAGACCACTTCCTGCACATCTGTTTGCTTACACTTTTATGTTTTGATTTTTATGCTCGTAATTTTGGATGTTGTGAGTGTGATACTTTGATAATTTTGAATATAATTATCTTTGAATTTCACTGATTTAATTCTATTCATTGAATTATAATTCAATGAACAGAGAGAGAAATGTTAAAAATGTTAAAATCTTGGCAGAGAAATGTTAAATTTAACCTGCCTTCACCATATCTCAGAAATCATGCTTAAAAAACTCTTTAAGAAAAAAATTAATTATTCATCCCTTTTTTCCTCCGGAGCTCAAGCATTTTCCCAATCCTGGAACTCTAATTCTTTCTTACCGGTGACTCCTCCGTCCCCTCCATGAGGCCGGCCCTGTTCATAGTTGCCAACCAAGAAAGCGGTTTCCATGGCTGAATAAACAGGCAATTATATCGCGTTTGCGAATTGAGCACAACTCCCGGCCTCACTAAAATTTCACCATGAGGAGCCGAGATGCAAAGCCTACATTGTATTCATAAGTAGAATAAGCATCGTAAAGCCAGGATTTCCAAAACTCAAGTGAGAGTTCAAAATTGCTATCAAATAAATGTCTTCAATAATTATGTAAGCTACCTTTGTCGTAAAAAGACATATGCCATAACAAACAGTTATTTTGACACTGGCGTAAGGTTTAAAAACACGACGTTTCGGGAGCCAACTGCTCCCTTTGTCAAGTGAAGGCAGAATGAAGAGTTCGTGAAAGTCCTAAGCTTATATACCCGCATGTTGGGAATCCCCATCTGACGCCATTTGGTGCGGAGCATTTCCAGCTGGGGAAACCCCAATCGGGGAAACCCTCGCCGGGAAAGCCCCCGCACCCGACGATGTCAGATGAACACCCCCAACTCGAGGTTTTGCAAAAATCCTGTAAGGTTCTGGTAGAGGTTTTGCGATGTTTATTGCACGACTCCTCAAACCGTAGGTTTCCCATGATTCCAGAAAAAGTCTACTCCCCAGATTCGTCACATTCTGATGTAATATTTTCATCGAATGCCAATCTGGTTCGTGACCCTCCCTGAAGACATGTTCAGCCAACTGGTTTGAATCGTCTCCCCTAGCTACCGCACGCATATGCTCCTTCCCTCGTAGACGTATCGATCTTCCCGTCTGTCCAACATACACCTTGTCACAGTCTCCACACGGTATTTGGTAAATAGCACCAGATTTCATGGCCACTAGTATGTTGGCTTTGATTATTTGGATTATTATTTGAGTAGTTTTAAACCTTCAAAAAAATAATTTATTTTTATTTTTTTATGTAAAAGTGTGAATATTTCTGAGCATTTTAAGACCAACCGTAAACTTCTAACTTAATCAGAAGCTGAGATATAGCAAAAATAGCAAACCCTGTTTGAATAATTTGAAGTTTTAAATGTACCAATGCGCCGTGGTTTCAACTTTAAATACCCTAATTTCAAATTTAACACATTGTTTTAATAATTATTTTTCTTTTTTCTTTCTTTTTTTTTTGAAACAATAATCCAACGGGGATCACATCCAAATATACATGTACAAAGTAAGCGAAAACGAAGCGAACAACTTTCATACCCGTCGTTCACTCTCGCTTTCTGTTGTAAACAAACACGGACGCACGCTTTATCACACGTTTCTGATTTTTCAAACGTTTGATTCTTTTACCATTTTATTTCGTTAGTTATTTGTTATTGCCTATTTCAAACGTTATTTGTTGTGAGTTATTTTGGGTTGACGTTATTATTTACTTCAGTTTTACTGGTGATTGCCTTTCATTATTTACCTGACTAATGGCTAAAGCGAAATCTAAGTCGGGAATGCGTCCGAGAAAGAGGAAGCGATGTTTTTATGGGACAAAAGAAGCCAGTATTGAAGATACATCCACTGCTGAATATAGTAGTGCTTCTGCTAAAAAAATGAAACTAGATAATTGCAGTCAACCAGCAAATAATTTTGAATGTGAGAATGCATTTAATGGATATCGAATATTTGATTTGGACTTGCTGGTTAACACGCTTGAAAATTTTGTATGCTGTAAGGTATATGGTGGTAAAATGAAAATTAGGGAGGAATGTCAGCAAGGGCTTTCGTCCAAATTCAGTATTTGCTGGGAAAAATGTGTACTTCAGGAAGCATTTCGCAATTCAAAAATGCTGGGTGTAAAGCATAACATTCCAGAAATTAACAGACGCAGTGTTTATGCTATGCGTACCATTGGCTTGGGTTTGTCGAGTTTGAAGACATTTTGCGGTATCATGGATTTGCCTACTCCTGTTTCTAGCAGTCGTCCAATCTTAACGAGCATTAAAAATGCTCTTGCAATGACTGCAGAAACAGTGATGAAAGAAGCAGCAGTAGAAGAAAAGTCATTGACGACATTAGATGGTGGTGTATGTGTCAGTGGCGATGGCACCTGGAAGAGTCGAGGTTTTTCTTCGCAGATCGGTGTGTGCAGTGTAATCGGTGCTGAGTCAGGCAAAGTAATCGACGTCGAAATTTTGTCCTCTGCCTGCAGAGGTTGTAGCAACTACAAAGGACTGAAAGTTGGTCAGGCGTATACTAACTGGTTGCAATCTCACCAATCAAAGTGTACAAAAAATCATACAGGCTCAGCAGCGAAAATGGAAGTCACAGGTATGTGTCGAATTTTTACTCGGTCGGAGACCCACAGGGGTATACGATACCTTCAGTATGTAGGTGATGGAGATACGAAAACTTATCCTGAAATTAAAAAGTTGCGACCATATGTCAATGCTGTAGACATTGAAAAAATAGAATGTATTAACCACATAGGCAAAAGAATGGGCGCCCTGCTTAGAAAAATGAAGCAAGAAAAAAGAGGACAAAAACTCGGACAGCAGACCGTTAAGCGGTAAACGCAGGCTTACTAATAAAATTATTGACCGCTTCTCCGCATACTTTAGAAATGCTATAAGAGAACATAAAGATTCTCTAGATGGAATGAGAAAGGCTGTATGGGCTATCTTTTATCACTCACGTGCCACAGATGAGGAGCCCACTCACGATTTTTGCCCCAAAGGCGTTTCTTCATACTGTAAATACCAAAGGGCAGTTGTCAACAATTCACACCATAATTTTAAACACAACAATTCAGTGCCAACTGCTGTTATGGATGCTATTAAACCAATATTTAAAGATTTAGCACATCCCCAACTTTTAAAAAGACGTTTAGGAAATGGAACGTAGAACGCAAACGAGAGCTTCAACTCAGTAATCTGGAAGTATTGCCCAAAAACTTCAGGAAGTGGTCGGCCCATTGATGAAATAGCAACCTACGAAGCTGTCATCGCATTTAACAAAGTTAGTCAGGGTCGTCTCCAATTTATGGAAAACCTAGTGGTTATGCCAGGTGTCAATGCAAGACATGCTGCAATTGCAGCAGATAAAGTGTGAGTGATGAATGCAGAAAAGCAAGCTTCGATGTCCACAAAAGCAGCTCGTAAAGTTCAACGACAACTGTTTTGTAAAAAATTAAAAAAGGACTTGCAGCATGAAGGAGTGTTATATGAAGCTGGTCGATTTTAATGGTATGTAGTGAAGCATATTTAATTTTATACTTAAACTTGACTTTAAACTCAATTTTCTCTGAACGTCAAAATTGGATCTTGCGCGCATGATATAATTTTTGCTGTTTGCTATATTCAAATAAAATTTGGCAGTTTCCTTCGTATAATCATATTACACAAAATGAGTGAGCTAATTTTGTTATACTAGTTAAAATTACAAGATCATGCACATAAAACTATTAAAAAATCACGTAAATATCCATATTTGAGAAAATCAATAATTTAAAAATTCATATTTTATAAATATATTTATAAATTTAAAATACTGCTCACTCAATCTCTACATACAACCCTCCTTCTTATTATAAAACTGTGTTTTTAGCTCTGAGTTATTGTTAAGTGAATATATCATGCGCGTCGTAAACTTCTAATATTTAAATCATATGAAAAATCAATTTAAATTTTTTATTATTAAAAAATGAAAATATGTTACAATTTTCTATAAACTATGTTATTAATGAGATAATTATCTAGTTTATAAGTTGTGAAAATTTTATAAAAATCAAGTGAATAGTTATTTTACAAATTGTTCCTAAATTTAGTGCATTTTTCCATTGTTTTCGATGACTTAAAACCACCAAGTCCCCTTAATTTAAAAATAAATCAATATTGAAAACGTTATGTCACTTCGCTCACAAAATTCGGTAGCTAAACCCATAGTCTTATTTTTAACCGCCAAATATCGTAAAATTGGTGAAATTTGGCAAAATTAAAGATGTCATAATTAAGGAACTAACTGAATCGTGGCGCGAATTCCCGGAACGTTTCCCACGAATTCTAAAATTTTTTCAACAAATTTACGAATTTCAGAATTTTTTCTAGTGTTGCCTAATTTCTGATACAATTTTTTCTTAATTTTGATATTTAAGCAACTTCAATGATTACCGCCATCGTCAGAAAATCTTTTGAATAATATTTAGCAGAAAAATGCACATGTGAACAAGATATTCTGCCTTGCCCCACCATAATCTTAAGTGATGAGCTAGAATCTTAGAATCTCGTTCATTCGAGAGAAATAGAACTAGCATAATAATCTAAGGGCACAGGCACCGTAAATGATCTACGGCAAGCGGAAAAAATGGCCTGGAAAAATGAGCCGATGGAAAAAATGGCCGAGGAGAGAAGGGCCGATGACAGAAAAAGGGGACGTTCACAAATTTCATAATTTTAATTGCAATGTCCACAGCTGCATTCCTCTTAAAACGATTACCATCAGGGACATACCGAGGCGCGCCTTTATCTCAGATGATACTAAAGTCACACCTACCAAATTTCATAGATAATATACATGAGTGCACTTATACATGACAATATATCAGAGACGCATCGAGAAGTGCCGCAGCCCCCCATTATTTATCTCGGCTGCTATTAAAGCCACATTCACCAAATTTTATAGCCAGAGTATACATGAGTGTCGTTAACATGAAAACATATCAGAGGCATATCGAGGGGTGCCGCAGCCCACCCCCATTTATCTCGGCTGCTAATGAAGCCCCATCTACCAAATTTCATAGAGGGTACACATAAATGCCTTTAACATGACAACATATTGTACTTCACCTCCGAAGACGAGAACCCCTTACAGTGCGCAACGTGCACCAAGATAAATAATGGGGGATGCGGCACCCCTCGATACGCCCCTAATCATAGACGTAGCCAGAAAGTTCGCTAGGGGGCGGTTATAGGCTCAATAAGGAGGGGGTTACTGAACTGAACTCATATATTCCTATGTTAAATATACAAAATTTCATTGCAATGGGGGGTTACAACCCCTATAACCCCCCCTGGCTACACCTATGCTCCTAATATGTTGTCATATTAAAGATACTTAGACGTACTCTTTGTCTCTGAAATTTGATATTTGTGACTTCAATAGCAGTCGAGATGATGAATGGGGGGCTGCGGCACTCCTCGATACGCCTCTGATATGTTGTCATGTATAAAGACACTCATGTGTACTATCTGTCTATAAAATTTGGTAGATGTGACTTTAGTAGCATCCGAGATAAAGGCACCCCCGTCGATAGGTCCCTGATGATGATAATCGTTTTAAGAGGGTTGCAGCTGTGAACATTGCAGTTATTTCAATTGCAAGTAAAATTATAAAATTTATGAACGTTGGCTTTTTCTGTAATCGGTCCTTTTTTCCTCGGCCATTTTTTTCCGCGCCCTTTTTTTTTCTATCGGCCCTTTTTTTTCCTAGATTCATGTTCTACATGGAAATGTTTTTCTATCTATATAAATATTGAGAAACGCTTCTGTACCATTTTTACTCCCCTTTAGTGTCAATAGATGGCGACGTAAGTCTATATTACTTCCTTCTCGTACCAGCGAATGGCAATATTATTTTATAAAACTTTCTTTAATACTCGTAGTAAAAGATATTGTATATGTATCTTGTTACTACTTAATGTTAATAATGGCTTATTGTGTGAAATTTATCAACTAAACTTTATCATATATACAGTACAAAGTCTCAAATCCGGAATCGTCCGGACCGTGGCCTTTCCGGATTTCGGACTTTTCCGGATTTTAGGTCACTTTCCGATTTACGGCAATAAAAAAACGGGCATCTCCATTCCGAACGCCCTTTTAGTTAATAACTAGCTTACGCCGCCCGAGGGTGCGATTTCGTAAGAAATTGGAGCATTAAAATAGAAAATTTAATCACTTACCTTTCGGCCGCAAATTCCGGAGGTGCCGCGAATCAAGAATAACAGCGCTTGAAACAAATATACATTCCAAAATTTTTATTTACAAACGAAAAAGCTACTTTGGGCTAAACATATCGGTTATTTTTCTTTGGCGCATAAATTGAGATTTTTCCGTTAATACTTTCTCTTTAATTAACGTAACAGTCATTATTTCATGTGCAGTTGCAAAATCCCTTTGTTGCAGTCCTTTAATTACAACGTCCAACGAACTCAGAAGTTGGTCAATCGGAACTTTTTCTTCCTTTTCCTCATCTACACTCTCTTCGTCGCTGCTTTTGTCTTTATTCTGGTTCATCACTAAATCGCATATTTCATCGTCCGTGAGCGATCCTACCACAGGTGCATTGTCATCAATCCCCATAACTTCTAAGGGTTCTTCCCCATAACTATAAAGGGTGGGGAACGTTTTAATGCCTTTGAAAGCACGAGGCTTCGCACTTTTCCCAATCACCAGCAACCTGCATTTGTGTGTTCCAGCTGCATTCGCACAAGCTAGCACTGTGAGCCGTTCTTTTGAGTCCTTGAGTCCTTTTGGGGGTTTCCTCATCTGCCGTCACCAAAGTTTTCCTTGGAACATATCTCCAAAACAATGAAGTCTCGTCCGCGTTGTAAATTTGATCAGCGGTCAAGTTTTCCTCAGATATCAAAAGATTGAAATCTTCTATGTACTGTTCCGCCGCTTCATGATCAGCTGAGCCACGTTCACCACAAACACGCAATTGTCTGATTCCATGCCGCTGCTTGAACCGCTTCAACCAGCCAGTCGAATATTCGCAAGAATTTGTCAAATTCATCTCCTTGTGAAAAATCTTTGCTTGCTGCATCAGCATTGGTCCAGTGAGAGGGATATTTTCATTTCGTCGTTGCCGAAACCATTCGATCATCACTTTATCCAGGTCTTGGTTTTTCACCGAATGCATAGTTTTTCTTTCCGCCATTTCCCTAGGGCTGTCGCTATCCACAAAGAATTCCAGCAATTCCTTCTTTTTCTTCATTAAGTCGTAAATGGTCGATTTCCCAACTCCATACTCTTCGCACATCTTCAAAACTGAAGAACCACGTTGAATCTTCCGAAGAATTTCGACTTTGGTTTTTATGCAAAGGGAAACATGCTTTCTCTTAACCGACTTCCTGATTTCCGACATAGCTTAAATCAAATTAAAAACTAAGCGCAAAACTTCAGAGAACTTCGTAACACGTGCGATATCTGCAATCCTAAGAGAGAGAATAAAAATAAATGGCTTCAGGACCCTGCCCCGTATGCGGACAGCGGTCGTTTTGACCAATAGGCGAGAAGTAACGTCACGTCATTCCGAACCGACCTTGAACAGGTCTTGTTCCCACAGCGGGGAGGCGCATCTCCACTCTTTTCCACACAAAATACCGGTTTTTCTCCGGTAAAAAACCCGGGATGTCAAAAAAAAAAAAAAAAAGGATCTCAAAAGTGTCCGGTTTTTAGGTCATTCCGGTTTTCGGACGTCCGGATTTCGGGCGCTCTACTGTAGTATGTAAACAAAGCCCAACTCTTATGCCCAGCGTACGCAGAAAGTTCATCAGTAGTGTTTATAGGCACAATGGTAGGGTTATAGAGCTACAACCGGCGTTCATGGGGCTCGGAGCCCCTAGTGTTCAAAAATTTGGTTTCCCCGATTCCGATATGCATTTACTTTAAAAAAATTTAGTCACATTTTAAAAAAAAGGTACTTTTTAACTTACTACTAATTGTCAAGCAGTATCAATTATTTTTGTAGCGTTTTGGTATCTTGTACATTCACTAAAATTCTCGACAGCTTTGAGAAGGAGGTAATAATTTTTCTCAGCCCCACTAAATATACCCTTAATGTTTCTCAGCCCCCCCACTAGAAGTACTCATATAGGCGCCCATGGCTACAACTCATATATTCCTATGTTAAATATGCAAAATCTCATAACAAACAGTTATTCCGACACTGGAGCAGTTGGCTCCCGAAACGTCGTGTTTTTAAACCTTACGCCAGTGTTCTTCTGGAATTAGCTACTGTCCGCAGTTAGTCTTGGGACGTATTACTTGTGGTTAGGTTAATCCTACTATACAGCGTGTTCAGTTGAAAAGGTAAATCCTGTCATAGGCGTAGAGTTATATGGGCCTGTCGGGCCCGAACCCACCTCCCAATAATTTGAAATAAAGTGCGATTTTACATATACTGTAATGTATAAATGTACATAAAATGTGCTTTGCCCCCCCCCCCCATAATTTCGAGAACTCTACGTGGATGCACCTTACATAACTTCCGATGGGAGTTTAGTAAAAATTAAAAAAAAAAAAGTCAATGTTTATTTGCAGAGGGAGTTGGAAAATAGTTTGAGAGGAATTTTAAGGAGAGACCCCACCCATCTACAACTTTAAAAATTCGAATGGTAACTCACACCTTTTGATATATCATTTGAAACAGAAAAAAAATGTAGTGCTTCTACTGAAGGAAAAAGAAATTCACGCATCCATTTCAGAAATAATGGCAAATAGGTTTTGACTGACACCTCAAATTAAATGCACAAACTTTACATCATTAAATGTTCAAAATTTTCTCCATTTCTTTGCAAACAGTAATAAAGTCTGTGTTCGAATTCTTTTCGAATTTTTCTGAATGTTTCTCTGGGAATATTTCCACATTTTCTAATTATCCCGCTTTTGAGATCATTAACATCATTTGTGGGAGTAATATATACTCGGGTTTTTAAGTAGCCCCACAGAAAAAAATTGAGGGGCTAATTCGGGAGACCATGGACGTCATTCCAGATAACCTCTTATCCTAGTCCACTTAAAGGAAAATGTGTTATTCAGCCTATTTCTTACGGCAAGAAAGCAATGCGGAGACACCCCATTTTGCTGGAATTGCAGTTTTTCTTTATCAAGCTTTAATGTTCCATCTTCCTCAATCTGATTTCATAGGGACTGAATTATTAGCGGATTCATTGCATTTTCTAACAACTCTAAATACAAATCAGCAGTGATGTTTTCGTCTATGAAAACAGGAGCTACTACCTCATCCCCTAATATGCCTGTCCATGTATTAATTTTTCTAGGAAACTGTGTATGTGTGTATATGCTCTTCCAAAAACAAGTGGGGTTTTTCACTGTGCCAATATGTGCAACTGTGCCTATTTACTAAACCGTTTAAAAAAAGTGGTGTCTTCTGAAAAATAAATATTCTTTAGCAAGAC
>QLNU02014802.1:52049775-52065584 GCA_006491805.2 Dysdera silvatica
TAAGACATATGCTGAGTTTGAATTTTTAAAGGTTACTTAAACGTGGTTACTTTGACGGGCAATGTCACACCGCTACCTGTAGCACGTTTTAGGATGACTTTGAGAATCGGAAAAAGTGACTAAATAGTTCAAAAACATATTATGCAAAAACTAAATATTGATCAGACGATTATCAAATGACGAAGAGAATACAACATTGTAAGCATTGAAGAAGATTTTCCTGTTCGTGACTCGTCTGGAGAATAAAGACGGAGAAGATGAGACCAATGATGACTTGAACGACCTAATGTGTAAGTGGGCGATGTCAAAGTCATTAAACTTTTGGGGGAAAAGTGTCAAAAACTTCATGTCAAAAGTTTTAAACGTTTGCGACGACGGGGACATTCAAGTCAGTTTTCTCACCACAAAGAAAACGGAAAAACTTTCACTGATAGGCCAGAATGACTAAATCTGACGTTGATTGTTTGTTTGTGGTTTTACGGCTCAAAGACTACAATGGTCATGCTGCGCCGGGACCTACTGTTTTCCGAGGAATCCGAACCTCTTAAGGCCTAGGGAACCAAACCCCGGACTACAGTGAGCAGTGCGATCTTTATGAGATCTCTGAGTAAGCGTTCTTTGCACTGCTGGGAGTCGAACCCGAGTTAACGGCGCAATAGGAGAACGCGTTACCACACTGCGCCACCGCAGGGTCCAAATCCGATCTAGTACACAAGATAACATCACCGCCAATAAAGAAGAGAGGCCTTTACGAATTTGATGTTGATAGTTCAGCGTATTTTTAAACCCGTTTGCGTTAACCACTATAAAAAATTTGTTCCTAAAAAATTATAATCATGAAAACTATATAAATATGTTTTGTCTGCTTTATGTTCAAAATGAAAAAAGAAATACGTTAAAGCTTTTTTTTTTTTTGTTATAATTGGCCCTACTAACCTATTAGAGGTGGTGAGATTGCCCAACAACGAATTTCAGGAGTGTTATGAATGAAATATGCGGGGTGGGCAAAGACAACTCTATGTAGAGGTGACGTTTCCCCACCATGTTTTTCATTTTTAAAAAATATTATATAACTCGGTCGAAAAACTCACTCATCCACAAAATCGAATTTATAAACCGTCTACCATATGTTACTGTATAAAATTTTTTTTAAGTCTCTTAAATCATATAGAAGTGCTGAAAATTTTGATTTAAAGTTGAAATTCGCGCAAAGCCACCTCGTTTGACGGTATATACAAAAAATTCTAAAATTCGCGGAAAATATCGGAGAAATTCGCGCCGTGATAAAATTACTACCCTAGTGATAAGGTCTAATGTGCAACAATTTTAACATGGCGCTGAGTTTTTACCGCACCGGGCTCTACATAAAAAGCCGGCCGTAGACATATGTCTAGTTTGTCTATGCGATAACCCGGCCCTAGACATATGTCTTGTTTGTCTATGCGATAACCCGGCCCTGTTCTTGCTACTTCAGTGGATAATTTACTCTGGTGTTTGATATCGTCGATTAGATCAGGACAATCTGAAGTGCAAATATCAAATTTTTGGTATAAATAGGCCTACTTGAAGTTTTACCTTCGTTATGAAATAGGGTATTAGAAACTTTGTTCGTTATTTCCAGTGTTTGATTTCCTACACTGCTGTTGGATTTTGAATACTTCTTCATTTGACAAAAGTGCGCCGCTTAGCAGAAAGGAATCGTTCACTCAATATTTCATTGGACCGTATTTAGTTTTGATTACAGAGCGAAGTCTTTGCTTAATATGTCTTAACATTACTTAATACGTCTCATGGTTATTCTATCAGTAACAACTTTAATGAAAAATAGCCGAGTTGAGAATTAAACCGGTTCTGCTTCTGATCAATGGCCCTGATGTGGTGCATTGGTAACACGCTCGCCTAGCGTGCCATCCCGTGTCCGCCTCCCAACTGTGTCGAGATGAACGCTTTCCAACTAACTGTCACCGTTGGTTTCGGGTTGGTTTCCTAGGCTGTAAGAGGTTCGGAGTCCTTTGAAAACTGTGGGTCCAAGGGCAGCATGATCCTTGCTGTCCTTGTGCTGCAAAAACTTGCAAAAAAAAAAAATCATCGATACGGTACATCATTCTATCTAGCACAAGTTATGTATATCATTTTCACATCAATTCCCAGTACTTTTTTTAATATGTGAACTTCATACTCATACCTGCTAAGCTAGTCACGCTGACAAGTCGACCTTTCGAGCGTCGAAGCAGAGGCAAAAAAGCCTTAGTAACACGCACAACACCCATTGCGTTAATGTCCATGACTCTTCGAAAGTCTTTTAACTCCGTCCACTCTGCCTCAAATCCTTCTAACACTCCTGCATTGTTCACAACAGCCCACAAGTCTGAAATCGATAGGTATACAAATTAGCTGATAACAACCGTGCATGATTTAAGAAATGGTTAAACGCATGTGCGGTAATACAGTAGTAACATGTTTGGCTAACGTGCGTTTTCCCAGGGTTCGATTCCCCAACTGCGCCAAGAA
Source organism: Dysdera silvatica (assembly GCA_006491805.2). NCBI lineage: Eukaryota > Metazoa > Arthropoda > Arachnida > Araneae > Dysderidae > Dysdera > Dysdera silvatica. The sequence continues at coordinate 52,052,287 of QLNU02014802.1, forward strand.
AGACTGCTTACAGAATAACTGCTTACTGCAGTCCGGGTTTGGTTTCCCAGGTTTTTAGAAGTTCGGATACCTCGGAAACTGTGGGTTCCTGTGCAATATGACCCCTACTGTCTCTGCGCCGTAGAACACACACACAAAATAAAGCTTTCTGGGTAACAGTACAGATGAATCCCACGCTTTGTCGCCAACTCCTTCCGGCGACGTCGCCAAAACTCGTGTTGTTTCTTAAAATGAACTGGAGATTTTTTCGAGCATAGACGGTGTGTGCGGTAGTTGTATTGTAGCGTCCGTTCAGCCATTCTATAATTGTCTGCGTTTCCTGGTGGTAGTTTTGTGAGTTGCGGTAGTGTTATATGAAAGAATAAGCGAACATTTGAACCCGCATTCTTTCACGGACTGGAATTGAAAAGTCGTAAGTTTGTGATAAAGCATGTCTAATTAAGTAAACGAAAGAGTACAGGGCGCCGCTACACGATTCATCAATGGGAGAGGGCCTCGCCAGCGCTCGGCAGCTCTGCGATTATCATTTTTAATAAAAACCCATAAAAGTATTGATAGTATCATATCTAATTAAGTAACCGAAAGGGTACAGGGCACCGCTACACCGTCCATTGATTGGGGGGCTCGGAAGCTCTGTGGATATTAGTTTTAATCAAAAACAATCAAAAACTCATTAATGTATCGGTATTATGTCTGATTAAGTAACCGAAAGCCATAATGTAAATAAGTAGTTCATTTGTAAACAGTCATGGTGGCCGTAAATAAAGCGAACGCTTAAAACGACAAATCATGAGGACACAATTCGGGAAAGAGGTCGACGCGTCTTGGCGACTACGCAAGCATGGGGTTCATCTGTTCTGTGGCAGTTTTCTGATAAGCGGCTATCTTACAAAACTACTTAAGCAAGTTTCTTAGTTGAAGATTGGCATATGTACCAGTAGCTAGATACCAAAGACGTTAAAATGTGGAATACCTCTTATTATATTAAAAATAGAAAAAATAGCTTTACCTTTCATAAAATCAGCAAAAGATTTAAAACGTGAATTAAATAAACTTTTAGAACTTGCAAGGAATTTATAATTTTAATGTTTAAATTAACCATATTAAAAATTGAGACTTGGTAAACGAAATGTTAAGATAAAGGATTAAGTCATGTTATTACTATATAACATTCATTATTACTTGCTCTGCTCTTATCACTACTGCGCTTTGTGCAGAGGTGACATAGTTTACTCCTATGTCACCTCTGCACAAAGCGCAACAGTGACATAGGAGTAAACTGCTGTGCTTTTACTTCTACTATTTCTTTATCAGTATGCGAATATTACAAATTACTATGTTTTTCGGCACAAAGAGATTTGTTCTCAGATTATGACCACATGTTAAAATCACTAATCTATTTATTTACAAATATATTTTAAAATTTCTCATTGACGTACCAGATCCGTTGAGCTGCTGTTTCACAGAGATAACAGCTTCTTTGATGCTTTGGTCTTTGGTAACATCGAGGCTGAGAATTCGCAAGGAGTTTGAGCAAGCCTCTTGGAGAAATTTAGCTCCATCTCCAGACGGGAAGAGGCAACTCGCAAAAACACGAAATCCTTTTGAATCCAGCCGTTTGGCGAGATTATGTCCAAAACCGCTATCGCAACCTGCGTATAGAATATATAGATAAGTGTTTTCTAGATTCTTGCCCAGTTTTTATAAAACTTAAGCCTATTTTCTCTCACAATAAAACGCCGAAGTTGATGATTCATTTAATTTAATACAATTTTCATAAGTACAGGCTAAAATTCAATTAAAACACAGCACGTGTTTTTCAAATTTGATTAGTATACGAAAGAGCAGCCACCTTGCGTAAATTAGGGAGGTTGTGGGGGGGGGGGATGAGAAATTATCCTTTTCGCTGCTTCTGAATTGTTGGCAGGTTACAATGCAATAAAAATTTACTTAGACGGAATCGTGTTACATTATGGTATTTTTAAACATTGCCCATTCTAACACAAAAGATCTGGCAATTTTGACTGAATGATTATCAGATTCTTTAAGAACAAAATGACATATATTACTTTTATGGATCCTAGAATTTTGAATTTCCTTCCTAACGGATGGCATGCACTTAATTCTATTTCTCTTTTAAAAAACACACATCCGCAAATATCTATTGCAATTCCAACGGCCCGTATGTTAATACATTTTTTGCTTATTGCGATAATATTAAAGAGTTATTCCACTGTTTCATGTGAATGCTTCAACAATCTTTCTTTCCTCGGGCAGCATAGGCCCCGTCAGACTCGATAGTCTTTATTCAATGCTGCCCAGGCGAATATCAATCTCCAAATTGCAAAATGTGTATCTATGTTATAAACTATGTTTAGGTGTTATTAAAAGAACGCCCTCTCCCCCCTGAAAGGTATACTTCGACCTCGGACTTAGCCTTGTTTCTTATTTAAGTAACCACCATCGGGACACGCCTCGAGAACGAGCACGACGACTTCGATCGTTGAACTGAAAATCTACAATCGAAGCGATTACGTACGACTTGTACCGTTGTACTGGGATAGAGCAATCATAACAGACAAGACAGTCCCACATAACCGTCCTGACATAACCCTCGTCGATAAATCGAATAAGACCACGTACTTAATCGACATAGCAGTACCCAACACCAATAACATACAGACAACCTACACAACGAAAATCACCAAGTACCAAGATCTCAGACATGAAGTACGAGATATATGGGGTATGGAAAAGATCCTCATCATCCCGTTAGTCATCTCAGCAACAGGGATAGTACCAAAAACGCTTGCGACGAATTTGGAGATACTCAACATTGACCCAAACACCTACATTGAAATACAAAAAGCCACAATCCTAAACACGTGTCACATTGTCAGGAAGTTTCTAGACATGGCACATTAAGAAGTGATGTAAAAAGAGGCTTGGGAACATGGCGCTCTGCCCGTCCCAAAGCCTGTTTCCGCCAAGAATGGGCGAGGAAAACTTTTATATATATATACGTATTTTTGAGATCCTATTGCAACTTTAGATTCGTGGGGAGAAAGGTCTCTAGGATCCCCGCCCCCCCACCTCGTATACGGCATGAGTGAGATTCTCAATTTCTGATTGTAAGTATAATGAAAATTACCTGTTATTAAAACAGCTTTGTCTCGTGGTGAAATCTTTTCCCAAAAGAACACCTTTCTCCAGAAAGGTGAGGTGTGATATGCAATCAAGCAGATAAGCAACAAACGCCCTGCAAAATCAAAAGCCCGAGTAATTGAACACTGCGGAAATAAAGTGAGCATCCACGATATTATACTTATAATTAAAAGATAGGCCAAACAATACAAAGTTAAACATTTCATCGTTTCCCTCAGCGAAAATAAAAGTGTGATGCTATTTCAAAGAAGTAAATGGCGGAGAGTATGTATAATCTCTTGTAGGTGGTGCCATTTCAAACAAGGAAGAAGGAAGTGATAAGGATGATACAAGGAAGAATGAAGTGATAAGGATGATACAAGGAAAACAAATACATTTTCAAACATTTCCGTGACCTTCCACCACAAACCTTTAACTTCTGTGAATTATCTGCACGGAGATCTTGTTTGGCATTGTAGTTTAATATGATCTAAAGGAGAAACACTTTCATCGTGGGAAAACTGCATTTAAGTGGATTCTACATGTGCACATAGAACTGCGCATATAAAGGTGGGTATACATTTGCGAATCGTTCGCGAACCGCTCGTGAACCGTTCCTTGAAATTATTTCACAACGAACTTACAGTGATCCATTGGAAAGAAAAGAACTAATCACGAACCACTAGCAATCATTTGTCATTCACTTGCTTGCAATCAAGTCTTCGTGAGAGGAAAATTACGTTAGTGATGGTTAGTTTGTGCAAGAAGAAGAGGTAACAACGACATTGATGGCACACTGACCTGTATAAAAAGCACACTGGTACGGAGTTAATGACGAACTTGATAAATTCACAAAAGCTAAGCGGCCAATATAAAAATTTCCCGCGAATGTCGCCTTCTGATTTTGAAAATCTGCTGCAGAAAACTGGGCCCCACATTTTCAAACGGGAAATGTATTTCCGCGCTCCAATGCATATACAGGGTGGCCATAATTAAAGTATAGGTGTTTAGAGCCGGATAGCGAGAAAAATGCTTTACCAAACTCAACCAAATTTGCAGTAGATGCTATTTAGACCATGGAGTTTTGACCTTTAAAAAAATAAAAAAATAGTTCGGTTTTTCGCCACCAGGGGACAAAATGGCGCCGTAAGGCCCATTTTGGGGTAAAATAGGCATAGGAAGTACAGAAAATTAACATTTTACATGCAGATTTTCACGGAGAAGCAAAACGTTATGCAAATTTTAGTCAGCTGACGTCATTAGTATGTACTACTAGTTTTGATAGTATAAGGAAAACGGAAAGAATGTGCCAGAATCAATAATGCGCTACATTCTTACGACTGTGCTTTGCGGTTAAAAGTTCGCTATGCTAACATTACATTATCATGCTTTACTAGCAAAACTTTATTACCAAACCAATGATAATGCTTGTGCCGCCCTTCGAGAATATCGAAGGTTGAAGGGCCTAAAGAAAGGTCCAATGACTATCGCAGGTTTTTGGAAAATGGTTTTGCATTTTGAAAATTCTGGAACTTTGCAAGTGTTACCAGGACGAAGGCGTAAACCTATAAGGAATGAAGAACTTCATACAGTTGCAATTGCCATAGAGGATCCAAAAGCCGGACCTGGAAGTGCTCGGGCAATATCTAGGCAACTGGATATGCCATATTCTACGGTATGGAAAATTCTGCGGAAATTGCTAAAATTTTACCAATACAAAATCAGCCAACCTCAACAGTTGCTTCAAGGAGATGCAGAAGCTCGCTTGCAATTTTCTCTGACATTCATTGCTCACATAGAAGTCGACAAATTATGGCCTTGGAATATCTTGCGGAGTGATGAGGCGCATTTTCATCTGAATGGAACAGTAAACACGCAGAATTGCCGCATTTAGGCTTCTGAGAACCCTGATGTGTTTCAGGAGATTCCTTTGCACTCTCCGAAAGTCACAGTTTGGTGTGACTTTATTGCCTCATTCATGATAGGTCCGTATTTTTTCGAGGAGAACACATCAACTGATACAAAACCTTGTTCTGTCAATGCTGAGAGGTATCGAACAATGCTACTGAACTTTGTTATTCCGCAACTTCAACAGCTTGGATGTCTTCAATCTACGATAATTATGTAAGATGGAGCATCTCCTCATACTGGATTGCGCGTACAGGAAGTCCTACGGCAGCATTTTACCAACGACTGAATAATTAGTCGACCGTTTCCTGTTAAGTTTTCTTTTAAAAGTCAAAACCCCATGGTCTAAATAGTATCTACTGCAAATTTGGTTCGGCTTGGTCCAGCAGTTTTCTCGCTATCGGATTCTAAACCCCTATACTTTAATTATGGCCACCCTATATATTCCTCTCAGCACCTATTTTCTCACAGGCAATTTTTTAAAAATTTGTTAGGAATGGTCCTTATGTATAGGGTCCCAGAGTAAAGATTTGGTTTCATAAATATCAGCTTCAGTAAATTTTCCTCTGACCACTCTATATTCAAATAAAATATGGCGGAACAAAATCTGTAGGCGCAAAATAATATACGATGAAGTCTGGAGGTCCGCAAGCAGAAAGAAAAACAATGAACTATACACGACGCCATCCCAATGCGAACTACGAACGTCTTTGTGTTCGTTAAAAAAACCGACAGGAGGGGATCGCCACGAACAGTTCATAAGCACTTCGTTCGGCGCTCCAAATCCCGTCCCAATCATAAGAACTAGCGGCACGACTCGCAAAGGTATACTTACCATTTAAGAAATGCACCTGCATATAGAACTACACACCTGGGGACCAACGTGGAGTTTTCAAAATCATTGGTTGGAAGCAAGCATATATTATGTACATTTGTACATTAAAATATATATAGAATTTCAATTTATTTCAAATTTTTGGAGGAGTAAATATAACTAACTCTACGCCTATACATATAGGCGTACGCAGAAAGTTTATAATATGGATTACAGAGCTGCTGTCATTCTATATATTCATATGTATTCATATGTATTATGTATAATGTATGTATTCATATGTATATATTCATATGTATATATTCATATGTATTATGTATAATGTATGTATTCATATGTATTATGTATAATGTATGTATTCATATGTATTATGTATAATGTATGTATTCATGTATGTATTATGTATATTCATATATGTATTATGTATAATGCATGTATTCATATGTATTATGTATGTGCATATTCATATGTATTATGTATAATTCATATGTATTATGTATTCATATGTATTATGTATAATGTATGTATTCATATGTATTAATGTATAATGTATTCATATGATATGTAATGTATTCATATGTATATATTCATATGTATTATGTATAATGTATGTATTCATATGTATATATTCATATGTATTCATATGCACAATTTCATCTTAATGGGAGATTACAACCCCCATAAAAAAAAACTTCTAAGTTCGCCAGTGGTTGTCCGAGTGGTTTTAAAGATGGCTGCAATACTAAAAATTTCTTAAGGAGATGAACAGAAGACATATTATCAAAGAAAGCTAATTTTCATAGTTTAAAAATAGCTTTCCTTACGTTTAAAATTCGAGTTAAATATTTACATGGTTTATAAAAAAATACGTAATATTTTAACGTTGACAGGTGAGAGAATTTTTTTTCTTCTTTAAGCTACTGGGGGAAAATTAGTGCTTCAGTTGTGAATTTTAGCTATTCGTAAAAGTGGATGTATAAATGATATATTTGTCTTAAAAATTTGGAACAGTATGCATCGCGTTTAGAAAAATACAACCTTTTGATGCAATTTAAGGCTCGAAAAACGGATAAAGATTGAAAAAAATCAAAAAAAGTTACTTGCACGGCCTGGAATCTTGACCCGCATATAGGCATACGCAGAAAGTTCATAAGGAGGAAGGGGTCGGGGAGGTTACAGTGTTACAACTCCATATATTTATATATAATCCGGATTATATGCAAGTGCATATGCAATTGCATATTTTAGCCCTTTTTGGCGTTCGTTTGTGCATATAAATGTATAAAAACGGTGAATTTCCCGAATAAATGCACGTTTTAAGTATTTTGGTAATTTTAAGAATTTCATGTTATTCTCTCATCGGAAAAATTTCATCACAGCGCTACATTTTCGTCTTACTTCTTATCTGAGCGGAAAGGCAATGGAATTTGTAAATGTACACGTTTAATTATGTCCTACAGCGCCAAAAATGTTATCATATCTGAATTATAGCCACCATTGTTAGGCCAATCAAAGGTTAATTTTACTGTGCTTGGCTGGCAATTGATTGAAAGTCAAATTAAAACAAACACTTATTCTAAATTTCCACACCATTTTCCTTCAGTGATAGACATCGTTCTATCATCGATAAACTATTCGTAATAGAAAACCCGCAAAAATGTAATACTGTCTAATAACTTTAGTTGCTCTGGAAGGGGCCCTTTTGGCCATAAAAATGCTATCACATAATAGTAGATAAAACTTAACTGTTTGGAACATGCAAAGACACATTGTCATATACCGTCGTAGAAATTGTGCTGTATAAAACGTATGATTTAATGTATATCGAATTTTTCTACTTGGCGGTTAATAATGAATCTATTTATTTTAAAATACAGGACACAAGATTTTCAAGCATTAAAAATTTTAAGTACTTGTTTATCCATTTTAGATATATGTTTATTCATTTTAAATGCATATATGTGGATATTTTGAGGTTCTTTAGTTCAGATTTTGAGGTTTTTTAGTGCATAGTTTAAGGTTTTAGTGCATGTTTTGAGGTTTTAGTGCATAATTTGAAGTTCTTTAGTGCATGTTTTGAAGTTCTTTAGTGCATATTTTGAGGTTTTAGTGCATATTTTGAAGTTTTTTAGTGGATATTTCGAGGTTCTTCAGTGAATATTTCGAGGTTCTTCAGTGAATGTTTTGAGGTTCTTTAGTACGTATTTGTATGCATATTTTGTGGTTATTTAGTGCATATAAACCGGGCTTTAATAATTATATACATAGTGTTCGTAAATTGTTTTGACAAAATAGGAGGGGTTGTGCCCATTAAAACAAGCAATATTTACTATGAAACCAAGGGTAGCATTCCAGTCAATGACAGAAAAAAGCAACTTCGAAACACGCTCAGCATGCACAAATATTTATTAGCAGTGAATGAATTGCACCAGATAATAAGTTGCACAAGGCATCGTGTCAGCTGATCAAATACGTGGTCAAGACATCGCATTTTGTAATTCTCAGGCAGTGATTGTAAATATTTGTACATGATGGATGTTTTTCAAACTTGCTCTTTGTTGACATTATGAGTGGAATGCGACCTTAGCTTCCGTAGTAAATATTGTTCGTCTTGATGGGTAATATCACTCCTTTTATTTTGTCAAAACACTTTACGAACACCCTGTATATAAAATTTCAACTCAATACGGGTTACAACCCCATCATTACCCTCCTGTCTACGCCAGTGGTTGTCCGAGTGGTATTAAAGGTCCCTGCAATGATGGAAATTTCTTAAAAAGATGAATAAGGAATGAACTTTTGACTTAAGAGAAATTGTTATGGGTATGCAGGTCGTAGAACAGTGTGCTTTAATTTATGTAAGTGACATAAAATAGAGAGGTTTAGAAGAGAAATTCTCTTTAGAGAGACTTAGAGAAACTTGAGAGACCCTCTTAGAAGGGAAAAATTTCTTGGAAACATCATCAACAAAGACCTTTTTCTTAATTTAAGAATAACTACCATTCTGTTTTAAATTCTACCTAAATATTTATCTGGTTAAATATTCAGTTGGTAAAAGCACCTGCCCGGATTGTAGAAGGTCGTGGGATCGTGCCCCACCAGACGCAAAAACATTTCTTTTCTTTACGAACGTTTCACCATCTAACCACGCCATAACATTGGAGTTACTATTACTACGCCTAAAACTAAAAAACGGTGATAAAAATTATGTCTTAATTTATTTACCTGGTGTATAAAAATGCTTTATTTTTTAATATTCACCGGTGAGGGAGATTTTTCTTGAAGTTATTAGGAGAAAAATAGTGCTTAAATAGCACATTTCAGGTATCTTTAAAAATGGAATTAGAAATTGCATATTTGCCTTACAAATATGAAACGATATGCATCGCATTTAGAACTATACGGTCAACTTGATGTAATTTGTGGGTTAAAAACGCATAAAGATTTTTAAAAAAAAAAAGTAAAAGTCCACGGCTTCACGGGGACTCGAACCGGGGTCCTTTTAGTCCACATAGGCTTAAGCAGAAAGTTCATAAGGGGGGGGGGAGGGCGTTACAATGCTGCACTGTAACTCCATATATTCATATATATACAACATTTCATCGCAGTATGGGATTACAACCCCCCCATCAACACCCCTTGCTTACGTCAGTGCCTATGCACCTGCGTATAAAATGACACAATTGTGCACATACACTACGTATAAACCAGATAGATGAGGTAGGATGAGTGTAGTTTGTGTAAAGTAGCCACAAATAAATATGTGTAAAGTAGCCACAATAATGGGCCATCCAAAAGCATTTTATAGGGGGGGGGGGATGCTGCGGTTATGTGAATAAAAATTATTATTACTAATATTGATGTCATGCCTTCGAATTGATCGCGATTGTATATGCAAAAATTCATTCTATTTACCGTATGCTCAGTCTCAGTCGATTCGGATAATAGAAGCTCCATCACTGGCGTGCACAGGGGTTGGGGGTTGATGAGGGTCACACGACCCTTCATGGCGATATAATTTTGTATATATACATACATATGCATATGTGGAGTTCTACTCACGTACATGAAACGAAACACAGATGTGAATTAATTGGTAATTTCTTTAATAATTTCCATAATTCGTAAAATTTAATTAATTTCCATAATAAATAAAAAAATCATTTCCATAATTCCTCCAACTACATTAATATTTCTTGCTAAATAGCTATTTCGTACCGTTTTGGTGGTACCATTTTTACTTCTGTATGCCATTGATGTGGTGATAATTAAAGCTCACATTTAAATCCTTATTGGCATCTCTTTGGTTTCTCGTAGTAGAGAACCGGTACACGATTTAACAATATTGTTCGACTAAATATAATATATCCATTTATATAAATCGAACACTACGCAGATTAAATTAAACAACAATGTCAATCAATCAACGTTTATTGGCGTAGTGATACCAACGCCGATGGTATGGCGTGATTAGATGGTGAAACGTTCGAAAGAAAATAAATATTTCTGCCTTCGGTGGGACCTGAACCCACGACCTTCCACTTGCCGGGCGGAGGCTCTACCCACTGAGCTACGAAGGACAATATATAATCTCTTTACGAACGTATATATATTGTTGCCAGTTATTTCGCAGAATGGTGTAGTACATAGACTACTATTTAAACCAAATTGCAAAGAGACTGGTATTAAATTGATCGAAATGCACGTTGCAGCATACAGGTATGTATTTATTTTATATAAATTAAACATTTGCATTTCGGTATCAAATTCGTGCTTTTACTATCATACAATGTAAACTAACGACTTGAAAACTATGATTAGGTACAAGTGGCCAAAAATGCAAAGATGTGCCTTTAGCATAAGAGCGACGATACTGCTCCGCGAATACGTTTTATCTTGAAACGTGCTCCGCGGCCCAAAAAAAGTAAAGCTGCCTTAGCTAATTACTTTGGGTTTACGTTGGCGTAATTGCTTGTGGCGAGTTCCATCGCTTGCTTATGATGCGTTGTACTGATTGCTTGGGGGAGAGTGTTGATACTTCCAGTTGAAGGGAACACGTAGTTGGATTTGGTATCGGGAGACATGTCGCCAACGAGAGCAACGTTCAGCAGCTAACAGTGGAAAGCGTTAAGGACCCCGATCGTTAACGCAACTCTGTTCTGGGATCACCATTTGAAGCAAGCGGTTGCGTTATTCCAATGTCCACAGGTCACCAATGTTCCAATTTTATAAATATTTTATTATATTGCGAGGTTGGAAATAGGATTACACTTGGAGATTAAGAAAAACTGAAAGAGCAATAAAAAAAGCTACGTTGTTGTTGTTGTTGTTGTTTTGTATGCAAGAAAAATAAATAATTTGGAAAGGTTGGCCGAGCGAGCCGTATTGTGTTCCCAGGAGAGGGAGGGACACACATAGAATCCAAGAAATTAGGAAAGAAATTGAGAAAAATAAAACACTTAAGGTTCACGAGCCTTATTTTCCGATTCACTAGTCATTCGTTTCCCGGGTTGAGTTATTCCATTCTCTTCAGTTATTTAAATATAACTGTGGCTGTACAGTCTGTGAGTAATGACCACAACAATAATTACAGATGTATTTTATAACGCAAGTGCGTGTCTTGCGGTTCCGTGAGGTTCAGTGTGGTTCTTACACTGTTCCGTGTGGTTTGGTACAGTTCTGTGTGGTTCGGTACCATCCGCATAAATGCGGGTTTTGCCGTGAGGAAACTTTTCCTTTCAAGCATTATTAACCCACAGTACATGACACGACTTCCTTAGGGATATTTAAAGTAGTTAATCAGTTGTGATGAAATGACATTGAAATATTCGGAAAATATATTTGCTTTCTCCTGTGTCATTCTTATCGCTTCATCTCCTTACTTTCACATGGTATCGGCCGCAAGAGATTAGAGATTTCCTGTTCATTGTATTGTCATTTACTTCTCTGGAATAGCAACACACTTTCGTTTCCTCTGCACGAAACAATGAATAGTTTAACTTTCTCTTGTTTGGCCCATGTTTTAGTTATAAGTATAATATCGTGGACGTTAACTTCATTTGAAGAATGTCCAATTACTCGCGCTTTCGATTTTGCAGGGCGTTTGTTGCTTATCTGTGTAGTTGCATATTACACCCTACCTTTTTGGAAAAAGTTACTCTTTCGTGAAAAGATTTCGCCTCGAGGCAAAGCTGTTTTAATAACAGGTAATTTTTCTTAAACTTACTTATTTGAGTCGAGAATATCACTAACGTTACTGATAGTGAACGTAACGAGGGAATTTTCTTTAGGGTATAAAAGGAGGGTTTCAAAAATCAAATGGAAAATGGAGAGCTACAAAATGTAATGCAAACTTAAAATCTGGTTTACGCACTTTTAAAGAAATGCATTGTATCGAATTTTTTTCAGAATTTTTAGTAGAATACGTGTCTTAAGGTAAAAGAAATTAAGTTATTCCAATACATTTAGTCAGATCTTTTTTTTTTTTTAGAGTGAAAATCGATAAATACCAACCTCAAACTTTTAACTCCTTAGCAATGAATCGTAAAGTAGTATTTCTCAACCGCCTGTAAGTTGCCATTTTAGTTTTCGGTGCTCTTTTACATTACGGTAACCACTTTCATTTTGGCGAGTGTTTCGTTCCTAAAAAAAAAAGTTTTTATTTTAAATTCGAAAAAAAAAATGAAGTAGGAGTATCTAAATTAAAAAAAAGTTTTATTTAAATTAAATAAAAGTTTTATTTAAATTTAAAAAAAAAACCGGCAGTATTGAAAAAAAGGGAAAATCGGAATCAAAGGATGCAGGACGCCGCTAAGAGTTTTGCAGTTCATCAATGAGGAAAGGCCGTATCCCTTGTTATAAAAATAAGAATTGCCTGGCCACGGCCTCATAAGCAGAGATGCAAAACCCCCGGGAATATTGAAACTCGGGAATAAACTGGCAATTTTTGACACTCTGGAAAGTTTGATGGGAAGAAACTACCTTAATAATATTTGCGTTTATTTTCACAAAGACAGTCGACAAGCACTTGAAAAAAAAAAAAGACATGAAATATTTCAATAAGCTATTTGTTTTACCTTTATGTTTTACTATTTTCTTTTTCTCGTGAAAAGCTTACTCACTTTTAATTTTGACTAAGGAAATAAGTATACAAATTAACTAATCTATATTTTTATCCGGAAGTTCACGCTAACTAGCAACGTACATTTTAATTAAAAAATATGCATGATTTTTAAAAAAGTTATCTAACTCTTTAAATACCCCATCAGCAGATATATATTAAGAATAAGACTTTAAATGCAGTCTGTACAACAGAAATTATCGTTAGGTGAGGAATTTATATTCCATTAGAAATATTCTTAAGTTCAAATTAAATAACGTTATTACTTTAAGGTATTAACCCTCTGAGTGC
>QLNU02014802.1:52073916-52105599 GCA_006491805.2 Dysdera silvatica
GGACTCGAAATGCGGTGAGAGTCCAACATAACCACAAAGGCTGAAGAACTAGAACCATGTGCGTAATATATATCCGCCAGCCAGAAAGAAGTGCAAGGCTGCATCGTCGATACACTGGACGGTTAGAGCCAGTGGCGCACACAGGAGGGATGCAAAGTGCCATACGAGCCCCCGCGAAATTATTTTGTCTAGCATTTAAAATTGATAACAAATGTCGGTGACATTCGTTTGCTTGTGAGTTTTGTGGCGCAAGGATATGCTGCGCCGGGACCATCTGTCCGTCTGTCTATCCGTCCGTCCGTCTGTCCTCCTTTATTATCAAAAACACGCCTCTCCCTTTTTGAAATCTTGCGTAGGGGCCTGATGTGCAGCTCTCGAAATTATTTTGCCTAGCATTAAAAATACATACGTATCTTATACATAATAATGTGTAATTAAGAAATTTGATAATTAAAGTGCCATTAAGAAATTTATTAATTGTACATAAGAAATCTGATAATTAAAAATGCCATTAAGAATTTGATAATTAGTGCCATTAAGAAATTTATTAATTTAAATTTGAATTAATTAAATTAATATATTTCTAATTAAGCACTTTTAATTCATTTTCATTTTAATTTGATAATAAATTAATTAAGAAATTTGATAATTAAAGTACATGTAAGAGAAATTTATTAAATTAATAAATTTCTTAATTACATTTTAATTATTTCAAATTTCAATTCGATAATAACATAATAAAAAAATTTTGATAATTAAAAATACTTACGTGTCTTATACATTATAATGTATCAAATTTATAATTGAAGTAAAAATGTGTTAATTAACTTTCTACGCTTACCGGATTGGGAAAAAAAAAGGTGCGAACTTCAGATCCAGTCCTCTCGTTTTTTTTTAACACTCGGTTTCTAAAAAAATTAATAAGTTTCCTTTCTTTTATTTCCTTTTTTTTTCTTCTTTTTAATCATGAAATGAAGTGCAAACCTCATTTCAGGATCAGCGAGTCATTTTGTTTAACAGACGATCTTGTTTCTTCATTTTATGGTTTTGGCAACACGAAAACACCAAGCATCGTCTGTCTGATTTGTTTAAATTGACGAAGCAGCTTTTCTGGGAGAAGAATAAATAAAATAAAATAAAATAAATAAATAAATAAATTCGACACCCACGTTTGAGCTCAAACGCATAGACGTAGGGGCTAACTTCTCGCAATGAAATTGTATATTTAACATAGGAATATATGTTGTAGCTCTGCAACCCCCACCATTGAATCTATCTATAATCTCCACCCTTTATGAACTGTATGCCCACGCCTCTGCTCAAACTAGAGCTTCTTTCGTAGAGGAAAAAAAAGAAACATCGTCTCCGGCCTAGAATCGAACTAGGGTCCCTCCGCCGAACCATTATTTGGCAACTATGTTAGCCCTAACAAAGGAACTTTACGAGAATTGATTCTGGGATTTTTGAATTATTGATTGCAGGGGTTTTTGAATTATTGATCGTAATCGACGGGAATTTTGATTGTGAGTTTAACAGTACCAATCGCTAACTCCTCCCACTCCTAGATTGGGAGATATATAGGTTTAAAGTTCGCATGTTAAGTCTGTGGGAAGGTTATTCACTGCTTAGCTCAAAATAATTTCATTTCTGTATTAGCCGTGCAGCTTGGCACCTAACCTCAGCTTACGAGCCACCGTCGATGTGTCGTTCAGAACCAAACACTCGGTTTAAAGTAAATTCAGTATTTAAATACAAAGCTTGAAAATAACTACATAATATGATTGCAATTATCTTTCACGCTTGTCATTATCTATCAAATATTATCTACTTGCGTTGAATTAAAAAATTAATCAGTTTTATTATAATTTATATAAAATATGAGCTTAGTTGAGTGCAAATGCATGACGAGGAATAATGTCCATCGCCTACCATGACGTTCCTAAGACGAACGGCTGGCAAATATCTACTATTATCTGCCAGATATCAAATGGTTAATAACCAAAATGGGACGTTGGAAAAAAAAAGGAAACCCCCTCCCCTCCAACCCAATGAGAAATACTCGTATTATTATCAAAGTGCAAATACGCATACACACAAAGCAGTGGCGTATCCACGGAGAGGGGGAAATTAGAGAAATTTCCCCTCCCAAATCCATAAAAATGCGGTGGAAATCGGTTATAACGAGCGCCGATTATAACGACCAACCGCATATAACGACGGAATTTTTATAAAAAGTTTGATTTTCTATTTATTTTTTTAATTGCCCGCTAAATCCAGGGTCCGAAAAATTTGTTCGCTAAAAGCAGTTAAATTGTATTGCGCTTAATCTTTTTACAAAACAAAATCTCTATTTTCCTTGCTATATACGGAAACTCGCTAAATGCAGGCTCGTTATGAGTAGATCCTACTATATTTTATATCCCTCTCCCCAAAGAAAAATCCCTCTCTCTCTGGAATACGCATACATGTGTAGCTGGCCAGTTCCTTCCACTTAAATTGTGATGTCCTTTTTAATGACCCGAATAATGAAAGATACTTTCGTAAGTGACATGGGATGATCCCGTAAGTGCAATTTATTGAATTTAGTGACAGAACTGTTGTTCAAAATAGATAGAGTTGTCAAAATAGACAGGTGCTGTCAATAGCCAGAATCGTCTATTTTGAATGATTTAAGGCGGTACTCCAAACTTTTGAGAATTGTGCCCACTACCACTAGAATGGTTGGTTGTACTTTTATGGTGCAAGGACAGCAAGGGTCATCCTGCGCCAGAAAAAGGTACAGTGAAAACTGGTAAAGTGACCACCTGGATAAAGCAACCACTTTTTATAGGAGAGAGAGAGAGCTGGTGGGGACTTCTGTGCCAAAATCTGTCTGTCTATGATGACGACTGCAGTCCAATCTCAAAGGTGGCCGCTTCAGGCAGGTTTCACTGTATTAGAATAACTATAATCTTCTTCCTCCTCCTCCTCCTCCAGGGTCTTTCCACCTCGAGTTGCAAATCTTTGTACTTGGTGAATTTTTCTACCTCTTTCTCATCTAACCGTCTGCCTCTCTCCAAGTATAGCAAGGACAATTAACCAGACATGGCAGTTTGGTTGGTGGCGCAAGGTCGGCAAGTGTCATTTTGCGTCAAGTAGAGTAAGGGCATATATGCGGTTTTAATTTGTCATTTTGCAATTCTCGTGATATTTGGTATATTGTGCAGAGGGTTATAAACGTCACATTGCACCTAAAACTTTAACAAAATTGCCACGTCTCAATTTTTTAATAATCTTTTCAAGATTGTGCTCCACTGGTCTATATTTGTTGGTACAGCTGGTGTTGCTTTAAGGTATACAAGTACATTCATTCATTTATAATATGAATACTTCATACATTTTCCCGCCATGTGCAACATCACCAAATACAATTTTGCTATAATTCGTCACAATATTATAGAATACTTCGTAATATGAAGTGGTGCATGATGACTTCAGAAGAGA
Source organism: Dysdera silvatica (assembly GCA_006491805.2). NCBI lineage: Eukaryota > Metazoa > Arthropoda > Arachnida > Araneae > Dysderidae > Dysdera > Dysdera silvatica. The sequence goes on from QLNU02014802.1 coordinate 52,077,400, forward strand.
GCAATCTCCAATCGTTCACCATGCTCCCCATTGAATGGAAAAAGCCACAATTCATACATATACCATCATAACGACCAGGTCTGTAGCCAAGCCGGGGCCATCAGGGGCGTGGCCCCAATTGCCCCATCGAGCTATTTATATACATAGAACAATCCCCAGTGACCCACATGCCCTTTGCCTTGCCCCAGTTCCCCCCCTTCATCCTGGCTGCAGGCCTGATAACGATATTTTGAATGTAACTTTTTTTTTCCAAGAGGGAGCATGGCGTACAAGTAGAGATGGGCCCACCTTTGAAGTCAAGCTATACCCTGCTTCATATACATAATAATTTTGGCTATCTTACTGTGGCGTTCGTATAGTCTAGTTGCGCAATCTTTTTACTCCACTAACAATGTGTTCAACAGTTTCCGCTGTTTATTTGCAAGAGTGACACTTATTCATTATTATAAATCCGTCTATAACCTGCCTGAAGTGACCACCTTTGGGACTGGACTGCAGTGGCAACCATCAGTGCAGTGGTCACTGTACACGACAGACGCTGGCGTAGGCATAACCAAGTTCTTACCAGTTCTCTCTAACAAAAAAGTGGTCGCTTTATTCACAGGGTCAGTTTAAGAAGGTGGTCACTTTAACAGGTTCCACGGCATTTTCTCCCGGCTTCAGTAGATATAGAGTTTATCAAATTCAATCTAACACATAACGACATCATTTTCCGGCCACTTCTCTATCGCTATACACCAGCTTCACAACATTATGCTTATCCAATTATTCACCAGCAACAGAAGTGACGGTAACATTTTCTCTGTAGCAATTCGGTGGCTGAAAAAAAAGCATATTACAGCAACAAGAAGTACTCAATTACTATGTATTAAATTACTCGCTGGACCCCACGGAATAGGGTAAGGTATATAAGATTATGTTTAAACAAAAAAAGTGAGGACACGTAGAAGGAGAGGAAGTGAATACTTAGAGATAAGTGTACGCATACATGTCCTCGAGCCAAGTAATACCGCTGGAGCAGGACCCTAGGGGATTTCTAGTAATATTGATAACATACTTCTGGACGGGTGGTCCACGTCTCATTAAAGCGCACGAGACACCGGCTTTGCAAACCTGCGTCACTAACTACAGTTTCATTATAGACAGGACACACACCTACTTTCTGAATCTGACTTGTTGTCGTACGGATCCTATTCTTTCTTTTATTTTGATACGTTTACAAGTGCCAGTGCCGGATTAAGGTTTTTATGGGCTAATAAATCATGAGTTTTTACTTCTTTGAAGCTCATTATCCAGGATATATCAATAATGAAAAATTCCCTGACGTTTGTAAATAAACAGGATTAAAATTTAAATAAAGCCAGACCTCTTCAAGACCTATACGTGGACCTTAGAAACGTAAGCCCGGGCTTACGTTGCCTATAGGTAAATGCGGCACTGACAAGTGCAGTCTAAAATCTGAATTGATTGTTCATTGTTAAGCATCTCTGAGCTGTACATGTGTGCGATAGACGTACGTGTATGTAGATTCACCCATTCATTTGAGTGAATGTACATTCACGCAAAATGGAAGTTCATGATGCAAAGAAAGTGTGATTGATTCACATACCTTAGAGATCTTAGATCAGCGTTTCTGAAAAGAGGTTTTGCGAAAATTCGATCTTGAATTAAGTGTTTATGCACCAAAAGACAAAAGCAGGTTTCACAATAGAAATTCACTTCAAAAGGAATGTTCCGTTGACACATATGTCTGTTTACATATTTTATAGTTTTGTGTTCACAAATACAAAGTTTTTCTTTTCTTTGTAAAGGAAAACCCCTGTACGAAGTCTCTGAAACATCCCCAATCCCCTGGCAATGAATTTCTTTTATTATGTAATAATATATATATATATATATTTATTTTTTCCAAAGCTATGGTAAAAATAGATTGTGTCTACTGTGCATTCGCGCTCAGTTGGCGCGTGATACCGTTAGCAGACGGGTTAGTCCATTGCAGTTTAGGGAAGGCCGTCTTGGAGGAACTGGTTTTTCCCACATGAAAAACCAGTTTCGGCAAGACGCCCTTCCCTAAACTGCAATGGACTAACCTGTCTGCTAACGGTATCAGGCGTCAGGTCTGCGCGAACGCACAATATCTTAAGAATTTTAAGTTTATAAATAGCAAAAGAAAGATAGTGTGGAACCTGGTAAAGTGATCACCTTTATAAATTGACCACCTGCATAAAGTGACCAGTTTTTTATAAGAGAGAGAGAGAAAACTGGCATACCAAAGTCTGTCGTGTATTGCGACCATTGCGGTCCAGTCCCAAAGGTGGTCACTTCAGGCAGGTTCTACTGTATTTGCAAAAAATATAATATTTTTTATGTAGAGTGTTTTATTTTATTTTTATTGTATTCAAACGAATTTGGCCTAATATCGTATACAAACATCTAAAATCAAAAAACTTGAACACACTATGTGATTGAAACCTCTCCAGGGCAGCGCCTGAAAAACGTGCGTTTGACAAAGCCGGTGCTGCCCATATGTGTTGACAGAATTATAATCTCGAAATAAATCTTTTTTTTTTTTAGACATGACAAAAACATGACAAGACGAAAATAAGGCTAGCATCAAACATTAAAAAAATGTTCAACGTAACAAACAACAGGAACTCAGAAAGAAGGCCATACAAAAAAATCTGGTCAAAAATGTCAAATTAGTATAACACAGGAAACAATATCTCCCTCCTCCAATCTCCCCTCCCCCTTTTTTTACCCTTTCTCACTTCCCTTCCCTTCCCAACGTTTTTTCCTTCCTACATCTACCCCCCAAATTTCCCCCTTCCTTTCTTTTCCTTCCCCTCTCCACCCCTCCAATTTTTCTCACCCCATTTTTTTCCCTCCTTACCCATTCATCTCCCCCTTCCCCCTTTTCACTTCCTCTCCTTCCCTCCCATGTTTTTGTAATCAAATCAGAAGGAAGAAATTGCACAAACACATAGACCTCAGATAATAATTGTTAAAAATCATAGTTTTAATTCAGTTGTCAAGGAGTCAATTAAAGAATTTCATGGGAAAGCTATGGTACGTGAAGGGTAAAATAATAAAAGCCAAAAAGTTAGGAGGTAATAGGGTCCAATTTGGACTCAATGCCATATTACCGTGAAAATAGGTAAGTGTATAATACATCTTTTAAATGAGGCCAAAGAGGGGATATTTGCAATTTCTACTAGAAGAGCATTCCACAGAGTTGGAGCAGAGTATCCTCGTCGACGTTTGGAAAGTTCAAGGCGGGCTTTAATCGGAATCAAGTTGGTGTTATTAAAGGTGGGAAATCTATGTGTAGGAATTCCTAGAGGTATGATGAGTTGATTATATTGGCTGGAATTAATTCTGTGAGACACAATTAGGAGGACTCTCAGTGTGTAATTTTTACCAATATTCAGCAGCTTGTGATTTTTACGAATATCAAAATTGCAGGAGAACGGTATGGAATTGTAAACGATGTTTATGTATTTATTTTGAAGTTTTACTATGTTGGGAAAATGAATCTGATGCTCAAACAGGCTTACAGTAGTTCAAGTGAGATTCGATTAAAGTGTGATATAAATGGACCAAAATATTTGAAGGTAAAATGTATTTAATTTTATTAATCGCTCCAATATTTCTACTAATTTTTAGGCAAATGGTTTTGAGATGACCTTCCCAGCTTAAGTTAGATTGAAGCTTGACACCCAGAAAATCTACCTCTTTGGAGAGTGATATACGTTCACTGTTCACCATAAATGTTATGTTAGAGGAAATCACTTTTTTTTTTTGTAAAAAGAACAACTTTGGTTTTCTTAGTATTTAATGTTAAAAAATTTTTAGCAAAGAACTGAGCGATGACAGGGAGAGTGTAGATCACATTTCTAATCAAAGATTCAATGTCAGCAAGACGGAAGAAGATCGAAGTATCGTCAGCATAGCAGATAGTCTCATCATCAATGTTATTATGAAAGATATCATTAATATAGAAAATGAAAAGCAATGGGCCCAAAACTGATCCCTGTGGAATTCCACATCTCTGTTTTTGATATGTGAGACTTCGCCATTTAGTTTAACCATGTAGTCTCTGCCGGATAAATACTTTTGTAGCAAAGACAAACCCAATCCCTTGCAACCAGCAAGTGTTAGTTTATGAATTAATCGGATATGGTTAATGGTATCGAAAGCCTAAGTTAGGTCGAAAAATAAACCAATAACGGATTCTGAATTGTTAATAGAAAAGTAATTGAAGCTAGTTGTTGCTAATTCCGTAGACCGACCCTTTAAAACCTCAAATTGGTGTTTATGGATAATATTGTGCAACTATAAGAAGGAAATCAAGCGTGTATATATTATCTTTTCCAAGGTCTTTGAGCAAATAGATAGAATTGAGATCGGGTGATAGTTAAAGATTCCTATCCTGTCACCTTTTTTGTAGACTGGTGTAATAATTGAGGTTTTAAGTGGGGATGGGATAATTCCAGTACGAAAGATCTGATCGAAGACATGTGTAAGTGGGTATGAAAGAATCGCAGCCACGTCGAATATTACTGCTGGACTAAAACCATCAAAACCGGGTCCCTTTTTTTTACCAATTAATCTAATCGTTCTCATAATTTCTGCATTTGTAGTGGATTAATAAAAAAAAGTCATTCAGATAATAGTCAAAACAGCTCTCAATAGTTTGATTATTGTTAACATGGAACTTGGAGAGTGTCAAAGGAAAATCAGTGAAGAAGTCAGCGAAAGCACTAGAGATTTTACGGTGATCTGTGAGGATATAACCATTTGCGTTTATCTTGACGACATTATTTTTCGTGGCACTGTGATTTGCCCAAAAGATCATTTATTTTCAGCCAAATTTTTTTTGGTCATTCGAATGTAAAATTCGATTTAAGTACTTTTGTTTGACAGCTCTTATTTTTTTATTCAAATAATTTCGGAGTTCACGAAATGCAGTAAGATTTGGGAATTATTATTTCGGAAATACTATTTCAATGGTTCCGCCAGGACAAAAAATTTGAGAAACGCTCTCCTAGATCGACTGTAAAAATTGACAAAATCACAATTAAAGTTTTTAATGTGATTTTGTCAAATAGGGGAGGAACTCCCTCTAATTAAAAAAGGGGCGGACAGGATTATCATAACGCATTAAAGGGGTGGCGTGGGCTGTATCATTTTTTGGACCCTTTTTATACAAACATTTAAATAAAGAAAAATATAGTATATGATAAACGAATTTTATGAATTTGGGGCCTCTGTTTTAGTCGCCCCACCTTTAAGGGGGCACTAGTTGTAGCTGAGTTAATCATGGGTGTTAAATTTCCTCACTATCACAGGCCCAAACAAGAAATTACCGTTGAGCCAGAATAGTCTGAAAACAAAATAACGACCCAAAGGTCCCTAGTTCAAACGCAGTCTCGGGGTAGGGCCATCTTTTTCTCAATCCTTTACACTCGTAAGTCAAAAAGAGGTCCCAGTTTAATATACCTAATTACAGTGGAACCTGCCTAAAGGGACCACCTTTGGGACTGGGCTGCAATGGTCACCTAGACAGGTGATCACTATACACGACAGATTTTGGTATAAACGTAACTAATTCCCTACCCGTTCTCTCTTATAAAAAGTGGTCACTTTACAAAGGTGGTCACTTTATAAAGGTGGTCACTTTACTAGATTCCACTTTATATATTTTTATTTAATAACATCCCACGATGAAGCTGCTGGTTTGTCTGTGCCTTGCAGAAGATCCCTCGTAAACGTAAGTTATTACTGAACTTGTCATGTATTTTAATTTCTTGAAAATCAAATAGATACCTTATACTTTATTAACACATAATTACATTATATGCTAATAAAATAATACATCCATTTGAATATCTCAATTTTAGATATCGTCATCGTCTTCAGTTGCATCCTTTGACCAAAGATCTGGATGGAAAAAATTGTAGCTAGATAAATGGCTTCTTGCGACCCAGTAGTTGATCCTTTCTTCTTGTAAGTTTCTTTACAAAATACATTTATTTATTTTTTTTTTTTTGATACTTCGCCATTTTTCTTCGTTGATGAAGAAGCTAATCTTATGACGTCATATGGCTGAGTGCTGCTCAGATGTGGAATCGCGTCCTAGCTGATTGTTCGCTAAAAGTTCGCGTTTTACGTTTTGTCATAGTATTCATGAGAAGCAGGCCTGTATCCAGGCCGGGGCCAGCAAGGGCGTCACCCCAGTTGCCCCATCGAGCTATTCATATACGAAGAACAATCTCCGAGGGCCCCGTGCCCTATATGCCCTTTGCCTCCCCCCCCCAGTTGCCCCTTCATCCTGGCTACAGTCCTGTTGAGAAGTTCGTTTATTTTCTCCATTTTGATGCCTGGGCTTCGTTTGTCGAAATAGCTCAGCTTTGAAGAATTTTACCTCGATTAAAAAAAAATGGACTCAAAAAATTTGAATTACCCTCCTCCCCAAAAAAAGCTTGCGAATATGTACAATGTTATTCGTGAAATGCAGATTTCTTAGACACGACCGCATTTTACAATGAAAACTCGTCATATCCAAACGACCTTATTTTTACATGTTGATAAATCGGCGGGGAAAGCGCTCGGGCGAGGGGCTAAAACCACATCGTTCTTGAATTGCTACACCTTTGTGATAAATATCTTCGTCCTTTGAAACTAAAACGTTGAAATAAACAAACCATGTTGACAACACATAAAATATGCAAACAGCTTTAGCGATAAACAACGGTCTCATTTACGGTAATTTAAAAGCTGGCCTGCCACGTATGATCCGTCTTAGTGATAGGAAACTGGTATGCTAGCCCGTACGCCCGCTGCAAACACCGAAGCAAAGCATATTCGAAAGCGGGACTGAAGTCCACAATTGGCCGCGGGCGAGTTTCCGAGTGTCCGCCCCGTCTTATCGCCATCGCTTCTTTATGGCCACTTCGATAAGCCAGTTTTTCTGTGTCTAAACGAAATTTGTTCCATTTTACCCCTATTTAAGACTCTGCGATATTATCTGTAGCATCGTACCACCATTTCTTTTTCCTCTGCGCGTTTTATGGTCAAAACACCCACATTAGAAGATCTTGCTAAAGGATAACGATTTTTCTTTTTTAGTAATGATACCTCCAAAATCATCTAAGAGCCATGTAGACGAAACAGCGCTTATACAATATGCTGCTTTTTAACCCGAGATATTTTTTTAAAAAGAGAAAGATGCTTTAAAAAAAACTAAATTTATTTTTCTTGACTTTGGAAAAGATGCTATTTTCGTGACCAGTTGCTATTTTGAGAACAAAATCGGCTGTGGCGTCCACTAGGTCAGTCCCTCAGGACTATCTCGAAGTCATTAGCACACTTCCTCGAGCCTTAATCGACGCAAGTCCACTCTAATGTGAAGAAAATGTGCAAATGCAGTGCACATTACGGAGGACTATTAACGATTCCAGTCTTAAAAATAATGCACGGTGCACACGCACATCGCTCTTGCAATTTCACGCCTGGGTTTAAAGGATATCTTAACTCAATTAATTTATCTTTATCTTCACATCTTCAGCGACATCAGGAGGGTACAATAGATTGCCATGTTGCTCAATGTTACTTCATTGCTTTTTTTTACCTTTGTTTCGGCAATCACTAATCACAAGGGCATAATTAAAAGTCGATGTGGAATATGACAACTCATTGAACTACATTTATTATAATCATTAATATTATAATTATAATATAATTACATAGTCGATCTTGAATTTGAAGACTGGATGTATATTTTAATATCAGACATTTACCAATGACCTGAGATACCAGAAGTATTTCTGTTGGATATAGGTCTTTCCAAGTAAGGTGAACATTTGAAGTTGATGTAGGCCTATTGCAATTTTATGAATTCCTATGATATTCAAACGTTTTCAAGATTTGGTGGAATTGTACCCAATGCTCAGCATATTATTACTTGACAGCTACTCCCCCTCCCCCCCATAGCGATTTTTTCAACTTGCAGATTAGTGTACTTGGTGAGTTTGTCAAATTTTTTATCCTGAATTTCTTAAATCACCAAGAATAACTACATCCATTATCCAAACTTGTTTCTTTTCCACCATTGTTAAGTCAGGTGCATTATGCGCAAGGTGTTAGTCAGTTTGGATACGGAAGCCCCACAGGATCTTGACTATGTTTATTTTCAATAATTTTATCAATTTTGCGGACCAGTCTTTGCTGACTGTTATGTTATATTTTTGGCACAGATTCCAATGAATCATCGAAGCTACTTCGTTGTGCCGTTCTAAATAGTCTTCGTGTGCGATCCTTTGACTTTTTTTCTTATCCTGAACATACAAGTATGTTAAGAAACGATTTTTATCAACTTTTTATTTAAAATTGTTTCTTAATTTAATCTGCGTAGTGTTCGACTTGTATAAATACGAGTGTGTTACATTTTAACTTTAAATACTATTTTTAAAGACCCTGTGAATTCATAAAAGCAAAAATTGTTTTCATTATGTAATATTTTGAACTCAATTACACATACTGTTCGTTCGCGAAAAGAAGTCCGATGGAATAGTTAGAAATAACGGGAGGTGACGTTACAAACGGCCTATCCCATTGCAGCAGAGTGGGGAGGACTCCAATTTCAGAACTCGATTTTGGCGCCGACAAACGTTCACCAAAAAACAGTTCTGAAATTGTAGTCCTCCTCTGTTGTAGTGAACTAACCCGTTTGTGACGTCACCTCCCGTTATTTCTAACTGTTCGATCGGACTTCTTTTCGTGAACGAACAGTATATGAATTACGACTTTCTTAATTCGGGCGAGGGGGGTAAACAATTAAAGATTACCCACTATTTAAAGTCACGCCACGCTTGTGTTGCCCACTAATTAGACAATTTCAAATTAATTAGACAATTTCAAATCAAATCGACCTTCATTCAAATGGATGCAATTATTTTTCTTGCTACTTGCTTTGATCGACATTCAAAGTAAAGTCTTGTCCAAGTCGAGAATTAGACAACATTTACTTTCAATTTCGTTTATATTTATCAATTTATTGATTGACCCATATTGCCATTTGGGGTGATGGCAACTCATTAAGCTGATATATACATCAGTATTCCACAGCTCTCGGTTCTCTTGCTCTGGAATTGTTATGTCTCATACTAATAGTATGCAATATAAATAGTAATATTTTCGGATAAATAAATATGGTATTATTTACATGAAGTGACAATGATTCATAATTTGTTAGCTAAGATGGTCAGCCCGGGCCGCAAAGGGTGAAGACTGTGGAGTTCGATGAAGACCATATTGCCTGGAATTGGATGTAATTAGTGGAAATGAAGTAATAAATAAAGTAGAAATAAAAGATGGCGAATTAATAGTATAGATGTGGAAGCTATGAATCCTGGAAGAAGTCATGATATCATGATTCTTCAAAAGATATCCCTGGACGAGTCATAAATTTCATCAAAAGAATAATGAGTTCAAAAGATTTCACATCCTAAGGCCAAAGCAACCTAGGCGTACGAGTCCAAGTTTCATCCTTGAGCAGAGTCGTTTCTAGGCGTTTTGCCGCCCTAGGCGGGAATTGGAAAATGCCGCCCTCCACCCTTTTATTACCACCCCAATTGCGCCTATATCTCCCTCTCTACCACCATCAACATCCAGCGGTACAACAATGTAAATCTTCTATTATACTTTTAATCATTAAACCCGTTAATTATATTTATATTTTAGACTTTTATATTTACATTTTAGACTTTTATATTTATATTTTAGACTTTTATATTTATATTTTAGACTTTTATATTTACATTTTAGACTTTTATATTTACATTTTAGACTTTTATATTTATATTTTAGACTTATATTAGTTATTTTGTAATATTAGAATATTGTGAATAGTAAAACAATTGCTACATGTTATAATTGTTTAATTTCAACATTTTATATTTTTGAAAACTGTAATATTGACGGAGTAATATTTTAAAACACAACGTTGTATTATCAGAGCTAGAAGGCTTAAATGTATTAGATATAGAAAAAAAACTTGTGTGCAAAATTAAACAATGAAACACATAAAAAAATTTTACATTTGTCAAAGTAAAGATTTATTAGGTAATTGTCCATATGCTTTTGAAAACAATTTGATGCTTTAATTTTTCCTATTTTTCATTTTTTCTCCTCATTTGCTCAATTTTTTATTCGTTTGACTTAAAATTAATTTTTTACGCCATTTTGCCGCCCTAGGCAGTCGCCTGCTCTGGCCTAATGGTAAACTGTCCTATCCATGAGTAATCTGGTATTAGATCGTTAAGGTTTCTTGTGCAATGGATATGATCAAGAAAGCGTAATGAAATGAGGTTCCAAGGCGTCCCTTTTCGTATGGTACTAAATACGAAGATGGAAGTTTTGTAGGCAAATAATTTTTTTTATTAATGATATCTAGTGATCCTAAGTTATTTCAGTAGTTCTTGCAGAATAAGTTTGATTATTTAGGAGGCGGAGGTATAATTTTTTTTTCAAAATCTGGTAAGTGTAATGAGATTAAATGTGAAGTGTTTCCCCCGATTGGAAGGTAGTAGTAAAGATAAGAAAAAATCGCAGAGCAGTAAAATTTCAGGAGGTTTGAAGCGAATAATTAGCATTAGATTTTTCGAATCACTCCAATATTTCTACTTGTACTTAGTACAGATATCGTAAATGCAAATATATCATTTATATCAAACAACAATGTCAATCAATCAACGTTTATTGGCGTAGTGATACCATCGGCGTTGGTATCACTACGCCAATAAACGTTGATTGATTGACATTGTTGTTTGATTTAATCTGCGTAGTGTTCGATTTATATAAAATAAATATCATTTTATGTTAGATTGCAGAAATAAACCAAGAAAATTCATGTTTTATGAGAATGGAAACATTGTGTTATTAATAATAATAATATTAAAACACTCGGGGACCATGTATTTTGCTGGTAAAAAAGGGTATTAGTCTTAGAGATATTAAGTGTTATGAACTTACTTTCAAAGAAGTTAGAAAAGAACTCAGTATTAACCAAAGAAATTAGTGTAATGATTTTAGTGCTTTTAAAGAAGGTACGAGTATTATCAACAAAGCAGATAGGTTTATAAAGAGTTCGTAAATATAACATACCATAAATTCAAAAGTTAAACTTTTTGTAGGCATATATTACCTGCTTAAGGGATTTCAAAATTGCTTTGGAAAACTGTGGAAAAAAGCCCTGTTTTAGTAAACCAAGCTGTCGGCCGGAGATGCAACTCTGTACTCAAATTTCAAGAGGACATCTTATCTTTTTCACATCAGTCTTGGATGGTTTTCCATCCGATGCAGTTTGACGACGTGTGTGTGTTTCCACAGAAATCCAATACCCAAAGTCGTTTGGTTCCCCGCTTGGACATATCCCGTGGTCATCGTTTCGGACAGACAATCGCATGTCGCCCATATCCATGAACTAGGTTGTCTTTTTGTAAAAAAAAAATATTTATTGGACAAGCAAATAATTTTATAAGCAACAATTCTGTCTGGTGGTCTTGGTTGCTTATTTAGGAGGCTAATTTTTGTTTTGGAGTCTCATGATTTTGTTCTTCTTGGGTTTGGGTCGGGGCCTTTGTGAATTACGACTTCAGTTTAGAATATTCTAAAAATTTAAATGTTTTCGTGGCTATTTCCCTATTCTTTTTTGCCTATGTTAATTTTTTTTCCTGAGCATTAATGACTTCCGTTCAAAACATTACTTGTAATTCCACTTACAGGAATCGGAAATTTTTTTTTTTATTTTCCAAGAGGCATAGAAAATTCTGATTCGTATTAAAACCAAAATGTATCCATCCACAATATATCACTTCAGTCAAAAATCAGGCGCGATCTGATGTCCTTATTAAGTTACGAATATAATTCTTCAGTATGTTGTGCCATGCTTCATGACGAGAATTTCTCAACTGGCAACAAACAAACAAAATGCAAACAAACAATAAAATGAATGTATGATGTTTTTTTAAGAAAGAAAAGTTTGTTTGTATTACAGCTCAAGATTTTAATAAGATATTATAAACCTTATAAGAAATAACAGGGATTATAGCACTAAATAAAGATAACCTACCACCAAAATATCAGTACAGTTATATCATAAATACTATCAAAAATAAATTATGGAATAATATCATGGGGTAAAATAGGAAAAACCAATATGGAGAAAATTCATAAAATTCAAAATAAATTCATAATAGAAAATATGGAATATAATACTACACTTATAATATACAATAGAATTAAAAACAATAAAAATGAAGACTTCATAAAAATAAATGAGAACACTTTGGGGAAAAGAACTAAATATAGACGAAATTACATAACACCGAAACTAAATACGAACAAAAGCAAAGAAAATATAAATTATTTTGAAATAAAATTATGGAAAAAACTACCAGATTGTTTAAAGCAAACAAATAGTTATTCACTATTAAAAAATAAATAAATTAAAGGATTATTATACAGGGTCATCATAATTAAAGTTCCACTTTGAAATGCCCATAAAAGGAAAACTACTGGACCAAACGTTATTAAACTTGGTAATAGTTTACAGGAGGTCATGTGATTTTACTTTCCGCAAAATAAATAAATAAATAAATAAAAGTTCAAAAATCACCAGGACCTTTAAGACTTCCATTTTTATGAAATATTTTATAACTTATAAAGAGGTAAAGCAATGATATTTTGGAACGTGTTTAAATTGTAAAAAAACCATAATACTTTATACAGGGTGTTTATAATTAAAGTTCCACTTTGAAATGGCCATAAAATGAAAACTACTGGACCAAATGTTACCAAACTTGGTAATAACTTACAAGTGGTCATGGGATTTTATTTTCCTCAAAAAAAAAATAAATAAATAAAAGTTAAAAAATCACCACCAGCGAAAATGGCACTGTATGCAATATTGTTAAACGAAATAAGACATGAAGACATCGTTTTAAAACGTTTTTAATCGTTTCTAAAACGTGTTACAAAGCATGTTGAATGTGGCGTCCACCATTTTCTGAAAGCAAGTTAAATCGCATTACTGCGTTCTCAACAGCAGCTCTTAGCATATCAGGAGGAATGTTGCGGACATGTCGGTGTATCGCATCTTTCAATTCCGCCAAATTGTTTATGTTATCACCATAAACAATTTGCATAACCCCACAAAGTTTTGTTTTAGAAACGATTAAAAACGTTTTAAACCAATGTCTTCATTTTTTTTATTTCGTTTAACAATATTGATTACAGTGCCATTCCCGGTGGTGGTGATTTTTGAACTTTTTTTTTGAGGAAAATAAAATTCCATGACCTCCTATGAGCCATTACCAAGTTTGATAATATTTGGTCTAGTAATTTTTATTTTATGTCCATTTCAAAGTGGAACTTTAATTATAATAACCCTGTATACCAAAAAGTTGATAGACAATTTAATGTAACGGCATAAATGCATGTTGAAATCTTGTTTTATAAAAACACAAATTAAAAAAATAATTAAAAAATTAAAAAGTTAAAAACACAAATCTTAAAAGACCCACACTCAAGTAATAGCATTAAAAAAATAACAGATATTACTTGAGTGTGGGTCTTTTAAGATTTGTGTTTTTTTAAGCCGTATCCCACACTTTTGTACATTTGTTAAAAATATTTTACCTTTTAAAAAGAATTTAGAGAAAATATTGTTTTGTTGTTGGAAATTTTAATATACAATGTACAAAAGAGTAAATAGAGATGCACTGTATTGAAAGAGCAGCTAAGGTGATATTGGGCCAGGATTTAAAGTTTTTCGAGAAATATCGGTAAAACTAGTGCATAAGGAACCATACTTAGGACTACGGTATCAGTGGAATCGAACCCGGGTTAACGACAGACGAAAATGTTTCATCTATACGTCACCTTAGGGCTAGAAGGAAAAGTATCATTTGGAAATAGAAACATGTTAAAGCAAACGTGGCTACACATGAAAACTTCGTGGCCATTGTCCTTCTAGACACGCAGCGCTTAATCCTAGTCAAGTGTCGCTCCCTTCCATCAATAAGTTCTGGATTGGGTTCACAAGGTCTGGAAAGTTAAACTGGCTCGTTTAGAATCGAAAAGGAAGAAACAAAGAGGAAGATTAATTTAGCCATAGACAGAGTACGGTAAAGGGATAACACACATTGTCAAAACGCGCATCATATTTTGGGATTTACTTGAAGGCCCTCATTCCTTCAATTTCAACTTTCGCTTTCTTGTTTCTTCTTCGGATCTGAAAGAGAGTCTTGTGAGGTGAGTGTGTGAGTGAATTACGCAAGAAGGGTAATGGGAAAAGTGGCCGTCGAAGGTGGCAGCGCTGTATTTCCAGAGTCTTGTGAGGTTAGGACGGATTTTAAAACAGTCTGTTCCAATTGAAGATGGGGGAGTAACTTCTTTATGGCACAAGGAAACAGGTTTCCGGGCGACGGAATTCGAGGTTGGGCGATGTCAGGTATAAGGTCAAGTGTTTTCTTCACCACGGGAACATGATTCGAACATTTCCTTCTTTCATCTTGTGAAGAAAAGCGATCTTCCAGCCGCCATCCACACTGGTACAGGAGAGATGAATGCCACCCACAGCACTTCGTCGTACCTCGCCCTTGGCCCTCACTTGGCAAGTGCCATCACATAGGGTGGATTCTTTCGCCCAGAATTTATTATCTTTATTATCATTTCTTTAGGGAGGACTGAAAATAGATTCAAAAATAATAAATAGTAAAAAAAAAACATTACCATACACTTACACTTCAAGCGAGTCACGTGGGCAGGACGTAATTACTGTGATTTAAGAATGACAGTGTATTGCGAATAAAATCTTCAGAAGGATAAAAGAGCACGAAAAATTAAAAAAAACATTTATAAATCAAAAGTAATAATTAAAATTATTTATTAATTATATAATAATTAATTTCCATGTGCATATCATTAGATTTTACCATATAAATAATGCAATGTCAAAAATAATTACAGTGGTCACAGGCGTACAAAATAAGTTTTCAAGGCGAGTTCCAGGCTTATAATGTGGGGTGGGGTGTTACAGAGCTACAACTCCATTTATCTTTAACTATTTATTTAACTTTAATTATTATATTAAATTAAACTTTAAAAAACTTTAAACTTTAAATTTAACTTTATTTAATTATTTATTTAACTTTATTTATCATATACACAAAATTTCACCTGCGTACACAAGTGGCGATGATCTTGAAAATACAGATTTCCTTCAACCGCTTTTGTATACTGTTATGAGCACGTCATATTACTCCGTGTACAAATTGGAATAAACGACGTATAAATACGTTTAAAACATTTTTGATTTTGTAAACGTTTTAAAGAGAATTACAATTATTTACATATTTTCCAATTAAATAAAGACTAGTTTTTTTGTTTTGTTTTTTAAATGTGTGTCAAACATAATAAATATTGGTTCACATTTTTTTCTATCTTATCTATCGTGATCTATATTTTTCTCTCTTATGGCTGCTACCATAAACCCATTTCCTTATCTATAATCTAACCGTAATAGTAATCTATTTTTCACACAATCCAGTTACTATCGCAGTCTAACTTTTTATCATATGGTGCAATTGCTATCATGATACATTTTTTTCATCATATAGTCCACTTAGCTATCATAAACTAATATTATCCCCCAATCCAATAACTTATAATAATAATACATCATTGCATTAAGAGAAATAAAAAAACATCGACAATTCAAAGCTCTCAAGACCGATTATCATTGTTATATTTCTTTTACCTTTCTCCCTCATTCTCTTTTATCTTCAGTCTTTGTCTCCTTTTCATTTATGCTTCCTTCCTTCCTTCCTTCTCCTAATTTTAATTTTATTTTTCATTTTATTTCCCGTTTACTTATCCTCAACTATATTTCATTTTTCCAGGGTTTTTTTTTCTTTCCTTGTTCCGATCTGTGCCAAAATTTTACCGATTATGTCAAGTCAATTTTTGTGTCATGATTCTGTTTAATTTTTGTATGATGTGTTACCAGGGCCAGCTTTGGCAATAGGCGAATCTAGGCAGTCGCCGGCGCCGTCTAAAGAAGTTGAGCCTTTAAAAACAGCCTTTGTAATCCGTTCCGAAATAATTTGTCATATTTCTTCAGATATCGTAACGTATTTTATACACCTTTATTCAGTTTCCAATTTTCGGTAAACATGTGCTTAACTGTTTGATCATGCCTTCATAAATTACCATGGGCTGAACCACGGGAATATGCAGAAAGTGTATAAGGATGTAAGATATTATTACCCTTCACAGGGATAACACAATTGCCAAATATGGTCAACACAGAAAAGCCTCCGGGGCGAGATTTTTGTGAGTTTTCGTGGGGGAATTTATTATACAATAATTTTTGCCACCCACGTATTAATTACAGCTCAAACTAGAGCTTATGTAATATTTGGAGAAAAAGAGGCGCCGTCCTCATCCTGGATTCGAACCAGGGTCCCTCCGTTTAGCCCGCGGTGTCTTGACCTACTAGACGAATGAGGACAAGAACAAACGCATTTTTCTCCGTATATGAGGATGTAAGATATTATTACCCTTCACAGGGATAACACAATTGCCAAATAATGGTCATTTGACCATAATTTGGCAATAAACGCGGGGACCCTGGTTCGAATCCAGGATGAGGACGGCGCCTCTTTTTCTCCAAATATAAAAAAGCTCTAGTTTGAGCTACGTAAACGTGGGTGGCAAAAAAAATTATTATATAAAGTTTATAATGTTGTTATACGCTCAGTGATGGGGATGGTTATAGAGCTACATCTCCATATATTTATATGTTAATATACAAAATTTCATAGTAAGGAGGAGTTACCAAGCGCGGATACAGGGGGGTTACAGGGGTCATGACCCACCAAAAAATATTTTTTTTTTCATTTTAATAAATTCCAACTTTTATGAAAAATGAAGGGTGTTATTCCAAGACCATGGCAAATTCTGTCCTTGACCCCCAAAATGAAAGTCTTTGACCGCCCCTAGTTACAACCCCTATCAACACTCACTCTGGGTACGCCAGTGGTTGGAATGTTGGACAGATATTAGTTCGGGCTTATTTTCGAGGCGTAAGCCTAGGCCCGAAATACTTTGTGGGAATTTGAACCTGAATTCGAAACTTCAAATGTAACCCCCTTGACGTCCGATTTATAGGTAAAAAAATTTACTAAACTATACTATTTAATTTCCTTCTAATTTTCACATACAAGTATTTCTATAGTCCTCGAAAACGAATCGCGTACAGTGAAAATCGGTTATAACGACCTTCAAGGGACCGTGCAAATTCGGTCGTTATAACCGATAGTCGTTATAAACGATATCTTTTTAAAATCATAGTAGCCTATAGTATAATACACTCTAAGAGTTTTATAAATTATTTTGATAGTAAAAAGTATTAAACTTTTTGGTTTCAAAATTAAATAAAAATATATTTAATTATAATGAATTTAATTTCCGTTTATAATTATGTTATAGCCACACTAAATACATAGTATTTTTTATTTTTTTAAATTGAAAAAATTCTAGAAAATACTAAAGTATATAATGTAGAAAATGAATCTAATGAATAATATTTATTATATTATACTAATGTGGCCTGCAAAAGGGTTGCTGGTATCTAACTGGAAGGAGACCCACACGCTGAACGTATGTGACGATGTGTGGAACCGGCCAGGCCAGTAACCTAGTGTCCTACCCCGCCTTCAAGTGGTGCAGGCTGAGCTTTCTATTTATGTGGCAAATTAATATTTGCTACACGGATAGAAAGGCGGAAGGGGAGGGCTAATTCACCAACCCGTCTAGCCAGCGTGGTGAAATTATGGCTAATTCCTCCATTATGTTGACACACCAGAAACCATGGCCCCTAGTCTCCAGGTGCTGGAGTGCTCCTGATCAAGGCAGCGGTCAGTGTGGCATGAAAGCAGGGGGTGCTAAGAATCACTGGAATGGCCCAGGCTGCCGTTTGTTATTGACCTTGGCTACGTTTAATGGACGATCCCTTGCTTCTGAAGCAAAACTTCAGGAATTGGAAGAAGAACTTGACAAGATCAAATGGGACATTGTAGGACTCAGTGAAGTTAGAAGAAAAGGTGAAGAGTTGGTGGAACTTAAAAGTGGACATTTGTTTTATTATAGAGGAACGGAAACTGGAAGAACAAGTGGTGTTGGCTTCTTAATCAACAAAAGAATTAAAGACTACCTTCTTGAAGTCGAAAGCACGTCAGATCGAGCAGCGAGGCTCGTTGTTCAACTAACCCAGCGATACCAACTTCAGATAGTACAGGTATATGCACCAACATCAAGCCATACCGACGAAGAGGTTGAAGAATTTTATGAAGAAATCAAAGAGTTACACACCAAAGGGAAACAACATATCAAGCTCATCATGGGGGATTTCAATGCAAGAATTGGACAACAGGAACAAGGAGAGACATCGGTTGGTAAATACGGATATGGGGAAAGGAATGAACGTGGCGATCAACTCATAGAATTTGCCGAAGCTGAAAATCTTAGCATCATGAATTCATTTTTTAAGAAGAAACCGCAAAGAAAATGGACATGGAAACACCCCAATGGAGGAACCAGCGAAATTGACTATATACTGGCAAACAAGAAATCAATTATTGAAGATTGCAGCGTACTGAACAGATTTAATACTGGAAGTGATCATCGAATGGTGAGATGTAAAATGCACTTAAATACTAAACTAGAAAGGCAGAAGCTCATTAGGAAACAAGTATGTAAGAGGGTGGATTTAAAGAAATTAAAAGAAAATACCGAGGCATTCAAGTTGGAATTAAAAAATCGCTTTTCTGCACTGGAAGGACTTATTGAAGAAGTTGACATCTCAGAAGCAAATGAAAACATTGTTAAGACAATAATTGAAACTGCTGGGGAAATTGGTGGTGTAATATGTAAAAAGCAGAATAGCAAATTATCTGAGAAGACGAAACAACTCATGAAAAGGCGAAGACTTATGAAGGTGGACAATCAAAATACCAGTCGCAAGATCGAGTATGTAGAACTTTGCAAAACTTTGCGCAAAAACATGAAAGAAGATATAAGAAAATTCAATTGTGAGTTAGTAAGGAAGGCCATTGAAAGCAACAAGAGCCTTAGGGTTGTTAAAGGGAGTTTGTCTATTGGGAAGAAACACATCATTGCATTAAAAGGAGAGGATGGCACTGTAACAAGAAATAGGGAAGAAATACTTAGAAGAGTTGAAGAATTCTACAGAAAGCTGTATGAGGGAAACAGTGGATTAAACGAAGACTCTGAGATAGTCGAAGGAACAGCTCCTAAAATCTTAAAAGAAGAAGTAGCATTTGCAATAAAAAGTATGAAGAAAGGAAGATCCCCTGGCGATGATGGCATTACATTAGATATCTTAAAAGAAGCTGGAGAACATGTAGAAGACATACTCGCAAAATTCTTTACCAAATGCCTCAACAGTGGTAACATACCAAACCAATGGGATTCTGCAACAGTAATTCTTTTGCATAAAAAAGGTGATAAAGAGGATTTGAAAAATTACCGACCAATTAGCTTGTTACCTGCTATTTATAAAATCTTCACAAAAGTGCTAACACATCGCCTGCAGAAAAAATTAGATGCAGCTCAACCAAGAGAACAAGCTGGATTTCGAAGTGGATTCAGTACAGTGGACCATATTCAAGTATTAAGAGAATTAATTGAAAGAACACATGAATATGAACTTCCATTGTGTGTTGCATTTATTGACTATGAGAAGGCCTTTGACTCTATTAAAACATCAGCAGTCATCAACTCTTTAAGATCAACAGACATTGAGGATGTGTACATTGACATGGTGAAACGTGTGTATAAAAATGCAAGTGCAAAATTTCGGTTACATAAAGATACCAAAACTATCAAAATTGGTAAAGGTGTGAGGCAGGGAGATACCATTTCTCCAAAACTTTTTACTTCAGCTTTACAGATGATTTTTCAGCAGATAAATTGGAATAACAGGGGAATAAAAATAAATGGTGAATATTTAAATCATTTGCGGTTTGCTGATGACATTGTTATTTTTTCAACGAACCCATCAGAACTCCAAGACATGGTACAGGAGCTCTCAACTAGAAGTAAAGAAGTTGGACTCAAGATGAACCTACAAAAAACTAAGATCATGTTCAATAATTTATAAAGAAAATTACAGACAACACAAAGGAGCATGGAGAGGTGCATGCTTGGAATAACTAGGAGAGATCGGAAAAGGAACACTTGGGTGAGAGAGCAAACTAGAGTAGAGGACATCATTGTTAAAGTAAAAGGGCTGAAATGGCGATGGGCTGGGCATATTGCAAGAAGAACTGATCAACGATGGACAACAGAAATTCTGAACTGGATTCCAAGAGACCACCGAAGACCTAGAAAACGTCCTCAAACTAGATGGGTGGATGAAATAAGAAAACAGGTTGGGGTGACGTGGAAGCGAATTGCTCAGGATAGACTTGTGTGGAAAGCATTTGGAGAGACCTTCATCCAGCAGTGGATAGATAATGGTTGAATATGATGATGATGATATATATATATATATTATATTATACTAATGGCTTTCGGACAGTGTCAGTTTAAGAGTTTTGTGGGCTCTACACTGAAAAAATAGAATGGGCCCCCTTAAGAATATGACCCTCGTGATATTCAATTAATAAATCACTTTTTAAGTTCACTATCTTTAATATTTAGGTTTAGCAGTGATAAAAATTTCTCAGACATTTGTAACTAATAGAGATTAGAATAACGCTTAAATTTTAATAACTAACCTACGTGGTTCCGATTAGCCCCCTCGGGACGAGAGACGAGAGAGTGGCTGGTCACTTTATGATAGCCCCCTCACCTTGACAGGGCCGGGGACAAGAGTTATAGACACCTAAACGGTTTTGCAGATCGACCTTCCACCAAGACTCCGTCCATTTTCCCTATTATAATTTTTCGTGCTGCGTTTAGGTGTATTTAATATAATAATAATTTTAAAAAAGGAAAAGATAAAAAGTTTTGGGTTGGGCACCTTTGGGTACAGGGGCCCCTGTGCATTTGCCCCTCCCTTTTTCATGGGCCTGTCCTTCGAGCCAAAAACTAGAAAAAATTACTAATGACAAATTTCAACATTATACAAGCACTGTAATTTGAGCATATAGGGCTGACACATATAATTACTGATACATATAATTGCTGAAAATGCATATGATAAAAATATAATAAATGAAGAAAATATAATTTGTAACACAAACCGCTATTGACAAACCAAACTTCTTGTAAAAATTCCGTCGTTATATGCGGTTGGTCGTTATAAACGATTTTCACTGTAGTTGTATGCTTTGGGGAATTTCAATATAGAAAAGTCAGTTTCAGCTTCAGTTACATCCGTCCAATGGGCCGGGTCTCATCAGAGCCCGAAAATTATATGAAACGTGGAAATCGAACCCGTCTCATCTACAATGTCGGAAGCGTGTATGTATGTATGTATGTATGTATGTATGTATGTATGTATGTATGTATGTATGCATGTATGCATGCATGCATGTATGTATGTATGTATGTATGTGAGTGGGGACGGACATGTGGTTACAATAGAACGTTTGGTTTACATTACTGAAATTCGTTTTCTAATGTAAAGCTATAGAGAACTAATGTAATTAGTAATTTCTCCACCAAATGGTGGACTGAATGAGAGTTATAACCCACCTTCCTATGCCTTCAAATCACCATATAATTATATCTCTACTTAGGGCCATAAACTCTTTAAAGTCTGCCCTGGTTGTAATTAGTATTGTGCTGTTAGTGTAATTAGTATTGTGCTGTTAGTGTAATTAGTGTTGTGCTGTTAGTGTAATTAGTGTTGTGCTGTTAGTGTAATTAGTGTTGTGCTATGTTGTTGAAGTGTTCACGGGCGCCGTTAGCAGGTGGATGCAGGGCGACCAGTCCCCCCAATGTTGGTGTTAGGGTTCCAAATCCCCATTCAGTTTCAAACAAAATGCCTTCTACTGGCATATCCCCCCCCACCCTAATATTTTTAGGCCAAATGGCGCCAATGGAAGAGTTGCTCGGTCAATTGTACCTCAACAAGTTCATCCAAGCCACTCACAAAATCGAATGCTTTTTGCGGGAACATACGACTAAAAAAAAAAACATGTTTAAATGATCCATATACGTAAAGATAAAAGACTTCTTTGAAGTGCTATACCACGTGGTTCCCTTTCCCTAAAAAAAAATAAAATAATCATCGTTATTTTAAAAACAATTATTTGAATTCCCATCTTATTAAAACCTGTGTAATAGCATTTGTTGCAATACAGTTTTGGCTGATAAATACCACGCTTCTACGCGGTAGCCAAACTCGTGGGCAAGGACGGACACAGGGGTCATGACCTCCAAAATATATTTTTTTACTGTAAAAAATTCCAACTTTCATGATAAATGAAGGCCAGGACAACGGCAAATTTAGTCCTTGACACCCCCCCCCAAATGAATGTGTCTGTCCCTTATAGTGGGTGATTTTTATGTGCTGAAAACAATGTCCCTCCATTTTCTGTCCTTTAATTATGTACGTTTGAGTTATTACATAGATTGTGATTTAAAACATAAGAGTATAGTTAGTGGTTAGTGCGTTCACGACACTTTTTCTAAATTACTAGACGACTGATATGTTCATTCGTAGATATCCAACTACCGTAATTGGAATAGTCGATCCATCGTATTACGAAGCGATTGGGAAATTGTTTTTAAATTGCTAAATAAATGCCCCAATTATTGGGGCTTAATGAGAAAATACATCCACAGTTTGTCCCCAATTGTCCTTATTGAATCCTGCTATTTTCCGGTTCAAAAGGAAAGTAATATCTTAATTTGACCGATGGATAATTTTTCCAAGGATTGGTCGAATTACCTGAAATAATTAGATTCGCCTTTTCATTTTGACCCACGTTTTTAACAATGGTCACTGATTACTTGAAACTTGTCCAGTTTTTTTTATGTAAGAATTTGAATTATTAGGTTCTCAAATGGTTTCCTTCCTGAACTTATAAACAGCTTTAGCGATGTTACCAGAGCCGAATTTGCGTATAGGCAGAGTAGGCCCAGGCCTTGCGCCCCTCACGATTTTGGTGCCTCTCAAAAGCCCGATATTATTTAAGTTTAAAAATTATTTTAAACTTAATTTTTAGGCCGAAACTTCCTTACATTTCTATATCTATAGCTGGATTGTCATTCATCATATCCTCTGAAAGCTCTTTGCTTTGGAAAAGTTACGATTTTGGCGTTTGCCCCTTCTTCTTATATAATCCATACGCCTACATGCAATAACAGAGTTGCCGCATGGGTAAGAGGCGCCTTTGTCCAAAGTGGGATTTCAGCATAAAATGGGGTTTGCAAATTGAAACTAATTTTAAGGAAATTTTTATTCCTTTAATATGCACATACAATATATTGGCAATTGTGGTTCTAACACATCGAAAAAGTTCAAACTTGTTTTGACATACCATCAAACTTGAATTTATAAATAAGAACGCCCAAACTGCAAAATTTTAAAAGGCCGCTGACATTAAAAAAAAAAAAACAAACCATGCTTCAGTCTCATCAATATCAATTTCATTAAATCGTCCTCTAAAGAAAGCGCCCAAATTTCTGTTTTAATTTGAAAATTTTCATGAATAGCCTTCCTCCAAATATTGGAAAAAAAATTGTCGTCAAATAAAATATATATATTCATAAAAAATCTTTATCTTGTGATATTGTATCTACGGTTATCATAAATGCTTCCTCCCTCTACGTTCTCTGAGATTTTCCGTTGTACAGGGTTTGTCCCAAAAGTTCCTGGAATGATTTTTTTTAAAATCATTTATTCAATATCAGTTTACAATCTTTTCAGAACTTTTCAAAGTATTCTCCCCCTGCTTCGATGCACCGTTGCCAACGCTTCACCCAATCATTGAAGGCGCCCTGGAAGTCGTCAACGGGAATCTCCTTCAGTGAGGTCGTCGCGGCTGCTTTTACCGCCTCCAGCGTCCCATGCCGAGTTCCTTTCAGGGTTCTTTTGATCCTTGGGAACAAAAAGAAATCCGCTGGTGCCAGATCGGGGCTGTACGGCGGCTGGGGCAGCGTTGCCACACCCATTTTGGCCAGCAACTCGGAGACAATGAGCGCGGTGTGGGTTGACGCGTTGTCATGGTGCAAGATCCAATTGTCGCGAATTTCGTTTCGGACGCGTCGAACCCTGTTGCGCAACCGTTTGAGCACTTCACAGTAAAACTCCTTGTTGACTGTTTGTCCTTGTGGCACGAATTCACTGTGAACTACACCTTTTCTGTCAAAAAACACAATGAGCATTGCCTTGATTCGCGATTTGCTCATCCTTGCTTTTTTCGGGCGAGGAGACTCCTTGGTGTGCCACTCGCTGCTCTGGCGCTTTGATTCGGGATCGTACTGAAAAATCCACGTCTCGTCCCCTGTGATCACTCTGTCCAAAAATTCTGGGTCCGTTTCGTAGCGTTCATGCAATTCCTGGCACTTCAACAAACGCTGCTCCTTCATCTCACTCGTCAGGACTTTTGGCACCATTTTCGAGCAGACTTTCCTCATTTGAAGATCCTCCGTTAAAATGCGATGAACGATTGTTTTGGGTATTCCACACTCCTCTGCAATCACCCGAACACTTAATCGTCGGTCATTGTCCAAAACTTGACGCACTTTTTGCACCGAGTCGTCCGTTTGTGATGTCGACGGGCGTCCAGAGCGGTCGTCGTCGTTGACGGACTCCCGACCTTCCCGGAACCGCTTGTGCCACATGAAAGTTTGGCTTTTTTTCATCGCCCCGTCACCGTAGGCTTTCCGAAGCATTTCGAGTGTCTCCGCCCCGTTTTTACCCAGTTTCACACAAAATTTGATTGCATAACGCTGCTCCAAAAACTGGTCCATTTTTTGATCGACGAGGGTGCAGTAGATACCTCTGCGCGGAGCGTGACCCTGCCTCAACAACTGCCCGCAGGCGACTGATACCGGTCTCGTTTCCAAGCTCAGATCCCCCACCAACTTCTCCGCCCGAAGCTCCGCCCCGTCAGCCAGCGTTGATAACTACAAAAAATCATTCCGGGAACTTCTGGGACAAACCCTGTATACGGATTGAAAAACATTTGGAGGTAAATA
Source organism: Dysdera silvatica (assembly GCA_006491805.2). Classification (NCBI taxonomy): domain Eukaryota; kingdom Metazoa; phylum Arthropoda; class Arachnida; order Araneae; family Dysderidae; genus Dysdera; species Dysdera silvatica. The sequence goes on from QLNU02014802.1 coordinate 52,102,642, forward strand.
AGTTTTTAACGTATAGGTAATCTATGTCATAAGGTTTATACTTGTATGAATCTTATATATTTGTTACCTTGTTATACAGTTGTAAGTATATGACAGTGCTTTAATTTAAAGAGAAAGTTTTGTGACAGACGAACTTATTTACGTCTTTAAACTATAAAATAATGTTTTATGACATTCAAAATTCAATTAATAATTGCTTTAAATGAAGGAAAGAGAAATAAATATCCGAAGAAATTATCGCTGCAGCGGTTGAAAACAAGTGTTTGTGGACATAAATTTACAAGGATGGATTTTCTTTTTAACTCATTATTTCTTATTTTCAACTAATGTTATTATGCACATCATATCCGTAGTATTATGTACATTATAAGTGCATGCAGAGTTGTTTTTAGAATGGGGGGAAACGTGCAAAACGTATTATGCACATCTTTCTGAGGCTATTTTTGGGAGGTTCCGCGTCAATTCGGTGCACACAATTCGTCGCGTAATATTTATGTTATAATTTGCAATATATTTATTTATTGGGGTTTCTTTGCTTGTATATACAGTAGGACCCCAGTAATCTGATAATATATTTATTTATTGGGGTTTCTTGGCTTGTAAATACGGTAGAATCCCGGTAATCCAAATTTCGCTTAACCGAAATATCCTACAATTCTGTTTTTTGTAATCACTGTAAGTTGACACTCGTTCAACGTTTTATTTGTTAATAAAGTAGAACCCCGGTAATCTAAACTTCGCTTAACCAAAATGACCTATGCTATCGGATGACCGGGGTACTACCGTATAAATAAGTAAAACGTTGCACGAATGTCCTCTTAAAAATTTACAAAAAATAGTACTGCAGGACATTTCGGATAAGCCAAATTCGGATTACCGGGGTTCTGCTGTATTTATAAGTAAAATATTGAACGAGTGTCAACTTAAAAAAAATTACAAAAAACATTATTGTAGGATATTTCTGTTAAGCGAAGTTCGGATTGCGGGGGTTCTACTGTATTTACAAGCGAAGAAACCTCCAAAAAATAAATATATTGCCGGATTACTGGGTTCCGAATGTATTTACAAGCAAAGAAACCCCCAATAAATAAATATATTGCAAGTTATAACATAAGTATGACGCGACACCTTTTTGGGACCTTTTCACCCCCTTGTCATATTCAGGTGACAATGAAAACAACAACAAAATTAATGATTCTGCATGAACGTCATTCAAAGATCTAACTTAAAATTTAAATTCTACATAATCGAAAAGGAAAAACAAATAAAGCTTGTGTGAAATTCATTCAAAGAGCTAAATTAGAATTTAAATTCTACTTAATTAAAAAAAAAAAAATTAGAAAAATGCATCCTCTTCGCGCATTATCCACCGATTTCAAGACTCAAATCGTGACGTCACGAAACCTGGTGTTCATCGACGCCTATAACTGAAAACCAGCTAAGTCAGTTCGTGACGTAGTAGAGTGGACAACATGTTTCTTCATAAATCGTTGGAAAATACGAATATTTTTGTTTAAATATATATGCATGTACATTAACTACTATTTTTATACGTTGTTTATAATTTAGATGCTTATTTGCTATATTTAAATTGAATGTTTTTAATAAAAAATTGACAGATGTATTTTATTTGAAGAGATTATAAACACCTTACCTGTTTAAAAATGTCACTAACTTCTTCAATCATTAATTATAAAAACTTAATTCATTGCATTTTTTAAATTGCAATTTATCCTCACAATAAATAGACAAAAGCATTTTTCCTTTAGTCATTTTATTTTCACAAAACAAATATTTTACACCACTCACATGAACAAAATGAATCAATAATCAAAGGGAGTATATATATGAGAAGTCACATAAGAGATATTTAAATTAAACAATTTTTTATTTTAAGAAAATTCATCATTTTAATGCAACTAAAAATTAAATTCACATGATTTAATAATAATTCACTAAAATTATTAAATTCACATAATTTAATAATAATTCACTAAAAATTATTAAATTCACATGATTTAATAATAATTCACTAAAAATTATTAAATTCACATAATTTTATAATAATTCACTAAAAATAATTGAATTCACAAATACACATATAAGTAGGATATAAAAAAATATAAAAAATTAAAAAAATATATTGACTTATAGGATTACATGTTATTCATTTTAAAACTTTACTTCAATTTTTAATCAAATTTTAAATTTCACAAAAAATCAAAATAATTTGGAAAAAATAAACCATTCAACTAATAATTTTAAATGACATACCAGGAATTCACTTGAGGAGCTACCACTGATACACAACTGCTATTTTTTTAAACACTTAAACATTTTCTTTTTATCAACAGGCTTAGCAAAGTCATTTTTATTTTAAATGCAATTTTTTAAAAATGCATTTTTTGGCACAAATAATGCATTTTATACTGGTATCTGATGTGTGACCTTCAGCTCATGAATCAAAATTGAGGAAACATTCCTTCTGAGCAATGATATAAAGTGTTAAATTTACAGTTGCTAGCCTTTAGTTTGGTATTTTCAAAAATATAGATTCATACGTTGATACTAATTTTTGTATTATTATATAGTTAAATAACGCAGAATTTAGAATATCTAGGTGTGGACAAGATAAACCATCCCTATCAGGAGTTTGGATGTAACTAAATTTTCCTTGTTTATATTCGAAACATTAAACGTTTTAAAATAATGTATGCTTTACCTTCTAAACACTTTTCCCTTCGTAAATATAAATAGCAACAATAACCAGCAATATTTTAATATGGGCATTTAAGAATTTACATTACATATGTCAGTACTTGCACCATAAAAATATAACCAACTAACCAATTACATATGTCAGTGTCATAAATATTACTAACTTTAGGAAAACATGATCCACCAGTTGGCACATTCCAAATTGTATTATAAGCATCAAAAACTTACGCATGAATAATA
>QLNU02014802.1:52105699-52138198 GCA_006491805.2 Dysdera silvatica
CCCTCCCTTTTTCATGGGCCTGTCCTTCGAGCCAAAAACTAGAAAAAATTACTAATGACAAATGTCAATAATATACAAGTACTGTAATTTGAACATATAGGGTAATGGCTGAAAATGTATATGATGAAAATATAATAAATGAAGAAAATGTAATTTGTAACGCAAACCGCTATTGACAAACCAAACTTCTTGTAAAAATTCCATTGTTATATGCGGTTGGTCGTTATAAACAATTTTCACTGTAGTTGTATGCTTTGGGGAATTTCAATATAGAAAAGTCAGTTTCAGCTTCAGTTACATCCGTCCAATGGGCCGGGTCTCATCAGAGCCCGAAAATTATATGAAACGTGGAAATCGAACCCGTCTCATCTACAATGTCGGAAGCGTGTATGTATGTATGTATGTATGTATGTGTGTGTATGTATGTATGTATGTATGCATGCATGCATGCATGCATGTATGTATGTATGCATGTATGTGAGTGGGGACGGACATGTGGTTACAATAGAACGTTTGGTTTACATTACTGAAATTCGTTTTCTAATGTAAAGCTATAGAGAACTAATGTAATTAGTAATTTCTCCACCAAATGGTGGACTGAATGAGAGTTATAACCCACCTTCCTATGCCTTCAAATCACCATATAATTATATCTCTACTTAGGGCCACAAACTCTTTAAAGTCTGCCCTGGTTGTAATTAGTATTGTGCTGTTAGTGTAATTAGTATTGTGCTGTTAGTGTAATTAGTGTTGTGCTGTTAGTGTAATTAGTGTTGTGCTGTTAGTGTAATTAGTGTTGTGCTATGTTGTTGAAGTGTTCACGGGCGCCGTTAGCAGGTGGATGCAGGGCGACCAGTCCCCCCAATGTTGGTGTTAGGATTCCATATCCCCATTCAATTTCAAATAAAATACTTTCTACTGGCATATCCCCCCCCACCCTAATATTTTTAGGCCAAATGGCGCCAATGGAAGAGTTGCTCGGTCAATTGTACCTCAACAAGTTCATCCAAGCCACTCACAAAATCGAATGCTTTTTGCGGGAACATACGACTAAAAAAAAAAACATGTTTAAATGATCCATATACGTAAAGATAAAAGACTTCTTTGAAGTGCTATACCACGTGGTTCCCTTTCCCTAAAAAAAAATAAAATAATCATCGTTATTTTAAAAACAATTATTTGAATTCCCATCTTATTAAAACCTGTGTAATAGCATTTGTTGCAATACAGTTTTGGCTGATAAATACCACGCTTCTACGCGGTAGCCAAACTCGTGGGCAAGGACGGACACAGGGGTCATGACCCCCAAATATATTTTTTCACTGTAAAAAATTCCAACTTTCATGATAAATGAAGGCCAGGACAACGGCAAATTTAGTCCTTGACACCCCCCCCCAAATGAATGTGTCTGTCCCTTATAGTGGGTGATTTTTATGTGCTGAAAACAATGTCCCTCCATTTTCTGTCCTTTAATTATGTACGTTTGAGTTATTACATAGATTGTGATTTAAAACATAAGAGTATAGTTAGTGGTTAGTGCGTTCACGACACTTTTTCTAAATTACTAGACGACTGATATGTTCATTCGTAGATATCCAACTACCGTAATTGGAATAGTCGATCCATCGTATTACGAAGCGATTGGGAAATTGTTTTTAAATTGCTAAATAAATGCCCCAATTATTGGGGCTTAATGAGAAAATACATCCACAGTTTGTCCCCAATTGTCCTTATTGAATCCTGCTATTTTCCGGTTCAAAAGGAAAGTAATATCTTAATTTGACCGATGGATAATTTTTCCAAGGATTGGTCGAATTACCTGAAATAATTAGATTCGCCTTTTCATTTTGACCCACGTTTTTAACAATGGTCACTGATTACTTGAAACTTGTCCAGTTTTTTTTATGTAAGAATTTGAATTATTAGGTTCTCAAATGGTTTCCTTCCTGAACTTATAAACAGCTTTAGCGATGTTACCAGAGCCGAATTTGCGTATAGGCAGAGTAGGCCCAGGCCTTGCGCCCCTCACGATTTTGGTGCCTCTCAAAAGCCCGATATTATTTAAGTTTGCCGTCGTAACGTAGGCTTCCGAAGCATTTCGAGCATCTCCGCCCTGTTTTTACCCAGTTTCACACAAAATTTGATTGCATAACGCTGCTCCAAAAACTGGTCCATTTTTTGATCGACGAGGGTGCAGTAGATGCCTCTGCGCGGAACGTGACCCTGCCTCAACAACTGCATGCAGGCGACTGATACCGGTCTCGTTTCCAAGCTTAGATCCCCCACCAACTTCTCCGCCCCGTCAGCCAGCGTTGCCAACTACAAAAAGTCATCCCGGGAACTTCTGGGACAAACTCTGTATTTAAGGAAGTGTATCAACAAAATTCGGATCCGAGGTGGGGGGTCGCACTTTAAATTCTAGCCTGCGTACTACCAATGCAGCGCTAAATTTACATATAAGCCAAATAGGCGCGGCTGTAAGGCCAGTGGCGGATTAAAGTTTTTGAGGCCCCTGGGCTACTGGTATTGTGAGGCCCCCAGTAAAATAGTTCAAAAGGATCGTCTACAAGAGAACACATCTATGGAGGTCCTCAAACTGGCGGAGGCCCCTGAGCTGCTGCCCTTAAAGTCCATGCTTTAATCCGGCACTGCCTATGTTTCCGCAATTTTGGCGTCCTCCAATTCATTATTGATAAACTTACATAATAAAACCTGAATATTAAAGATAATGAACTTCAAATAAAAACTCATGATTTATTGATTGAATAGCGCGGAGCCATATTATTTAAAGACACCACTAAATCCTTAATTCGGCGCTAGTCACTAGTTCGACTGATATTTGCAAAAAAGTAATGAACTAAAATTTACGTGCAAACAATTCTTCGCATACGTATCAATGCAGCAACGACTGTAGAATGCACGCTGGTTTTATACATTCCCCTAAGCAATTAGACAATTTTAAAATATTCCAATATTTTTAACGATCTCTTGAGTATTCTAATTTTGCGAATACTTTTCAAATATTTTTTAAATGTTAGGTGTTGGCAGGGTTTAAGCTGTCGTCGCATTTTTAGCCACAGTTTATTCTCGGAAAACAGGATTCCCCGATACTAAAACATCCATTTTGCGCTTCAGCGATCCTTTCTTTGTTTCCTCTTTAAAATCCTTAACTGCACCCGTTAAGCAAATTTTATTGATACGATTTTTCGAGCAACGAAAGCAACTAATATTTTTTAGCATTTTGCTACAACTTTTTTCCCATTTTAGCATTTTTGCGACAGCATGTTTCGAACCAACTTAAACTCTGGATGTTGGTCAAGGAAAAAAAAAAAGAAGCTAACATAATTGTATTACATTTTTAAACGCATACCGAACATGTTAGCTTTTTTTTTTCTCCCATTAATGCATTTAGTATATCGGGCGTTTAAAGATATTGAACGCCCTTTTTTTATTCATCATTCTGGTTTTGTTAATTGGAGTTGTACATGCCGACAGAAATCAAGAATGCCCTTCGCCCAAATCGCCAAATAGCTCACGTATCAGTCTTTCAGAAATTAACATTCATGTCGTTTACCTTGTCGATTACTTTGTAGGCCACCCAAGACTGGTCGTTCCCTGTGGGATCGCATTTGATTCCTCGGAGAATATGCTACCGCTATTCATCCACCGGAAGGAAGCTACCTGCTGAGGCAACGGGCATTGCATTCACGTCTTCCGCCTCATTATCGAGCCATATAGTAAATAATGGCTCATATTATTCGTTTTAGAAGCAACTATTTGAAAGCCAAGTTTGCTGGAAGGGTTTGGTCGACTGGATGAAGTTCTATCTTAACACTATCATGGCGTAACGTTATTGCAATACCATCTTAATTAATAGCTAGTGATGAAAATGTAATTATAGGGCGAGGACAACATAGACGTAGAACTGAGTGGAGTTGACCTGATACGGAAACACAGAACTAGAAAAGGAAGTTCATCCGCAACGTGGTGTCTTCAAAATTATTGGGGGAGGCCCAAGCAGATACTATGCACATTTATACAGTACATTATAATTAAAAAAAGTATAATTTATTTTAAATTATTTGGGAGCTTGAGTACCAAGGGAAGCCCATAACGGTCATAAAAAATGTAGAATTGCGGGAAAAAAATAGCAATCCGAACTAGTTAAAAAAAAAAAATATATATATAAACATTTATATGGAACGTACTTATATACTTTGCATTTTAATATTACAGGAAATCAGTTTTTAAAACAGTACAATGTATAATTCCTCATTTGGTTATTTCTTCCTTTTACCTTCCCTTTCCAACTTCAAACTCCATTGATGATGGCGTCACTGACAAGATCCCTAAGCAAGAAATTTTAAACAAACCCAGCTCAGAAAGAAAGGCCATCGATGTAAAACTAAAAGGAAAATTAGCATATTAAGGGGAAAATTCAAATTACCCTATTGAGCACTGAAGAAAACCATCATGGACATGATGCCTGCATTGAATTGTTCGCTTTACAGGTTTCATAGGCTGTTGCCACCGAGCTAGTCTCTCAGCGCAAATTTGATAATTACAATTTTAGCAATTGGCAGCAATACAAATTTCTTCTCCTTGTCTTGCAAGTATTGTACATTATTTAACTTTTCATATTCGGAAACGTTGGATATATCTGGATTCCGGATTCCAAAAAAAGATCAATCGTCGATTTACCATCAACCTGTGCACACGTACCATCAGAGCTGACGAGAGGGGTGGGGGGCTGCAGCCCGGTCTAAATAAGACCCGGATAAAGTCTGGGGCCCGCGCTGGCGAGGACCTATGCTGTGGGGGACTTGGCCCAGGGGAAGGGGTCGTGGGGGACCGATCGAAGTGAGCCTGGAGGTCCCCGTTGCCTCTCGGCGCCCCTACATACCATCGGAGGCTCAGCCATAAAGGTATGAAAAATTATTTTAATATTGTATTACGATTATTTATCACTAACGTTAATTCTTTCTACCACTACGTGTTCTAATAAATAATATTTTTAAACTAGATGAATTTTGCTTGAATTTATTCTCGAAAATTCGTATCAATAATTCGGACCTTCTCTTCGCACAATCTAAATTACAAAGCACCAATAGGCCTAAAGTAAGAAAAAGATGGAGATGAATGGATGGATGATTTAAAGACTTAGACAGGGCTAAACAAAGGAAAAATCATCCATAAATGTAGAGACAGAAACTACGATCCATGCTAGCCCCTCCCCACTTTACATCTCCCATAGAACTTGAGGATAGTTACATCAATGATTGGGAATAGCCGAGTGCGTTATGGGGGCCCTTTGCTACCCCACAGTGACGTCCCTGATAAAAGGTGCGTACGCCAGCTTTCAAGAAGCCATATTGCAGTGAACTAAGCGGTACAAAAAAAAAGCACAATCTTCGTCCCGTCTTCGTCCGTGAAATTGTAAGCCACCAGTCGCAGGACTGTTCCAGTTACTCCATAATTGGAAATCCAGTGAAAATAGAGAAGGCGCCTGGCAGTCCCGACGTAACAACAAAACGTGTGGGAGTTGAAGGTAAAGGACTGGTAAATTCTTCCCCGGCGTTTCTTGATGTGCTGGGAAGAGACCCTGCAGGGGGCCCGTTAACCATCCTCTAATAGCAGGAAACAGCGCTATTCAAAAACGCTTGTTAGGGAACATCCGAAAAATGTGCCATTGAACTGGAAATATGAAACAGACGACTCCCCCCCCGGTAAACGATCATACAACGCATTTCTACTTATTTTTAAGAAAATTTATAACGGTTCTCGTAGAGCCTGCGCATGTTAAAGGTGCGCAAGATGGTTCATTTGAATGATTCCAACCACAGTAGATGGCAAGAACCATTCGGTGATCGAATGAATGAACGGTTTTACTTAACCATTATAAACAGAAACAATCGTTTACCATGAACGGTTTTTCGTAACTCTAGTCACAGGCGTACGCAGAAAGTTCATGTGTGGTTATAGACTCAGAGTTGGGGTGTTACAGAGCTACAACTCATATATTCCTATGTTAAATATACAAAATTTCATTGCAATGGGGGAGCTACAACCCCATCAATACCCCCTGCATACGCCAGTGTATATACTCTAGTGTATGTGTGTATGCGCATGCGTGCCCATAGATTTTTCGATATTGTACTGGAACCATTACTAATGCACTGATAACATGCCCCGCTATCTTGTCGTATAACATACTAAACACTTTAGAATGTCTGGTTAAACATTCTAAAGTGTTGTAAATAAATGTTATAAGTGCATGTAAATAAGTTTTACAAATACAATGGGACTGGTATATAACGATGAGATTTGGACCCACGAAAATGCTCGCTATTTTCGTTTCGAAATTTGAAACTTCAAACTTTGAAAATAAAGTCTGTATGCAGTGGCGGTTCTAAGCAAGGGACGGGGGCCACGGCCCCCCAAATATTACTGGATTTTATTATCCTGCCTAGAGATGTGGGTTGGAAAATTTTCCGGTCTTGAAATTTTAAAAATTAATTTTTCTTTTTAAAAAATGTCATAATTTCTTTATTGCAGTGTACAAAAAACAGAAAAATTACAAAAAAAAAACTTAAAACAAAATTCTAAAATAGTCTATTTTGAGAAAAAAATAAAATCAAAACTATATTTTCCACGAGTGTGGGGAGCCAACCCTCCTGTCTCTAGTCTGGCTACGGCCCTGAGGTAATGACACTTCAGGTAATGACAGTACTATTGATCACGTAAGTTCCGTTTTAGGTTTAGAGATTCTGTTTCCGAATCTCTTTTTCTATGTTTTATCGATTCATTATCGTTGCCAGTTTTACAATTAAAATAACTAAAATGTTTATAAAAAAAATGCTTTGAATAATCAAACGCAAACGCGCATTTTAAGTATTAAGCTCCAATGGCATCTTTTAATGGAAATTTGTGAGCCACAGATGGCACAGTAGTCAGAGCCTTCGAGCAAAAAAAAAAAAATCTAAACCGGCAATTGTACCTTCTGTCTCATAAAGTGTTTAACAAGTCAAACATTTCAGTGTCAACGACTTTTGGAACCGAAAAATGCACTAAAATAATACGTGAGGTTTCCGAAAACCTGCTTTTAGCGTCGTTTTCCTGCTACCCAGAGGCACTAAAACCTAAGGGGGAGAAATATCGAATATCTTGGACAAAATTGCAACATATTATTAACTTTATGCTGTCCAATTATGTCACCTAATCGTCTGCAGAACAGTTCTCTGCAAATCGCTAATTGTAGGGTAGTAAAGTTGTTTTTCTTTTTTCCTTCCTTTTATGTCCACGTCATATTTTTTACGCTATTAAGATTAAAATATACGTTGTCGTCTGTTGATACATATGCCAATGACCTATAGTAATAATGTATTTCTCTTTATAAGAAAGACCGAATTTTTGTGAAGCCGTTTGAGGGATTATAAATTGAACAAATGGAGTATATATTAACGAAGATTAACGTCATTTTTTTGTATTGAAAAATTGGCAACAGATATAAAAGAATTGTGGGGATAATTTTATGGGAAGTTCTCTGTTGACATAGCAGTTACACACATTAGAAATATAAATTCCATCTATTATTCAGTAGCACTTTATCTAAAGGGTCTAACTAATGCCTTCTGGAATCATAATCGATATTTTAAAGATTATGAATAAAAACATTACAGTTTTCTGAAATCTCACACTAAATATTGTAGACTTTCATGTATAAAATAGTGATTATTATATAAAACAATAACTGTTATATTAAAAGATTAACTGTTATACCAAATATTAACTATGTATTATATAAAACAATAAACTCCAAATAAAGGGATGTTAATGTTTAAATTTTTTGTATTTAAAATAACCTGAATTACATTTAGAAAAATAAAGGGGATTGAGAATTTTGACTATATTGTATATTTATTATATATTGATATTTATCTGAAATCGATTATTTGTTTTACATGTATATCGATGGTATAGCCATAAGCATAGGGCTTTCGAAGTTATTGGGGGATGGAGCGCCCCATCCCCCATTCATAAATTTTCTTTTATATAGTAGACATCCGTTCAACGTTTTCGGCAAGAACGCTTTATTTATTTTCTAGTATACGTTAGCCTGCAAAGGGAAACTAATACGAATGGTAGATGTCGGAAATATATATATTTTTTTTAAATTTTATTTTAGGCAAAGAGTTGAAGTTATACAATAGATGGATATAACATATATATATGAACATATAAATATATTGCCAAAACACATGACATATTACATCTCTCATATTAGCGATTATCGTAACATCTGTTAAAAATAACAGTTACGTACAAAGGGATACAGGAAACAAAAATATAATTACAAAAAAAGACTTCAGCAATTTTCCTGGGCAGCAGTGGAAAAAGACCGAAGATCTGACAAAGCCCATAATGCCCAGATACAAATAAGAAGGCACAACAGAGCAAGCCAAATTTGTTCGAATTAAAAAAAAAATCTTTTGGTCAATGAAGTAAGTATGCAATAATTTTTTTAAATATGGACAGTGAAAACTACACATCTGCATATGGTTAGGTAGTGTTCCACATTCGGAAGCCCGACGTCCTAATGCGTGAAAGCCCAATATTCGTTCTAGCAGAGCTTGGTCTCAGTTTCTCTAAAAATTGTGTAGTACCCAATGTCATATTGATCAAAATAAAGCGTATACTTTGTGACGTATCTTTGTATACATATATTTGTACACATATTGTATACTTTGTATATATATATATTTGTACATACATTGTATGCATATATTGTATTTTCATAATTTTACATTTAGTCCCTTTGGGGATATTCTGTGTTGAAAATCACAACTTATCGGCTTAACGCGATGTTTGGTAGGCTGTACGAAAAAAAAAAGAAAAGCTTCTCAGATGTAAAACTCGCACGGCAAGTAGCTCTATAAGAGACTTGTGCAGAAAAAAAGTATTGAAGGTAAATCTTATTCTCTTCATAGAAATTACAGTGCTCAAATTGTGAATTTTAAGCATTTCAAACGCATTTTTTACCAAAGATTTTAGGCCATTTCCTTATCACTGAGGAAAAATCGCTTCTAAGGTGAAGTTTAGAACACTTTATGCTGAGGAATTTGATTTTTAAATTATTCTGATTGCTTTAAAAATAAGGGAGTTACAGTAGTTTCTGTAAAACGCGATTTTTTCTCCAAAAAAGCGCTACGCCGCAGTTAAAAAATGGCCACCAAAAAAAAAATGACTGGCCATAAAATTTTTTAAACCATGGGTTTTAACACTTAACATACCAAGGAACACACAGATAAAAAAAATCTAAATTGTCAAGCAACATATTTATTGTTTTTTGGGTGATTTGAAGTGGATTGCTCTCCATATGACTTTGCGCCTATAAATGTAGCTTACAAATGCGGTAAGTGCAAAAATTGCACTTTCGAGTAAATGCAACTTGCACCTGTCGATCAAATTAGCAAATTTTACAGCAAACCTTTAAACACGATTAAGCTTACGTTTAAAACTTTGCTGCAAAATTTTAATTTGCTGCGCTACATGTGTAAGTTTTCAAATTGAAGTGCTTTCTCGGAAGTGCAATTTTTGCACTTACTTCAATACTGTTCGCTAAACCATTAATATTCTCTTTATAATTGAAGAATGCACAGAATTGCGGTAAAAACGTAGCAATTCAAAAATTCTGCGGGGTGGGTAAGGGGCTCAAGTGGCTTTAAAGATTATCTGATGAAATGTGAGAAAATAATATGTTTTGATGTCTGAAGGGGGCTTGAACCCGAAAGCCCCCCCCCCCTCACTACGCCATTGGGTTGGTGGTTACATGGGGATGCATCGTGGTCAGTGGGAGGAAACCATGTTAAGCCACTTTTCCTAGGCAGTCTGTCATACAGTCCCAAGACGTAGAGACACTCAGAGGTGGATTGAGTCCTCTCATACATACCTTGCGCATACCTTGGATTATCGGAGAACTCGTGTCCTTGCCCATTCGAAGGTGCAAGTCCTATCGCCAGTGAGGGCCGGCTGACCAATCCGCCCCTGTAAGTACTATCAAATACTGTAGAAATTTAAGTATTTTAAGTAGTGTATTAAGTACAGGGTTCGAAATGATGGAGCTCGGGTTTGGACGCTGGTAGATGATCATAAACATATCGGACTTCGTAAGCCGCGTTCAACTGCGAGATTCGTCTTAGAAGACTGGTAAGTCTTGATGAGGTGCGACAACATCCAAATTCTGCAGATCTAGATACATATAACGCGCAAAATCACATGATGCAAATGAAGGAATGGATCTTTCTTGGACGTCTTCAGTAATTTTTAAGCATATAAAGGGAACCTGTGACAAAAAGGACTTGAAAAGCATGTATTAATAATGGGTCAGATAGTTGCAGTTAATTATATGTCCCACACGCATTTGGACATAACAAGAACGGCCAGTTTCGCATTCCAAGCTGATATCAGCGTGATTCTATGAAATAACATCATGTCGATTTCAACTTGGCATAGCAGCCATGTAATTGATTTCTAAGGACAGTCATTTATAATATTGGGTTTGGACTGCATAGGATTTTGTTCTGTTAAATACGGGCGTTTCGATCCTGTCACTGTGGCATGCAGCACTTTACTAACAGGATACTGAAATTGCTTGGTGTCGATCTCTTTCTCTTGCTTTTTCCTCGTTTAATAAGCATTGCAAAGTTTGATTGCCCATGTGCCTAGAAATTAAGCAGGTGGACACTGTCAGTACTATCTTTACTCCTTTTTTCCTGTCTTGGGTGTTTACAATATAGTCTGTTGCACCGTTTGATTACTTAATGACGACGTAGGTTCCTATTTGTACTTGTTTTGATATCCGATCTGATTGTGTGACACAAATTGGGGCTTGTCAAGGCGGCTTGATATCTTTTAGGGTTGCTCAAATTTCTTCAACTGCAAGACGCAATGTTGCCCAAATTTTATCTCCTATCAGGGGCATAGCAATTCAAAAAACATGGGGGGGGCACAAGAAGCCCTACAAGATCATGCGATTTAACATTAAAGAGGCAAAAATGTGCTTTGATATCAAATAGGAGGCTACTATCCCATCTTCCTTTTAATGTAATAACACAGTAGAAACTGAATAAACCAAAATGGAGAGGGTGGGTCCACTTTTGCATATGGGTGGTATTCAAAATGTTACGGAAGAACGACATCATGGTTAATGTTTTCTACACTATCAAAATATTAAACTGCAATGTTTTTCGTAAGTCATTTTAAGAAAAGGGCCTAATACTACTTTTAATTAAGATGGTATCAACATTTGTATACAGTATAAAAAAAATATACATTGAAAAATGTGTGTCGTTAAGGAAGGACAGAAAAAGACATAAAATACTGTCCTTCCGTAACGGGGTTTTCAAGTTTTTTTTTTTCAAATTCGGTACTGTTGATTAAATAATACAACACATTATTTTGCAAAAACATGCAAGATTATAATGAGTTTATTAGTTTTAACGTGATATATAAAACATCAAGGTTTTTTAAATTTTAAAATGTTGGGTGCAAATGTAGGGAAAAATCCGTTTAATTATATGCTATTAAACTACTATGCTGTTAGCAAAATAAATTAAAAAAAGAATACAATATGTGTTAATCAAAATATTAATTTTTGCTGCTATGGAACAGTTCGATATCTTTGTTTGAACTTTATTTCCACTAAGATATTTTTTAGCCAGAATGTCCCGCCATTGCTTAATTAAAAGAAAATCCGTCGGCGAAGACCATGCGTCGAGAGTATGTGATCCGTCGCGATCACCATCTTCGAGGTTGGCGATCACTCTGACGGATAATTCTCTTTAACTGTGGCGCAGTATAGCCCAGATGCTCTTGCGCCATAAAAAAGCCAATCAATCAATCTCTTTAACTGTACAGTGGGGAAGAGGGGAGCCAAAATTAAATCGAACAACCGTGTTAAAATAAATTTACATTCAACCAGGCGCGGACTGGGCTGCCGGCCAACAGCCGCACAGTGGGACGTCTAATGTAATCTAGGTGGTCAAAAGTCTAAAAATTACCCAAGGAAAAGTTAAACAAAAACAAGTGCAAACACAAGAGTATTAATCAGTGATATTGGAATGATGTGAATTTATAGAGAAAAAAGCCTATATTTCGAATAAATAACCGGCGAATCAGAAGCTTGCGCCACGAAGACGAGGCAACTCAGGGTGTGTGAAAAGTGGACTGTAATTGTAGTGGCGAAATAAAGTATTATTTATATGGGTTTTACTTGTTTTAATCATGCATTACAAAGACGAAGGTACGTATTTTCGTATTTTTTGATTGAAATATTATATATCAAAATATTTTAGCTGTAAACAAATTTACAATTGAAGAACAGAAAAAGGGAAAAGTTTTCGAAAATACGACTATTCTTTAAGCTCCACTTTTGCTGGAACCTAACGGAACTTGAATAATTCTCGGGTGCTATGATTAATGTAGTTTGTAATTTATTCAATTTCATCTGCCCATTTTTGCCTCATTAATTAGGGATCATATTTTATTGTTTTAAAGAGATAAATAAAATCGTGGTAAAGAAGAGGGAGCTTGTGGAAAGGCTAAGAGAGAATAACGGTATTATCCCTGAGATTTCTGAAGGAAAAAATATTCTGTTTGAATTCATCAAAACTAAATTCAACCTAAATAACACGTCACGTACATTTTAAGAGGAAATTTTTCGAATTTTAGAGTCCTTTTTGAAAGTCCTTAGACTATACTGGGAGCGATGTAACTTACTCGAAATTATCAGTCAAACATGAACATTGGCTGTAATGTACAATACAAATTTCTAACACGTATTTTCCGAGTCTTTTTAACATCAGATGTTGACTGGCAGCTTAAATTGTTTTCAATTTGTCGGTCAAAGTCTAAAATAAGAAAAGTAAAATCACTAGTAGTAAAGCGACCTTTAGACGAACTTTGTTTTATAACCTAGCATAAGCTGAGGAAGTCATGGAAAAGGAATATAGCTCTAATGGTAAAAACACTATTATCTTCACCAAAATGAGCAACTAGAATTAAAAAAGTGTATAATGCAAAAACTGACGAAACAACTTCGTCTACATGCTCTTACGATAAAGCATTGGCTTTGCTGGTTTCTTGCAAACTGACAAAAAAAGAAGTTTCATTGCGCAAAGGGCAATGGAAATGGGGGTAAAACCGTACACGTCATATCACATGGTTTCTAAAGCCAAAAAATTGTGATACCCTCCGTCTTCAGAAATGATGATAACCGAAATTAAGTTACAAGCGATTGTAGATCTGACAATCAATAGACTTTTCATAATTGAAAATTTGATTTTAAATCATTTTATGAGGGGGAAAGAGGTCTTTTTTTTATATGTTTACTTTTAAATGGGGATGTGATGGATGTGGATTTCTATACTGTGTTTTTGTATAACTGAAAATTTTCACAATTACTTTTCGTTACAATTTTTATCCAGGCTTCGGACTGGAAGCTTATTGCTATTTAAAATTTACATAATAGTATATGGTACATTATATATTTATAAGGAAAAAGTACGATGTAAATTAAAGAATCAATTTTGTTAAAACCGTCGAAAGGTACATCGAATATGTCATAACTTATTCTAAGTTATGCGCACATTAATCTAAAAGTTAGGAAAAAATTTCCGTATTTTTTAAATTTTAACGTCTAGAAATATATCGAAAACTATTCTGAATCGTAATTACGCTATGCAGCAGAATCGTTTCTTATAGGTTTTTTAAATACGTATTCAAATAAACACTTAAAATAGAGATACGTTTCACTAAGTAAAATAGGCGCTAAATCGCCAAGCTCTTAAAACAGATTTACTTCATCCCCCATTGTACTTTTCTCCCTCCCCCCCTTTGTACGCAAGTGGGACAGTTTTTGACTTGTACGCATCTGGGATGTACGCAAATGGGCAAGTATATGCAAATCTCCCGTAAGAGATATGTCTATTTAAGAGACGATCCAACTGGTCCTCAGTATACGTATGCATCAATACATGTACCTCCGAAGAAGGGACACCTTCATTTAAGGGACAAAATATCCTGTCCTGCGAGTGTCCCTTTTGGGAAGGTAACGCTTTAAATAGATCCTGCTCAAGGGAGGGACAGTGCTTGCAGGACGGTAGGGAAGAGGTTATTGTGATTGAAAAGCGCAACAGGTAGATACTGTCCATTCATGAAATGTAGTCCGATGGAATGGTTATAAATAACGGGAGGTGACGTCACAAATGGCCGATTACAGCAAAGGGGAACCCAATTTCAGAACTGGTTTTTAGCGAACTTTTGTCTGCGTCAAAAAACAAGCTCCAAAACGAAGTCCCCCTCTAATTGGCTAGGTCGTTTGTGACGTCACCTCCCGTTATTGATAACTGTTCCACCTAACTACTTTTCGCGAACGGCCAGTAGTTTCAGACGTTTATTTTGCATTCAAACCAATTTTTTGGCGCAGTATAGCCCAGATGCTCTTGCGCCATAAAAAAGCCAAACAATCAAACCAATTCTAACGTATATATACACAAGTTTATATAATTGATGGTTAGTGGCAAGGTCGTAGCCAGGATTTAATTTCGGGGGAAGGTTCAAAATTTTTTACAGCATGTATCGATACAATCACAGCATGCAAGGCTGTAGCCAAGTCCCATTAAAAATTTATGTTCGGGGGAGGACCGGCCTCCCAAGAACCCCCCACCTCTGGATACGAGTAAGCTTGGTGGTCAAACTTATTTATTTAGAAGTATCGGCGAGGATCGTGGTATTGCATAAAACCCTTAGCAACTTTAATCTAAATTAATTTTTGCCAGCAATGTCGATTTTTGACAGTGACATGAATGACACTCGCAACTGCTTGAGGCGGGTAAATTCAAACTCGCTCCGATTAAGAAAGAAAGAAATTGATTAGGTATTGCCTTAAAAAAAAAAAAAAAAAAAATACAACATTTTAAGTAAAAAAAATCTGTTTAGAGTGTTAGTTTGCTTTTAAATAAAAATTTAGGTAATTTTATACATTTGGTCGTATACAAGACATTCTTCTCTTTCATGTTCTGTGTTTCTACTGGCGTCCTATAGGTTTCTGGATTTTTTCGAAAATGTTTAAAAGTTGGGATTCTCCATTTTCATGGTGCCGTGATCTGGGTTGGGGGGGGGGGGACCCGTCTTCCCAATGTTGGTTCCATATCCCCCTCCAATTTCAAACAAAATGCCTTCTACTGGTATATTGTACCCCCCACCAATGTTTTTATGCCATCGGCGCCTATGGAGTTTTTGGTGAATAATTTAACAAACCAGACGGATTCAACGATAGAAAATTATGTATCCTATGCGGGGGGGTCTCGGGAATAATGGGACGTCCGCTCAACTGAAATATGCAGTGAAAGTTAGACAGATACCAGGACTTCTTGTAAACGAACTTTTAAAAACCATTGGACTTTGGCGAGTATGGGAGTTTTGCAATTGCTACAGATGCACAGCTAGAACATTGCCATTTTGAGATAATCTATGCCATTTTTTAATAAATGAAATATTCTATTGATTTTAATAATCGAAGTAAAAAATCCATCTGTAAAGTCGATGGTAGCAGAGGCGAGTTCGTTAGTTGTCCGTAGCTCAATGTGTGGAGCACCTGACCGGCAATCAAATAGTAGTGGAATCATATCCCCCCCCCCCCAAAAAAAAAACCCAGACGAAATCATAATTTGCTCTGCGGGGGTGCGTTTATCAAGAATTGTTCTATATCAAAGGGTAAATCCAGAAAATTTACCTCATCTCTTCTTTATTCCTATTCAGCTTTGGTCTAACGATGACGTAGTGTTAATGCGTTCGTCTACCGTGTCGTTAAGCCGGGTTCGATTCCCAATGGTATCGTAGAACGCTTGGCGTTTCCACACACCGTAGTCCAGGGGTTTGATTCCCTAAGCAACAGAGGTTCGAATTCCTCTGGGAATCGTAGGTTCCGACGTAGCATGACCTTAGGTGTCTTGAGGCGCCGTAAAGCACAAACTTGCTTAGCTTTTGGAAGTACGGTTCGACAATCGAAATTGGCCAAACCATCCGGAATTTTTAACCCTTTGTTACACCGATTAGATACAATAAAACCTCCCTAAGGCGACCACCGTCGGTTCCGTGAAAAGGCGGTCGCGCACAGAGGTGGTCTCTGAACGGAGGTAAATTTAACATTGGGACCCTGGAGGAGTGGGAAAATCCGTTTCCTGAAAAGAATGATCGTTAAGGGAGGAGGTCGCCGAATAGAGGTGGTCGTTAAGGGAGGTTTTAGTGTACGTTCTCATAGAGAGCTACTTTGTAATTTTGAATTCAGAAAAGACAGTCCTAGTTAATGATATTTTACGCATTAAAGCCTCATAATTAGAACTGGCAGCACTGTAGTGTCACAGGGTGCAAGAGCAGTGCCCTTAGTAATTGAAGAGGGCGTTGGCAAGAGGGCGTATGTCCGACATTCAAAGCCTATTCATAAACACTTTCGCTGATGGTTATAACGCAGCCCTTTTCGGGAGGCCATCTCTCTACAAAAAAGAAGGCTTTTCAATAAAAGCTCTCTTGTCACATTTGACATGTTGCTCCAAACAGCATTTACACGAAAACGATCAGCCCTTGTCAAACTTTGGTAGCTCAGAGTAAAGGTTATTAAGCAAATTCAAAGGCTCGTGATTAAATTTTCTAATCAATCGCTGATGTGATGGGTGCAGTAAACATGTACAGTGTCATTCAAACTTACAGCACACTTTGTGGGGAAAACATTACTTTTTCTTTTGGTTGACTCTACTGTCCTTTATGTTAACCGGGGAATAAAATTTTGTGAAACTCGTTTCACACTGGGGACTTTTTTTCACAGTGATAAGTAATGTCATCACACCATCACGCTAGGATTAAATATATAAGAACTACATAAAACGTAATGCGTTCAACATAATACGGTTAATTTTAATGACGAAAAATGTCGTCATTCGCATTTTGGTAGTCTTCCGGGCATGACGAAAAATGTCGTCATACCCAGTTAACAGGTTAACATCATGAACGTCCCAGGTTAAATATTGCGATCGTTGAAGCGTTTCTTCAGTTGCTGGCACTGGCATGCGCAGGGGTCGTAACTCCCATGAAAATGCAATTTTGTGTATATAGTACAACCTTTGTAAATCGACCACCTGGATAAAATATCCACTTTGTATAACAGAGAGGAGTGGTAGGGCTTAATCATGCCTATAGCATAACGTGTATACAATAACGTGTAACAAGTCTAACGTGTATAGTGGCTGGCCACAGCAGTCCAGTCTCAAAGGTGGTCACTGTAGGCAGCTTCTATTATATATATATACATATATGCACACGACTATATGCAATTGCAGCTCTGTAATCCCACACTTAACTTTCTGCATACGTTAATGACTGCCGAGCTCCTTTTGACACGGCCTTCGACAGCGAGTGGTGGTACAAAGCATTCTCGACAACTCCGATCGGCGTGATCTGATCAACCGGTGGGAACAATGCTCAAGCCGATAGGCGTTATCAGACAGAAGTGCTTTTGTCTAAGACTGGAGCACATTTAATTATACGTTTACTGCGTATTATGGGAACGATAGACGATGAATTTGCTAACTAACCGCTCTGTATAAAGTCCTGGAGTCGGTTGCCGAACTTTTAAGAGATTCGGTTAGCTCAACCAAACGTAGGCCCACTACTCTACGGTGGCATTGTGGTAACGCAGTCATCTGTCGTGCCACTAACCGGGGTTCGACTACCAATGGTAGCAAAGGACACATGCCATTTTGCAACCCAGGGTTTGGTTCCCTAAGCAAGGGAAATTCCGATTCCTCGTAAAACTGTATCCCTGCGCAGCACGGCATTTACTCCTGAAGAGCACAAAAACGATGACGCATGTTTTAACACGATGCGGAAAAAATGGGGAGGAATATTTATCCATTGGTATATAAAATAGTCCCACAGGCGTCCTCTGCCAAGAATACCGGCACTCGACGGATCGCCGTTGTAAAGCGTCATCGGTAACGGTTACTCCGTAATGGGGGTGACACAACGAGTCCCGTTTTAGCCACTGTCTCCTAAATTTAGAGGGCAAATTTAGAGAGGGTTCTTAGTGCAAAATTTTGGCTGTGGTGACCGAAGTCCGGATTCTTCGTAAAACTGTAGATCCAGCTTGACAACCCGTCTGGCCAACGTGGTGAGAGTAAGGCTGCTTCCTCTGTATTTCTTTCACCGCACTACATGCATGGATGGATGGATGTACGTACGCGTGTGGTAACGGAGAGACCTTCATCTTGCAGTGGATTGAAAATGGTTATCGGTGATGATATAAAATAGAGAGAGAGAGAAAGGGAGAGATGAAATAAGAAAACGGTTTAGGATCACATGCAGATAAAGTTACCAGAATAGACGCGTATGAAGGACACCTAAAAGACTTGAGACAGCGCAAGTTTTGTGAGAAATAAGAATCGGGGAGAACATCCACTCTCTGCCCCAGAAAAAGATCAATGTAATTAAGAATACAGATCACTTATGTCTTGCCTAAAATAAAATTATTATTAATAATCAACATTTTAATCAAAATATCGTGTTTGGTGTTAAAAATTCAAGCCAAAATGCAAGATATTTATTTCTTTTTGAAGGAAGCCTCGACTTTCCTCTTAATTTTAGAATGAGCTCTGCTTTAAGATCAGTCTTATATAAATAAGAAAAATATCAGGGGCGACAACTTTAAGGAGCCCAGGCCCCTCTCCCCGAAATTGACGGACAAAGCAAATGAAAATGTAGAGTATGGTTAATGATAAAAGGTATAATATATAAAGCATATTCCCATTGTGTTTTACGTCTTTGATTAACCCGTTTGATTGCACATGGGGGTTCTCCTATACAGCCCCGAACATTTTCTTCCATGTTCAAGCCCCTGATTTTTAGCCACTAACTTACCCAATTTAATTAGACGAACAATAATCTTTTTTTAAAAGTGGTGTCAAAAATTTATTAGCTACCTTGATTTCCTACGAAAAATTGCGAAACACGTGCCCTGATGACGTCATGTGTTGCTCTTGTTGGCAATTATGTTAGCCCGAAGAAAGGAAATAATAACCAATTGGCCTAATTGATTTAATAATCTAAAAGGATTTTCTACTTTTAGTGACACTAATATTGGAACACAATCTTGCTTAAAAGGCCGAATAATGCTGGTATAACCTTTTTTTACAAAAAAATCTTGGTTTACTTACAAAAATTATTCCCGATTTATTTATAAAAGCTTTAAAACTATTCTCGAGTACCACCCACTCGAAAAATACGTCACACAAGGAAACTACTCAAGGTCTGGAACTGTTCCCATTTATTAGCAAAATGCAGATTAAAAATAAAAAATACGTTATTCGATTAACCAGAAGGGGAAGTGATTCCTTTGATAGGGATTTTTCAGTGTATCTAGGGAAATGTGTCAAGATTTTATTCCCTTTCCTTTTTATAATACAATACGCTAAGCAAAAAGAAATACAACAGACCTATTCCGTTAAACAGTCTATATTCATAAATAAATAAAAATAAGCGTTTTTATACCTATATAGGGATTATATGCTTCATGATCTGTGCTTGATATATTCGAGAAATTCTGGAAAAGATAAGGACGCACGGAGAACCCAAACTAACGTGATTATGACGATTTGTTTTAATCGCGAGAAAATAATGAAACCAAGCTATAGACATAAAGGAATTTTTATTTTTTACAATAAATAACGAAACAGGGATTGGAATTCAGGCACTTTAAGATCATAACTTTGAACGCTATTTTCGCAAGGCCACGCGTGACGTCATTGAAACCTCATCGGGAGACATCTGATGTTACATTAAGTAGAAATAACGATTTTTCTATTAAACACAGCACTGGGTTACAAGGAATTCATATATCCATACTGGCAATTAGAATTTTCTGCATAAAAACGTATATACATATCATACTTTATATTTCGTATTTCCCAATCTCAACAACGTTTAAATTCTAGATATAAATTTATCACCGCTAAAAATCTGATTAAAGATGATATCGCTTCTGGTATTTCTCAGGGCAGGGGCAGCCTGGGTCCACCGGGGCGGTGCGTCCTTTGGGAGGACACAGTCAGCCCCCGCCTCAGGGATCGTCATCAGCAGATAGATATACGGTAGCGCAAATAATGGATGAGCAGCAAGTGTATAATGCAAGTGGTTGCTCATGGACTGGTTGAAGAAATCCATAGGAGGTGCACATCTCTCCTCAATGTATCTGACTTGGTCTTTGCTTAAATCTGTCAAGGTGTTGTGTATGAAGTTGCCCAACTCGCGTGAATTCAGTATGAATACGAGTATATGTCTCACGAATTGGGTTTGGAGATCCATAATGACTGCAACACCTAGTCCTTAACGGCTGACGGACAAACACAATGTATGTATGAGTCCAACAAATGTTACGAACGGTCAGCGTGGTAATTCGTTCTTTTTTCAATTTTATGGTGGTTAGAGACTTTGCTGGTTAAGCTTAAACACCCGGATGAGATCAAAATATGTAATTATGGGGCGAAAATCACAGATCGAGTTGGCAAGGATTGCTGCCTAGTTTAAGGGCCCTCCTTCGGACTTTCTTCCACTCGGACAGTCTTGGTATGCACGTTAAAGTAGGGTTACCCAACATCCAACTTCCAAAGAACATATATTCACCTTGCCCGGCTTTAGTGCCACAATTTAGCAGTCTATGGACGGTGGCGTATTTGGCATCTTTGTCAACTGAGTCTTTAGAGTCCAACGGTTGGCGAAATAAAGGTGGGTCTTTGTCTTTGTACACTTTGGTGGCTCGAACAGTTAACTCTGACCTCTGTAGCTCATGGTTGTGAAACAGACTGCTCACGGTTCCTTTTACAACTGCAAAATGAAAAAAATATATATATATGTATATAAGTTACTAATTATTAAGTATTTAAAGTAATCACTTTCAAAACAAAATCCAAAACATTTTAGAACAGTCTAAATTTATAAACATTAAAAATATAATAATTTATTGACTAATTTAATTTTATTTATTTATTTAATTTAATATTTGTTCGATTCTTAAATCGTTTGTAGTGAACAGATATAAAAAATACCAGATATACTAGAATACTGGAGGCCACATTGGGGCTAGTAACTATGTCAAAAAGCGATTGTGGCCACATTAAAGAATAACAGTGGCCGCATAGATAGTGACCATATTAAGGTCAGTGGCCATATCGGTGCTAGTAACTACATCAAAGAGAACCAGTGGCCGCACTGACGATAGTGATTGCATTAAGAAGCGTAGTGGCCGTATCAAAATGCAAGTGGCCACACACATATTGAAAAGCTAGTGGGAAAAAAAACAAAAAAACAAACAAACGCGGAAACACGAGCAGAAAATCAGCTTTTAAAGCGTTACAATAGCTAACTTACAATTGTCAGTTATTGTTTGTTTGGTTTTTTATGGCGCAAGAGCATCTGGGCTATACTGCGCCAAACATGGTAAAATCAAAGACTGTAGTAAAAACCAGTACTTTTTAAAAATTTAAAAACATGCGTATGCGTATGGTCAGCATGGTCATTTAAAATGTCAGAGGTGAAAATTATCAGTTGTGTTTGGGCACAACTCATAACTAAAAGTACGAAGCGATGTAGTTGTAATGATATTAGAAAAGTCAACAGTTAATGACTTTATTAATTTTCTTGACGATCAACCAATTGTTAATGCAGATTAATGACATCAAAGCACTATAATCATGTTCCATAACTGATACTTAATAATGGAGTATAAAAAAAAAATATGCAAAAGAGGTTGATTGCTCTGGCTTTTTATGGCGCAAGAGCATCTGGGCTAAAAGAGGAAAACAAACCCTTGAAAAGACTTGGTCTCGATAGACAAAAGCGGCACTTGGACAAAATCTCGAGGCTAAAATATCGAACGGAAAAAATAATCGTGTTTTTTTCCCCATTTTTTTAAGTTTCTTATTTGATAATTTTTAATTTATAATAGTTGTTATTACATGACATTATTCAAATTAAAGAATATTACATTTGAATGATACAAAGTAAAAACAAAAAGAAAATATATTGAACTTGCAACTGTAAATTTTAGGCTATACCACAAAGATAATCTTGTACTCATCGATTACCCTAATCTTCAATAATAGCAGAGGGGATTTAGATGGGGAGTATGTGAAATATAACGAACCCGCATTTAGAAAGTGTCGGGATATGACCAGGCGAATATGGATTCTGTTTGGTATAAGTATTAAGCACAATACGATTTAACCGCTTTTAGAGAAAAATTTTTCTTTTTTGGACCCCGGATTTAACG
This sequence comes from Dysdera silvatica, assembly GCA_006491805.2. Classification (NCBI taxonomy): domain Eukaryota; kingdom Metazoa; phylum Arthropoda; class Arachnida; order Araneae; family Dysderidae; genus Dysdera; species Dysdera silvatica. Next base: position 52,128,075 of record QLNU02014802.1, read on the forward strand.
AGCAATTTAAAAAATAAATAAGCAATCAAACTTTTTGTAAAAATTCCTTCGTTATATGGATTTGGGACAGAGAAATTTCCCCAGTCCCTAATGGTTTATATTTTGTACACGCGAGATTTTGACCCCAAACCATAAAAAACAATGACGTGAAAAATTACCCAACGAACAAGCCTATAGAACTAAATGCCAGAAATAAGCTTAAATATTGAATTTTAAGGACTTGAGAGAAATATTGAATTATTAAAAAATGAGAAATAAATATTATTGAATATATTATTTGAATATATTGAATGTGTTATTAATGAGAAATATGAAATATTGAATTTTAAGGACTCGACTAAAGAGGATTTCCACCTCCACATTTTTAGACGTTACACAAAAATACAAACCAAACTTGGATCTAAGAGTTTATGGGAATACAATCGATCCTCGTTAAGACGAACACCAAGTGTCAACAGACAATCTGTTCATATGAACTGAAATTCGTCTTATCCGGAGAGGATAGTACGCAATACACTCAGACGGGACTTCTGAGAAAGGTTCGTATTAAAAGTAATTCGTCTTAACAAGGGTCGACTGTATATCATTATGAAGAGAAACACACGACTATTAATTTGTTAAGAACCCTTCCCATTTCAGATGACAGGTCCTGTGGCCTCTAATCTTTAACATACAATTAACATCTGGACCTCGGCATCAGTGATTGCGTAAACAAGATGAAGCAAAATAAGAAGTCCATGAACGTTGACACTAAACTGCTGCAACAAGCAACACAGTTGTCAGTGAAAAAAATCACAGAATCGCGCGTACAGAATATACTCGTTTTTGGCCATTTGTCATCTTGCTTTTGAATTTGAAAACGAATAGGTTCGCCTTCACCTGCTTTTAAAAGAGGTTGAGTGATCTTTAACATCTCATCTTGCTGATCTTTAACATCGCTTCTTGCTCATCCTCCAAACCCGAGTGTTGATTCGTTTCGGAACACCCACACACACACACACAAAAAGTGATTCAAGGATTTGGACCAACAAAAGTAAAAGTAGTTGAACGGCCACGCGCAGGAGGATGCAATTGGCACACATATAAAGGCAAGTTGAAGTCAAAGGTCTTTCAAAACTAGTTATGAGTGGTGTATTTAAAAACTAATTTGCAATTCAAGCAGTCTGCAAAATGCGTCGCACCACCTAGGAATTTTCGAAACGGAAAGGAAAGGGTGGTGTGACTGAGAATTGTTGTTGTTGTTGTAGATGGAAGAATCCTTGGATGTGAGAATGCTATGGTTTCCCCCAGCAGTAGCTTTCGCAAATTTAATCCGGCTTTTGTACATCTATTTACTCCGCGTACACCTGAAACCACTTCTTGGAAAGGCATTTCCTGTTTAGGGGCCTATTTCTCCCGTTTTGGGCTTTCTTTACAAAATGGGCTGGTAAGCAGAAAGGCAGTTGGGCCAAATTGTCGTCTGTTTGTCCACGTTGCTGAAAAGGGCCCAATGGAAAGTTGAACCTAAACATATAAGAAAATAGCTCGGACTCCACAATGCAAAACGATTCAAAGAGATGACTTAAATCCCTCGTTACAAAAGCACGATCCTATACACCTAAACAATGGTTAGAAACGATATACATATATCGAAAGTATTCTATTTTAATCGTATGGTAAATATTTTCTAATATGCCGAACAGCTAACTAATGTGTAACTATCGATATCTTTATCGATTGAGCTGTTTGGTTCGATGATCGGTAACGGATTTAGGGGGGTAAATGTTTACAGGTCTTCCAGTAAATCGAGGACATTTTATAGAATTTTGCTAATACGGCGGAATCTCGATAATTCGGAAGACATTCTCATTCTTCGGAAGTTCTTCTCATTTTTCGTAAGTCATTTTTATTCTCTTTGAACCTTGATATATACATATTCTCTTTTCCTCCTGGAGTTTAGAGGTTACATTAAATGCATGTTTTTAGATAGAAACTTTTTAATATTTTACATTAAGCAAATATCAAATAAAAATAAAAAAATCACAAGTTTTTATGTACTTGGAAAAAAATAGTACGACTTACTAAAATCACTCGTGCAAAATTGTCGCAGCAGTTCTTGGTCTCCACAAGGGCGACAATCTATAAAAGGAATATTGAAAATATATATATTATTATAGATAAAATAAATTTTATTTAATTAATAGATACAACAGGTTTTTATATATTGAAGTCTTCATGCATACTCAAGGATTTGTCCCTGTAATCCCCAGGGCTTGGGTGGGCCTACCTAAGTCTGTCTCATCTCTTGCGTCTACCCAAATTTTGTCTCAAACTTCCCTGACTTTTCCCTGTTTTCTAGACCACTTAACAAAAAAAAAAAAATTCCATGTTTAGTGCTTTCACAAACCACAATAAATAAGAATCAAATTAAATTATCATATTTTTTTTAGACTTTTTAAACTTTGAGTCCTATTTGTGAAGTTGTACGGGGCAGAGACTTGGCCAATTACAAGAGCGCATGAAAGGAAGATGAAAGTGGCTGAGATGAGAATGCTGAGGTGGATGAATGGCGTTACAAGGAGGAATAAAATAAGGAATAACTTAATCAAGTGATAAGGTCAAGGTGAGACTAATTGGTTGGTACAAGTTTTTAAAATAAGACTGCAATGTGCATAATGCAAATTATAGTGCTCATTATATACTACTATAGTACTCAATTATACTACTAAAAACGAAAACGTTTTTATTGTAATATTGAGTATACCTATTTGTATGTTATAATATTAAACGCTTATTTATAAATAGAGAGTAATCACAATAAATTATCGCGTTTAAAAAAAGTTTTAACACGCTATTAATTGCTATTTTTTTGGCACAAGAAAGTATTTTGTTACATTTTTATTGTTAATATTTCTTACGTTGGGAGAAAATAGTTTGTAATATGTAAGAAGTGAATTTGATAAAATATATTGAGACACCACCGAATCCACAAAAGAAAACAAAAGCAAGTTTATTCATTCTATATAAATCGAACACTACGCAGATTAAATCAAACAACAATGTCAATCAATCAACGTTTATTGGCGTAGTGATGCCTCCGCCGATGGAATGGCGTGATCAGGTCCCACCGAAAGCAGAAATATTTATTTTCTTTCGAACGTTTCACCATCTAATCACGCCATGCCATCGGCGTTGGTATCACTACGCCAATAAACGTTGATTGATTGACATTGTTGTTTGAGCAAATTTATTTTTAATAAACTCAAAACTTTACGATTTAAAACTAATAAGAAATACATATTACGTTATACACGACCGCTCGGTCCGATGCCATAGAACAATCTGTGAGAATCCAAGCACCAGAGCGCATGCGCGAACACACATTCCCTTCACTTTACTTCTAAAGTCATTACAGCCGAAGTACAGTGCGCATGCTTCAATATTTATTTGTTAAAAATAACACGTTTATGATAATTTAAAAATATCAGGAGGCCACGGGGAACATAAGCCAACTATTTAAATGCAATCACGCTTATTTTATATTTGATATCTTTACTAGCAGTTTTTCAGTGTATTCAGTATTGCAGTTCTGTCGAGGGGGCTGTCAATTTGTGATTATGTGTTAGTACTATTATTTTTTATGTCTTACGTACACATGGTTCAAATTCCCCCCTACCCGTTGTCAGAAAAAATAAGCAAATGCCAAACCCCCCGGCTTCAAAGATACTTACGTAATACTTCAACGGTCCCTTATAAGCGTATACTCTTAAAATTTAAATAAAAATAATTTATGAAATTGATCACTGAGCTTGCCCTCCTCTGGAAAAAGTGCTAGGAAGTTTTATTTCACTTTTATAATTTATGACACACGTATTTTAGTGTAATTAAATAAATATCATTATCCATGCGAATATTCTAAGCTATATATTATGAATCTATATTATATCTTATTGGTTTTAAATTTTAATGATCGTATATCCGAACAGCGGCTTGAAGGGGCACAAATTCCTATTTATATACACGGGCAGAATAATAAAATCTGGTTATATTTGTGGGGGTTATGACCCCATCTCTATCGTAGAACCGCCACTGATCGAGAACTATCTTTATTATATAACTAGCCTATTGATGATTTTAATAATTTCTTTTTGTGTTTGGTATACAGTAAAATCTGTGTATAACGATGTTCTATAAACTGTTAAAGATATCGTTATAGACAAAATTTAATAAAATACGCTCTATAGTGGAAGTTATTTCATTTTTATTACCATTTTTAATAAAGGAGAAATAATTCAATATAGGTAAAGTTTTGACACTCCTCTTTTTGTATGGTTGTAAGAGACGTGATTTAATTTTTTTCTTTTCCCTACCTATAATCACATATTTTGGTATGAACCATACAAAAACGTAACGTTAAAATCACTGGCATACAAAAAATGTTCGTAAAGGGGTAGGTTACAAGACTAAAACTATATATATATACATATATATATACATGCATGTATATACAAAATTGTAGCACGTATCTTAATGCCATAAGTGCCAACTTCTAGAAGTGAAAAATCTGTAGTCAATCGCACGCGTGGGCAGGCCACCATTTTTTAATTAAACAAAATCATACATAATTTATGAAAAACAGGCACAATGAGGAAATTAAGTATTTATTAAATTAATAATAATAGAGGATTAAACTGTATTAAACGCAATATTAATTCTTAGAATTTACAAATGCTGTAGTGCAAGATTTTGCATTTTCGAGAAATTTTTTGTCAAATACATTCTCGTAACATTTCACATGTTGTCTGCATTTAACTATTAGTAAATTTTCTAATGTGTCATCAGACATGGTTGACCTGAAGTCAGTTCTAATTTTCTTCACTTGACTGAAGACTCTCTCGCATGCTGCATTACTGTGAGGGATCGTAAGTATTGACAGCATAACCTGAGAAAGTCGTTTAAATTTTAATTCACAAGTATCATTTTTTATTTTACCTATGGCTGCCCATTGTGCATCAATGCTACCTTCATTACTCACAGTTTGTGGAACTTCGAAAGCCTGGAACTCACTGAATTCTGTTTGTAAAGCATCAACAGCTTCATCTTCTGTATTATTGAACAAAAGAACAGGAAATTTTTCTGTAAAATATTTTAAGCTGGAAAATGATGCATTTTCAAAATTCGATATTTGTGTAACCTCTGCATGATGTAACACTTCTAACTCAAAAGGAAATTTATTGTGCATGTAGTCACATGCTGCTATGAAATAGCTTCTGACGTTTTCATAAAATTCATTTTTATCATGGATGTTAAAATCTTGGATTACTTTCAGTGTTCCATTTCCAATTAAGATATCAACATCATCTTTTTGATTACTCCTCTCATGATAGTGGACTTTCAAAATATTATTACATAATTTTGTGACGCTTGGTTTTATAAATTTCACTAGCATTCCCCTCTAAAATTTTAAGAGAACAGATTTTAGCATATGAATATACGGTTCCGCAGACTGAAGTTGAGCATTTGCTTTTTAAAATATAGGCACAGTATAAGATAAAAATAAACAGAAAGCCTTATTGATATCTTCCGACAGAAAATAAAACAACCTTTCTTCACGAGACATGGAGTTTTCAGTTTTTTGTTTCTTAGAAATATCCACATAATTTTGAGCTTTCCTTTTTAATTTCTGCGATGCTTTTTTGCTGTTACGTTCTTTCACTTTATCTGCATTTTCAACCGAAACTTTGATAGAGGGAATAGTAAAGAAAGAAAGTGGGGTGATTTGATTCCTTTTCATGGCCTCTTCCTTAAAAAACTGATCAAAGGTTGCCACTGCTGGATTATACGCTCTAAGCACTTTCCAACAGACAACCAACGAGTGCTAACGTGTTTTAGTACCTTTTTTATATCAGTCTCATGAAATTCTTGAAGAATTTTCAACCTATCTTTTCTTTTCGAACTCTTTTGTAAGTAATAGTAAATGTCTACCAAAATTTCATCGATTTTAAATGGCAAACATGCAGCACTCTTTTCAGCTGCTAAGTTAATAAGGTGGCAGGAACAGCCCATAATTTCAATATTTTGGTGATGATTCTTTAACACCGCTGCTACACCTGCTTTTTTTCCTATCATAACAGGTGCATTATCACAGCTAAAGGCAACACAATTAGAAATCGCAAGGTTTTTAGATTGTAAAGCACTTACCAGAAGATTTCCAATATTTAACCCAGTTTCGTCTTCTTTCAAAGATGGCATAGATAAAAGACAATTCACAATTTTTTCACACAAAGGATCGAAGAAAGTTACCACTATTGGATACAGCTTTGAATCAACATCGTTGCTTCCATCAGTTGCAATTGAAAATGGATAGCACCTTAAATTTTCAACAAGTGATGAGGATTCCTTTGCAGACATTTCTTTCATAATTGCAGAAGTTTTGGTCTTTGCAGATCCATATTGTTTTGCAATACTGCTGTCAGGAAACGTTTTCCGAAAGAGCATCCACGCATGATCGCTGCAATTCATTGGCAAATTATGTTCGATCAAAAACGATGTAAATAAACATTCAGCGTTAATAAAGGAGGTATCGTTAAATGCAAAAAATGAAGGCTTGATACTATGATTAGACTCTACAGCCTTGAACGTCTCCTTATGTTTAACAGTCTCAGAATGCAAAGTAATATCGCGTTTACCACCGTGAGTAATGCTTATGTCTTTACCGCAACACGTGCAGAAAGCATATTTTGGCCCCAGTCTTGATTTTTGAATAAAATTAAACATCTTCATATATTCGGCTTTAAACGTTTGGTAGTACCTTTTATTAACGGTCGACATCGTTAACGTTGTTTTCAAAAACACCTAAAAACAAAACTTTCTTTCCGGAGCAAAGAAATACCAGATATGTCTAACACATGGCTTCCCTACACAAAGTCACATGCTTGACCAAAACCTTAACGGTGTAGCGCATTCTTTCTTTCCTTCCCCAACAACTACAAATACAGATGCATGATTTCGTTGTGCAGGGGCATCACTCTACGTCATAGCTGGAGCTAAAATTCCACGTCACGCCACGCATGCGCCGTCAACGGCAGACGAATTTTTTCGACTTTTTTACCGATATTTGCATTTATTTATGCATATTTATTATTAAATACGCACATATGCATAAAAATTTAAATAAATACACATCAAGAAAAATAGGTATCTTATTTATTAAAAAAAAAAAAAAAAAGAATCAGTAATTTAAAAAACACTGGGAATTAGACGAAATCTCCTTAAATCGGAAAAAATCGTTTTTTGACCGGAAGATCGATAAAAAATCGGAAGAATTGGCACCTATGCAATGCGGTTATGACTGCATCATTCCTCCCATGCGTATGGCAGTAGTTAAAACTTAATTGCACTGAATAATACCACGTTAAACGATTTATTAAATAACATTACAGAGAGATCAGGTGTATATATGAATATAAATCTCAAAATGTAATTGGTTCGAAAATACGTATTTAGAAAAGTTACGTTAGAAAAATCAATAACTTAGGGGCTGTTCAAGCATTATGGAAGCACATTTCTGGCCATTTTATACCCCCATATATAAATATTAAAATGTAATAGAAACGTGAAAAATATTTTATAATATGTATACTATATATAACTTAATAATAGATTACATTAATATATAGTTTAATGATATAATATATGTATAATATATGTATATATATATATATATCATCCCGTTAGTCATCTCAGCAACAGGGATAGTACCAAAAACGCTTGCGACGAATTTGGAGATACTCAACATTGACCCAAACACCTACATTGAAATACAAAAAGCCACAATCCTAAACACGTGTCACATTGTCAGGAAGTTTCTAGACATGGCACATTAAGAAGTGATGTAAAAAGAGGCTTGGGAACATGGCGCTCTGCCCGTCCCAAAGCCTGTTTCCGCCAAGAATGGGCGAGGAAAACTTTTATATATTATATCATTAAACTATATATAATCTATAAATTATCTATTATTAAGTTATATATAGTATACATACTATAAAATATTTTGTCACGTTTCTATTACATTTTACTATTTCTTATGTTGTAAGTAGTGAGTAAGAAGTGGATTTGATAAAATGCATTTATTAAAAAAAATACTACATTCATTATAATTTAAAAGTATCAGCGGGGCCACGGGGAGTCTAGAGGGTGGCCACCCCCGAGAGAATGCAGGTTGATGGCTAGCCACTGGTTTAAATAATTAAATATTTAACTGCGATTACGTGTATTTTATATCTTTTACTCGTAGTGTGTCGTGCATCCCAGTATTGTAATCCTGTCAGGGCGGCTGTTACTTCGTGACTATGTGCTGGTTTTATTAGTTTCTGTATTTTACGTAAGTATAGTTCAGACTCCCCCCTCCCACAAAGATGCTTATGTAATACTTGAACGGCCCTTTAAGAAAATTATACTTAATTAAAAAAAGAAGTAATTGTAGACAGTTATGGAGTACTCTCTAGGAGTCGCTGCCGGACACATATTTTATAACGGCTCAGAAGCAAATTTAGATGGACATCTCACACATTCGGTATAGTTAGAATGAAATGCCAAAATATTTCAATTGATTCTATAGAAATTCACTCATGCTCTCTCTCTCTCTTTTTCTCTCTCTCTCTGGTGCATGAGTTTTCTTCAGGTCCGCTATCGTATTTTCATTGGCAGTATAACTAAAACTAATAACAGCGACCCCCTTTTATAGTAATCAGAAGATCCGCTACCCCATCCCTCTGTCTGCGCCGTCACATTTGTATTATAAAAGCATTTTTAACAGAGTAAAGAAAACACATTAAATATAAAATTATATATATCAATGTATATTATAGATATAAAATTAGCAACCTTTTTCATAATATTTCAATATGTGTAGCCATGTTGAAATATAAAAGCATTGGAAACATTTGGTATGAAATTCCTTATAAAAATAATTGCAACTAAAAATAGTTGTGGTGACCCCCAGAAACCCATTCGCGGCTCCCCTTGACGGTCGCGACCCCCAGCTTGGGAACCACTGCTCTAATCAATACATGCTAGTAAGATGAATCGAATCTGATACCAACTGAAACCTGACATAAAATCCTTATCTTACTTGCGTACTTTACCTTATCTGCATACCTTACCTCAGCCTATGCCTATAAACTAATACTATTTATTCTTAGTTCCGCCAATCAAGGTGACTTTATCTACCCTAGGGCGACTTCGTCCTACTAAATGAGGAAAGATAAAAGTGGTTATAACTAATGTCTGTTTCATCACACTATTTTAATAAAACCTGAATCCGGTAGGTAGAAGTATTGCCTTGAATATGAAATGCTTAATTTTAAAATTTTAATTACTGAATAAGTTAGCATCATTGCAGTTGTTGTTTCCTGTACTTTTTCTTCGAAATTTATTTGTGATCTTGTGATCAACTTCTTTGTAAACTTGCTTCTACATTATGTAAAAGGGCAGCAAGTAATATTTTTACTCGATCTGCAAAACTGCTTCGAAGCTCGTGACTGCTCTCTTCGGCCATGAATATAAGGATGGAATTGTACTGAGGACTTCCCTGAAAGCTTATTGAATGATTATTTGAGACATGAGACAAAGTCACACCAAGCCGGGTGAATTTGTCTCACTTTATGAAAAAAAAATTTTTGCACTTCTAAATTTCGAAAGTACATATAAAATTATATATTAACACTTAAGAATGTGGGAGAAATATATGTATATACATATTGTATTTTTTGTATATTAGAGAAGGAGAATTTTTGGAGGAATTAGCCATAATTTCACCACGCTGGCTAGACGGGTTGGTGAATTAGCCCTCCCCTTCCGCCTTTCTATCCGTGTAGCAAATATTAATTTGCCACATAAATAGAAAGCTCAGCCTGCACCACTTGAAGGCGGGGTAGGACACTAGGTTACTGGCCTGGCCGGTTCCACACATCGTCACATACGTTCAGCGTGTGGGTCTCCTTCCAGTTAGATACCAGCAACCCTTTTGCAGGCCAAGAAAAGCGATTTTTCGAGTTGGAATTAAAAAATCGCTTTTCTGCACTGGAAGGACTTATTGAAGAAAGTGATATCTCAGAAGCAAATGAAAACATTGTTAAGACAAT
>QLNU02014802.1:52138298-52159343 GCA_006491805.2 Dysdera silvatica
GCTACGCTTATGGTGAAGCCATATAAATATGGATTTTAAGGCTACGGATAACATGTATTATTTTTGCTAAACATGTATACAATCGGAGATGGCCCACTTTTGATGACACACCATATATACATATATATAGTGACCAGAGATGATAGATAACCAGAGATGGAATAAATAATTTATTAATGCGATCCCACGCCTTCCGGATAACGTGAACACGCTTTCGTTCGACTTCACGTGATGTTCGCGTTAACTAGGTTCGACTGAATACGTATTTTTTTCAAGATAAATACAAAAATTTTCACCCTTTCTAATCGATGATGTATGTCCGATATATTTCACCTTCACATTAATGGCAGTAACGAAGTATCTCAGTATTGCTGTAGTAGTCAGTACAATGGACAAAAGAAGAATGTCATTCAATTTGGTGTTTCATGAACATACACTGAAAAACATTAAATTTTTGTGCACTCGTGTGTACTTACGCATGTGTCAAATAATGTCTGGAAGCACACTAAATTTCGATAAGGATTCATCATGAAGTGTCCGCATTTGTCAAGTCCGTGACATAATATCTCGTCTCTCGTCATGGAGGGGAAAATCCGGATTCATTTTAAAAAATTACATACATATAGATGGAAGAAAATATGAAGATATCGGACATTTCTAAAACGGTTCCTTTGAAGAAATACCGTTGCCAAATATAGAAAGTGAAAATATAATTATACAATGTTTGAAAAATATGAAATAAAAGTAACAGATTTGGCATGGTGTCAATTTTAGAAATTGAACTTTTTAAGTTTATTTTCTTGCTTTTCTAAGTGGCAACAGTTAAGAAAGCCTGCGAAGCGAACATTTATATTGTGGGTGCCCACATCTTCACTAACACAAATACTTTGTGATGTTTATCCCTATCAATATACAGTGGAACCTGGTAAAGTGACCACCTGAATAGAGTAACCACTTTTTATAAGAGAAAACTGGTAGTGACTTGTGCCTGTACCAAAATCTGTCGTGTATAATGACCACTTGTCCATGGTGACTTGCAGTCCAGTCCCAAGGTGGGTTACTTTAAACAGGTTACACTGTATTAGTTCAGTACTACATAATAAAACGTGTTTGTTTGTTTTTTTTGGTGTCTTTTTAAATGTAGTTTCTTAACACTGAAAATCAAATTTTCGGATTATACGAAGGTGGGTCCGTTCCTCCATTTCGGATAAGCGGGGTTTTAGAGTATGCAAAAAATTACGCAACTCTATAGTGTCAGAATGTAAAAGGAGGTACGCTCTCGGAAAAACCGAAGAAACAAATATGTGGCCGAGAGTAAACGGCTAAAGGTTAAATAAAATTTGTGGGTTTGAGACTGCGCCCAGCGGGAGTAAAATACTATGAAAATAAACCACTCAAAACGCAGAAAACCGTCGCTGTCATTAAAAACTAAAAGCCATCAAAACCGCTGCAATTTTCCGCCATCGTCTGTTTTCAATTGCGTTGGAAAAACTCCTCCGAGAAGAGGGGAAAATTGTGTTGTCCCTTTTAAACTACGGAAAAAAAAAAAACCCCAAAAAAAAACCGAGCTTTTGTAGTTTATTGTTGCACTTTTAGTAGTTTATTTTTTTAACTGCGTTGCATATATGCGATGCCAAAGATAAAATAAAAATACTACGAAGCTTGGAACGTAATTTTGTCGGTGAAAAGAGGTTTTCCTTGACTTGGGGGCGGGCTTTGGAAGAATACTTTGGTGTATCTTTGTGGCCTCGCGTCTGTGATGGGTATATGGGACGTTACAGGTGTCATAAGCTAGCTTCGACCTTTGACCTCTTCAAATCATTCCGGTATGGAACTGGACGATTTAAAATTGGCGACAGTGCATTGTCAGCTTGGCATCGAAATTGTGAACCGTTTAGCGCCAACTATGTAAAGCATCAGAAAATATACGGTACATGGTGGCGTAACAGGCCTTAACAAATATTTAAGAATATGTCTTGGAACAGTAAATACTCATTATTTAAAGATAGCGGATATAATTATTTCAACTTCTTTTTGTAAACTATTTTAAAGATAGAATAGCAACGCACTAAATACAAGATTATACACATGAAATTTAAAATGCGATTTTGGATACCATTTTAGTAAAGTTAATAAATATATTTAATATAACGTTATATATAACGTTACTAACACGTAATGAAAGCCAATGAAACCGTTACGAATTCTTATATACGAAACAACAAGTCCATCGAAGTCAGTTTATAATGCTGTTGTTGGTACAGTCGAAACCGCGTATATGCAACTCGCATATATGCAAAAAAAAAAAATAATAAAAAAAAATCGAGCTTCAAATTTTCTCCCATCATTTTAATGTTATCTAAACCCGCTTAACTGAAAATTTAAAGATGCACAAATCGCATTCATGCGAATATTTTTGAAGCCAAATGAATGTTTTATTATAAAATTTAAACGGGATATATGCAAACAAACTTTATGAACAAGTTTTCATCCACAGTACATGTATAGTTGGCAACTCTATTCTTAGGGATTGGTTTTCCCCATCAGAAATAGCTGCCAACCCTTGGCAGAGTGTCGTCAGCTTATTTTATGGCTTTGTTTATGATTCCCCGTCGAGCTTCAAATTTTCTCTTATCTTTTTAATGTTATCTAAACCAGCTTAATTGCGATTTTATGCATGCAAAAATCGTATACATGCAAGTATTTTTGAAGCCAAACGAATGTTTTATTATAGAATTGAAACTTAATATATGCAAACAAACTTTATGAACAAGTTTTCATCCACAATAAATAGTTGGCAACCCTATTTTTAAGGATTGGCTTTCCCCATCGGAAATAGCTGTCAACCCTTGGCAGAGTGTCATCAGCTTAAGACAATGATTTATCACAGGAGACATACAATGCACACAATCTGTAAAGACAAGCTTATGCATTACATTAGGCAAGTTCCATGTACAATAAATCACACATATCGACGTACATAATACGCCTGTGTTCTGAATCACTATCAAATTTTGTACATGTAACTGATGTAATGAATTACGCGTCTGGTGTGTTATTGGTCTACAAAATACTTAGTCTATTTGCAAGTTTTTTGCTTTCTTCTTTTGCACTTTTCGGTTTATATTTATTGTGAACATGGCAGATGAAAAGAAATCAACATATCTGCTTAAATATTGATCAAAAGTTGGCGATTTTAAATTCTTTGAAATCAAACAGTAAGACAAAGAAATAACAAAAAATAAAAAATGGTTATAATTTGTTTACTATTTCCATAATACTAGTAGTGTTTGCTGTAACTTTACATATATTACCCCGATTTATAATTTGTTTATATAAACTAATAATTTGTTATAATTTGTTTAACTAGTACTATGCATTATAATAATAATAATATGCATTATAATATGAATAAATAAATAATGTGTATGATTTATAAAATTAGAAATAAGAATATCTAATTTAATAATAAAATTCAATAAAAATTTAATGAGCAAATTATTTGCACGCTATAGTTCAGAGAATACCGCTTTTATGTAAAACCTGCTTATATGTACAGGATTTTGTTGCCGTGTACATTTGCATATATGCGGTTTCGACTGTATTTCTGCAAGTTCTGTGGGTTGTCATTAGCAGGGCTGTCTTAATCGGGGGGCAAACCTAATCATTTTCTATGGCCTCTTTTTTGCAAATTTTTGGTGCCAAAAAAAAAAAATGGTGCGTTTAAAAACGATACACCTGTTGAAAAAACTAAATTAACACAAAAACATGAATTAATTGCTAACTTGGACCCCCCCCAAGTTTGCTTCGAAGTTTGGACCCTGTATGCTCACCCCTGACGAAGGAACTGATAATGAGTCAAATAAATTTCTTCCCAAAACAGTTCTGCCTTTATAATAAAAAAAGCACATTCACACGTATATGTGCTTGAAAATCCGCCGAAACATTGCAATGTGTATAACATTATAATTGTTAACGCACACACAGATGTGCATGTTATCCTCCCCTTCACACACTATATTTGAAGTAGAGCACGGAAATGCATTATTATTGCTCTAATACAGTGGTTCTCAACCTTCTTAAACCCGTGACCCACTTTCATAGTAACCAAGTAATCAGCGATCCCCTTTTATAGTAACCAAAAGATCTACGCCCCCCCCTCCATTCTCCGCCGCTACATTTGCATAATAGAAGCGTTTATAATAAAGAAAACACATATTAATTATGTGTTAATGTATATTATAGATATAAATTAAACAACCAAAAGTAAAATATTTCAATGTGACCACGTTGTGGAAATCAGGGTGTCTACCCAAATTCTATTTCAAACTTCTCTGACTTTTCAAGGTTTCCAGACCAAATCTTAATCGATTTCCAGTCGCTAATTACAGTAAACAACATACAATGCACTAAATTTTGTGCAATAAGGTAAGTTTCAAGGCCATTAAATCGATTAATGCAAACCCCAAAGCCATTTATAACTCAATTAAAGTGAATTTACAAATTCAAAAGCTGTATTAAAAAGTGTATTTCTTTACACTAAAAACTTGTACTAATTAAATATTTACAGCAACGTTTCCATTTGGCCCTTTTTGAGTTTATTATAAGAGAGTCTAACTCTATAATCGCAAAGCTGATGTTTTATCTTCTATTTCATTTAAAAGGTGTATGACTATATATAAGGCAAAGGAGATTGGTATGATCAAAATCCCTTACCGATTAGATAATTTAGTTAAAACACTTTTTTTTAAAGTTTTAATTATGTACTTGGCAAACATTTTCTCCTGAAAAATATACATGCTTAATAATTTTATATAAATTATATTAGTTTTGGTGCAAAATGGTAACTTTTGGAAGAAGTTTAGTCAAAAGTACAAGTTTTTCAAATTTTTCAGTAGGTAATGTGGTATGAAAAGCACAGTTCAGGAAAATTATTTTAATAAGTTATTTATTATAACAATGACTTTCAAATTTCCCTGACTTTGGCCTTTGTATTTCAAATTTCCCTGACTTTTACAATCAGAAAATACTTCTTTGACTTTTCCAGGTATTCCAGATGAAATATAATACATTCCCTAGGAAATATAAAAGTGTTGGAATCATTTGTTATGAAATTTCTTACAAAAATTACTGCAACTAAAATTAATTGAGGCGACCCACCAAAAACCTGTTCACGGCCCCCAGGTTGGGGGAGTTAACACTGCTCTAACACAATGGAACTAAACTTTCTATTTCCCTAACAAGTGTGTTTACAATTTAGCAATGATTTCATTTTCGCCGCACTGGGACATCATTAAACGTGTATGTTTACAAATTTCTTTGCCTTTCTTTTAAGATAAGGAGCAAGGAGGAAGTTTCGCTTTAGCGTCGAGGGGAAATCTTTCCCATAAAATAAAAATAAAATTGTCAAACCCTTAAAATATGCATTTGTTCTGGACATCCATTGTTTTTATCAAGGTGCCTATTCGTTTTCCAAAAAAAAATTAATAAATAAATAAATAAAAAAATAATAATAATAAGGAGTTTCTAAGGACATAAACGATCTTTTCTAGAGACAAATTGCGGTACGTCAAAAACCATAGTGCATGGCATAATTATAAACAAGTCAGTAGTTCTTAAACTTTCGTGCTCTTTACACCTACATGCGGGCGTTGTACATCCCCAATCCCCACACCTCCATTTAAACTCATATGTGGACATCTCACCTAATATATGAATAAAAATATTTCGTTCGCTTCGTAGGGATATTTTAGCACATGTGTATATGCACATTTTGATAAAAAAAAAAATAATAATATATCGTTCACAAATTACAACAGTTTTATTCAAATTTAATATTTAATTTAACACAAAATACTTCATTTCTTAAACACGTCAGTATTTTCTTTTTATTAAAAAGCACAACTTGATCTGTGTCCCACAAAAAAGGCCATCATCGTTAGCATTTATATCCTTACTATCATATGACAAGAGTCTTTTGGCTTTATGTATTATAGTTCATTTTAACTTGTCTGTGTGTGTGTATGAATATGCAATCACCTACATATCATGTAAGTGATTGTGTGTGAATATGCAATCACCTACGCATCAGCATGTAAGGTAGAAAATTATGATCAAATCCTGCCGTCAGTCGCGGCCGCTGTCACAAAAAATAAGAAGCTTTAAGGACCGTTGACGAACAAGTGTTTTCAAGGGCCCTTACAAATGAAAACCAAAATTAAGGACTTTTAAGGACCCGCCGAAACCCTGTTTATGCATTTATATGCACCGACATTAAAAAGGGCAAAAATATGCAATTATATACGCACATAATTCAGGCTCTACTCATTACAATGCATTAATCTATATACATATTGCAATTTAATACAATACACTTCCATAACCAGTGTTATTTCTTTAACGTGCGTGTAACAAAATGGTGTTCAAAAATTGATGATGAACAACAAGCTGAACAATACCGGTTTTCCAACCATACATCCAAATTTACAAATTTAAGCTATCACGCTTATTAACTGCAAATAAGTACCTCGTTAAGTAATGCCACACTATTCGAACTATCTTTGACGTTTTGTTTCTTCCCTCTTCTACAATGAAATATTATAACCAGACCTGGGGACATTATTGATGGTCTCCTATGTAGTTTAGCATACCCCAACCAGTTTGTTTGAATTACTAATTAAGTTCTATTCTCCGGGGACCCTCCAGATACCGGATACCTAGATGTTGTGTCCCCCCTCCCCGATCATAAGGAATTCCAAGTATTATGTAAGCGCCTACGTAAAGGGTTAGCGTTGTACATATTTTCCTATATTCACCAATGTAAATTTTTGCTTTTTGGGGGGGTGGGGGTAAAAAAAATGGCCAAAATATTGCTTACCCGATACTTAAACCCTCCCCTGCAATACAAATATTGATTGTACTAATTTTTTACCCTACAAATAGATGAGCATTAAAAATATGTAAGGAATTTTTTAATATTTTTTTTTGGGGGGTGACAGAACGACGGTAGCTTTTCCCACTGATGGTCAGTTGGATTTTTATGGCGCAAGGACAGCAAATATTATGCTTGTGTCGTAATTATTATGAGATCGCGTTGCACAATTTCATCACACGGTACGGCGACGAAAATGTTGCGGATGTAAGTATTGATAAAATGTAGCAATTCCATCCTGTTGAAAATAATATTTTTTAAAGCTTTAAATGTTTAAGTTAGTTCAATAATATACGTCAACAGATAAATTAATTAAATACAACGTTAAAAGAATTTAGTACGCATTTTTGGCGGAGCCTTTGAAAATGACGTGTGCACACTTCGATGGTAAACGGAAGTCTGATTTGGTTTTAGAATTCGGATGACAATTACACACACTGTTGCCAAATATAAAGAATGAAATTATAAGATATATGGAAAACATGAAATAAAAAGGAACAATTTGGCATGTCGCCAATTTTAGAAACTGAACTTATTAGGATTGCTTTTTTAAGTGGCAACAGTTAATAAAGCCTATACAATGAACATTTCAATTGTGGGAGCTCACGAGGTAACGTGTATTTCTACCATTGGAAAATCTGGGGTTGCATCCCCTGTTAACAGCACTTCCCGCTCTTTCTAACAATCCGTGTCCCGGAGTTTGTTTCTTTAGACCAGTGGTTTGCAAACTATTTTCATTTCCGACCCGCCATTTTGTGTAAAATTTTGTCGCGACCCCTCGATAGACAGTAGACTTTTTTTAATCGTCAACGTTTACTTGTACCTGATACTTGTTGAAGAAAAGCCTTATATTTTTTATTGTCAAATAAATGTCTTCGAATTTGGCAATCCACAAAATTTTTCTCGCGACCTACTGTTTGCGCACCACTGCTTTAGACGATTGACAGATGTCTCGATTCCTTGAAAAATTGAAGGTTCTATTGCGGCATAATCCTGAATGTCCTTGCACCATAAAGAAGACGACTTCAGCTTATCAAGTCACGTTTACGGAACTGCATTACTATGCGAAGTCACGGCACATACATTTAGAACTTTTAACCCGGAACTAAACGCCCTGCAAGTACAATATGCAATTTCCAGACAGCCCCTTTCTTTAGATTTAAGAAGACACACCTGTACTTACTTTACACAAAGGTACCTCACCTACCATTAACTATAGGGCTAGCTTACATGCCTACCTCACGACAATCCAAGAAAGCCATGCGCGCGCGCGCACACACACACACACACACACACCTACCATTCTCTACGAGTTCGTACACTCCCTTACGACTCATCCTCTTTCACTTTTTTACCAGGTTTTTGTCCTCAACTTTTATTAGGTTTTGTCTTTAATTTTCAATAGGTCTTGTCTTCAGCTTTTGCTAGGTTTTCGTTCTTGACCGAATTCCTTTCCTTTGACACAAGAGCGTTGAATTTAAGCACTGAATAGCAAAAATGAGAAATGGCAACACTGAAGTACAGTTTTGTAGTTAAATAAACCATCTATATTTAACAACAAATGGTTTTGTTAAATACAGATGTTGTGTTGTGGGCTTGTCATCATCCCCTTCCTTTTACGTATCATACAATCTATACGTATTACCTGCATTCATTACTGCATGCATGATGCAAGATCGATGGCCCCTGGGGCTATATATACATGCGTATCACTACAGGCAGGGCATCACTACATGCGCCACTGACTGCTATCTTACCTTAAACCATACTGTTTTCGTTGCTATGAAAATATTATAGCGCCCTTCAAGTGAAGGATTTCCATTTAAAGTAGATTTTACTCCTTCAGATCGCAGTTGAAAGGCCTGCAAGTTCACTTTTTATATATATATATATATATATATATATATATATATATATATATATAAATTTTTTCAAAATTTTTAAGTCAATGAAAATTTTTCGGCAATATTATAATCTAATAATAATACCGACAGTTCATTTTTATAATTTTATAAAAATTCCCTTACTTATTAGCAGTTGATAGTATTCTCTATTAGGGAGTGTTTAAGTATTACATAAGCAATATTTTGGCCATTTTATACCCCTCTCCCTCCTAAGCAAAAATTAACATGGGCTAACAGGAAAATAAGCACAACAGCAATGCCCTCTCTCCCCAAAGGTGCTTACGTAATACTTGAATTTTCCCTTAAGGGCTCGAGGATTGTGAGACGAAAATTCACGACATCTGGAAGTTTTCTTAAAAAACACAACTCGGTTCCAGACGAATCATTTTTTTTAATTTTTTTTTTTAGTTACCAATAATATTCACAATTTAATAGTATATTGTGGGGTTTCTTTTTTAAGACGTATGTTAGGGAGAGTTCAAGTATTACGTAAGCATCTTAGGGGGGAGCAGGGTTGCTGTTGTGCTTATTTTCCTATGTTAGCCAATGTTAATTTTTGCTTACCAGGGAGGAGGGGGTATAAAATGGCCAAAATATTGCTTACGTAATACTTGAGCCCTCCCTTAGTGACGTAATCATATGTTTTAGCTCTACCCAAAATACCTCTTTGAGTATTAGCATAAAATTGAGCCCCATGTTAGGACTTTCCATTGGATAGTCTTATCATTATCATCTTCATGCCAATTGCGAAATCTGTATGCCACTTTCAGAAATGATCTGCATACCACTTTCTTTCGTGATTTATGTCATTTTAATGAATGATTTACACGCTACTCCGTAAATGATTTACACATCACTCCGTAAATGATTTACATACCACTCCGTAAATAATTTACCTGCCACCTCATAAATGAGATCTACATCCAACTTCACAAATCTACGGACTACTTTTATAAATCGTTTACTTATGACTTTCAGAGACGATTTGCACGTTAATCTTGTTATATGACCAATGGTTATTATAGCGTATATTATCGGAGTGTAGTAGCATGGTTATTATAGCGTATATTATCGGAGTGTAGTAGCATGGTTATTATAGCGTATATTATCGGAGTGTAGTAGTAGTGTGTATTCCATATCTTCTCTGCTCTCAATGTTAATATAAAACCATCACGATGGATTATTTCCCACCAGAGGCTTCTGGGAGTTAAAACTTTTGTAAATGATCTACGTGTAACTTGCACGAAATGATCTCAATGCTATTCGTATAATCAGTTATCGTATTCGTATACTAGTATATCAATTTTACTATACATTGCTTATAGATTAGCAGAGCAATGTGTGGGCAAATTATTAAAACACAATATAAACGTAGATCACTGAAAAGTACATACATACAGGGGCCTACTATGAATATTAGGGCCCTGGCCCAATATTCAAAGTCCCAATATTCATAGAAGTCGCAAATTTCGTGTTTTTGAAAACTGTGCTCTTTTATTATTCAATTCTCAAAGCCATGATTGTAATAGTTGTAATTAGATATCAGATATGATCTCGCTAAATTCGTTTCGGATTGTGAATCTGAAGAAAAAAAATATTTTTTTTGCATTCATTTACTATTTTAATACGTTAAATAAAATCGTCAAATTTTTGGTGGCCCCCCCTCCTTTCGCCGGGCCTGCGAGTCCTTGCCATAATGTGTCCCTCATACGTAGATTATTAAAAATTATATCAGAGTACATACCATTCCAAAATTTCTTAATCTAATCAAAAGAAAGGCAGTTTTTTTCCAACTTCCACAGGTATTTCACAACTACGTTTATGAGGATTTTTATACACATGTTCATAAGTACATGGAGTGTATGAAAATTTTCCGGAGGGACCGCTTTATATATTCTAATTCAAATAACCTCGCTTGGTTTGGCGCAGAATACCTTTTCCTGTCATTGCGCTATACAAATACAACCAACCAAAATTTAAATAATAAAAGACAAATAACTAAGTTCGATAAAGGAGCAGTGTGGGGGTTGTACAATTGCTAAAAGACGTCCCCAATTTTATTTCTAGTCCTACAAAAAACTACGGCGAAGATTTTGGAGGGGCCCCTTCTCAATCCTGCTTGCGCATCGCGCCTGTTTGTGGTTTCAAAGCGATCATTAGATTTTGGACCAGAACCAGATCCAGTACGGCCCGATCTCGATCTTGAAGAGGCCCGGGGACGACTCTTTACAGATAGTCATCTTCCTACGGTGCGGGCCTCGTCCCATACCACCTAGATCTACAGATCTGTAATTTAGGTGGTATTGCTTCAGACCCGGGAATCGGGGATGGGCTGGAAGCGCTACGTCTCGGTTATTCTTTAACGGTATTTCCGACCGCACTGGAACTTGCAGGACGCGATTTTCAACCTTATTCCACCCATAGAAGGAAAATAATTCAACGCGCAGTAATTGGCACAGTATAGCCCAGATGCTCTTGCGCCATAAAAAAATCCAAACAAACAAACAAGCAATTCGATCCAAGAATTTCTAGTCCGACATCGAAAAAATAAAACATTTTAGTGCAATTTACGCGCAATAAACGGCCATATATCATTTAAACATATTTGCAGTTACCTGTTATTTATCGCTAACATTTCGACGCCTATAAAGTAATGCGAATTTTACGCATACTTTTAATGCAAAGTTTGGTTAGGTTTGTGTTTTTATTGGGAAAAAGAACCCCGCACTTTATTTTGTCAGCTGGCGATAGACGACATCGACAACGAACCAATAGGTGTTCAGAAAAATCCACATTTTTGCAAAATAACTAAATAAATCCAATGACTTCAAATTGTGTTTTGTTTTATACCTTAAATCGATAACTGTTAACATTTATTTATTTTATTTTTTACGTTACGTATCAGTTTCCAATGCAAACGTCATTTACGTCTACAGGTAAATTAATATTATATATTGATAGAAGTAAATAATTAGTTAATAGATTATAAATTGATAGACGACATACCAATCCTTCTGCAAAGATTGATTATTCTAAGATGGATACCGTATTTATCGTTTTGCTTTCCAAAATAGGCGGTACTGTAAATTATACAAGTTATTTATTTCTACCAATACAGTGAAATCTGTTTACAACGATATCCAAGGGACCAAGAAAAAAATATAGAGATTAAATAGAAAAATAGACAAGATTGATTTTGCCACTCTATAACTGTCAAGACCCGGGGGGAGGGGCATGGGGGGGGCAACTTACATTGCATTTTAATTTAACGAAACGCAATCTCCTCACATTTCCTATCACCCAAACCTGCTTCAAAATTCTTTGTTTCTTCTCTCGCTTCTAATCCCCACAAACTTCATTTAACATGTATTTGTAATGATCACATGGCGTTAGCATGGGAAAGTGAGTGAGACTTGTAGGTCTTCTTTGTGAAAAGGGTCGAGAGGAAACAGTCCGGATGTGGGCGGATAAAATTGCAATAACTCTGGTCTGCAAGGTCCAGATTGACATTACAGAATATTTATGGGAAACATGTATGGAACGGGGAGAAGGGTCACATCGGCCAATCAGGTGTGACCACGGTCTTAAGACTGACCAATTATATCATAGTGGAGAAAGAGTTGGTTGCGTACAGTGGGTAAGAGAGGGCAGATCGAACGAGGCAGAGGAGTAGGAAGGACACACGTGTGTGTGATTTCCGTGCCTGACTAATACGTTGGAACTTAGGGGGTGTGCCTATAGTTGCCTTGTCTGTGATGTCAAGGTATATACTAATCACCTTCAATAAATAGTGTTAGATTGTTTCTTCATTCTTGATCTACCTCACTCTTCATCATCGACCTTCTAGTTTTCTACCTAGAAAACAGGAATAAAGAACCCGCCTCACGAAGAGACGTATATTGCTCAGCTACGAGCCGAGCTGGTGGCAGCACACGACTACCTGCACACACGCTGTGTGATCGCATATATATACCTGCCCATGGCAGTATTACACTTTTTACCTATATACAATATCTAATTGGTATCTTGTGAAAATCTTATGTACAGCTTCACCCTGTCTGGCGCAAAATGACCCCTACTGTCTGTTTACTATTCAGGTATAATCATGAAGACTGGCATGATGAATCCCTCTCAGTTTGGAGGAAAAAACTGCAAGGACTACAATGGCATGCTGCGCCGGGACCTACCATTTTCTAAGGAATCCGAACCTCTTAAGGCCTAGGGTACCAAACCCCGGACTACAATGAGCAGTGCAATCTTTACGAGATCTCTGAATAAGTGTTCTTTGCACAGTTGGGAGTCAAACCTGGATTAACGGCGCACTAGGCGAACGAATTACAACACTGCGCCACCGCAGGGCTCACTTCATCGATTAATCGCAAACAAAACTATTAATTCAACTTCGGTTTCGGAGAACATAGCTTCATGTTTGCGAGAAGATTGACCATTTGGAACAGAAGTTAAGGTTTTCCCTCACCTCGGACTGCACCAGGTTTACCCAAAAGACCTCTGGTTTCCCTCCTCTGTTAGGGACGATTTCCAATCTCCTGACCACTCCAGGTTTTCCAGGGGAGTAAAAACCCTAGGCGCATTATCTAGGTTACTGCTTTTAAAGTGAATAAGGTTGGTTCTTCTGGAATTTTATATTTTAGGTTCAGAAGCAATTTTCACAACTAAGTGTTTTATAATGGAAATATTCTGAGAATAATATTCGTGAATGTATTGAGAAGTTATTAAGGTAAATGTACTAATACTTTTTATTTCTTTATGTCATAATTACTTATTAATAGTTACGTTAGTTTAATGTCGTAACTTTAAAATATTTTGGATTACTTATTAATAGTTATGTTGGACTATTAACAGTTATGTTGTCTGAACTTAATTGTGATTGAATAATGAATTATTATTTTATATAAATAATGAATTATTATTTGGAAAGTTATTTACGACGAAATTCGTTAGGGGACTGGGCTTTTGTCTTTAAAAAACAAAAAATAATAATAATTACCGGCCCGCGGAATTACAAAGGTTGAGAAACACCAGTTTAGGTAGATTGTGAAGACATGGTGTTATGAAGGCACACACGTTACCTATAGGCGACTTGAGTTTGCTTTTCTTCTGAATGCATGGGACACCGCAATAAAGGGGACCGTTTATCATGATATTGACGTAACAACGTGTCCCGTCATTGGCATTTGTGACAACATCTAAAAGGCGAAAATTTGTTAAATCATCAATATATCAGCACGTAAGGAAGAAAATGATAAGATTGAATCGACCTGTCAATCACGTTCCGATTTTACGAAAAATAAGGGGTTTTAAGGACCATCGACGAAAAAACCAAATACTTTTAAGGGCTCTTAAAAAATGAAAACCAAAAACGAGAAGTTCTTAAGAACTTTTAAGGACCCGGGGGGACTCTGAATTAAATATAAGACACAGTTTTAACTGTACAATTAATTTTCCCCGCTTTTTTAAGCATTTCATAAACGATTTTGATACGTTTTTGCAAACATTTTTTTAATACGTTTTCGTAAACTTTCTCAGTGGGCTTTTGTAATTATTTTTAATACGTTTTCTATTAAACTTTTTTTATAAATTTCATTAATATTTGTCCATAAATCTGTTTAATAAGTTATATATTATGAATATTTGTAACACGTTTTTTATGGACTATTTTAAAAGATTGCGTTAATATGAACTATTTTATTATAAAGTATTGCAAAAAATCATTACTAAAAGGACAATTTGCTGTGACTACAACATTCGTTCGGGACGAAAAGCAGTTTATAATAATTTGATATTTTAAATCTTATTATTACAGTAAATTTTCCTCAATGATATCGTCCTAATTTACAACTACAGTGGAACCTAGCAAAGTGGCCACCTTGGTAAGTTGACCACCTGAGTAAAGTGATTACTTTTTATAAAAGAGAACTGGCAGGGAGTTAGTCAAGAGTATACGAAAGTCTGTCGTGTACAATGGCCACCTGCCTATGGCGACCATTACAGTCCAGTCCCAAAGGTGGCCACTTTGGGCAGGTTCTACTGTATGTTTGTTTAACGGTATTCTACGGTCTAGGCAACTGCTTCATTCAATTACGCAACTATTCGAATTAACGTCCGTTTCTGTTTAGCGACGCCATTCATCCGTCTCTTAAAAGCCATTAATGGGGCAGATTATTGTACATAAACTTTATAAACAGTGGAACCTGGCAAAGCGACCACCTCTGTAAATTGACCACCTGAATAAAGTGACCAGTTTTTATAAGAGAACTGGTGGGTACTTAGTAATGCCTATGCCAAATTCTTCATATTCAGGTGTACAGTGACTACCTATCTATGGAGACCATTGCAGCCCTATCCCAAAGGTGGCCACTTTA
Source organism: Dysdera silvatica (assembly GCA_006491805.2). Taxonomy (NCBI): domain Eukaryota; kingdom Metazoa; phylum Arthropoda; class Arachnida; order Araneae; family Dysderidae; genus Dysdera; species Dysdera silvatica. The sequence goes on from QLNU02014802.1 coordinate 52,153,517, forward strand.
GGCAGGTTCTACTGTATATACAATCGAACTTGGCGAATTGAAAACTTAAAAGTGATTCTGAACTTTGTTCGAATTACCCAATAATTCGGATTAAAAAATTTGCTATAGTTAATTTTTGATTTACCGGACCGCAGAAAAGTTGTAATTGTCCATTACATGACATAAAATATTCTTAGTTATAGTCTTAGTTATATATATATATATTAGTAGTTATATTCTTAGTTATAGTTAGACGTCCTCTAAGGGCGCCTAAGACACACTATACATGTGAATAAACAAGATGCAGGTATCCCCCCTCGACTTACGCGATTAATTGGTTGGTTGGCTTTTTATGGCGCAAGAGCATCTGGGCTATACTGCGCCAAAACGTATAATAATTTATTAATTTGCGCCAAATTAATTGGTTCTGATGAATAATCACATAATGCGAATACGCGTAAAGTGAGTTCATTTTAACATGGGTGGGATAGGGATTAGTTTCAAGAAAATAAAAATTACCTAAAACTGATAAAAATACAATTCGTATTGATTTTTCATACATAATTTTGCTATTAATTTTTATGAATTAATAATTTCAAGTACAATACTGTACAGCACATTTAAAAATTACATACTGTACTATTTATCTTGTTCTCCTAAAGGTTCCGGATCTGTGGTGACCTTTTAAGAAATTGTCAACAGTAATTTGACGGGCAGCATTTTTCTTCTCTCCGTAGAAGTTCTTTTTAGCAAATTCAAGAACTATGAATCTCTCTGGAAACTTTGGCGCTTCTATTTACATTAGAATCATTCTCCTCAATGATACTAATTACGCTGCCAATGTGTTTAAACAATTGCAGCAATTGACTTGTTGAAAGTTGCTTGACGAGTTCATTAACACCGGACTTTTCGCCTTCATCTCCGTCGAAGTGGAAATTTTAGCATTTTTTAATTTTTTTAAGCAATTTTAGCAAATTGTAATTGAAAAAAAAAAATTGGTATCAATTTTAGCATTTTTTAAATCGCGTTATTGCGAAAACGCGTAAATGGCCATCGAAATGGAAATTTTAGCATTTTTTTAAGCAATTTTAGCAAATTGTAATTGAAAAAAAAAAAAAAAATGCTATCAATTTTAGCAATTTTTAAATCGCGTTATTGCGAAAACGCGTAAATAGCCACCGAAATGGAAATTTTAGCATTTTTTAATTTTTTTTTCAATTCAATTGAAAAATGTTTATTTGGTAAGACAAGTACAAATGTGATATATACACGCAATGTAATTTTGTTTTAAATCACGTTACTTTACGCGTTTTCGCAATAGCGAAAACGCGTAAAGTGAAATGGCGTAAAGAGAGGGATGCCTGTAATTTACAGCTTCGTGGAAGACTCAACTTTAAAAAAAAAAAAAATGTTTTAGCTGTTATTTGCTTTTACATATATTTCGTAATATATAAATATACGTTTAAAAGAACTAGACTTGGCAGCTCACTGCCACGCGAACGCACCGCAAATTGAAAACTCGATCGTACGTTTTCTTCAAGAAAGTAACGAACAGCAAGTGAAATGCTATCAGTGCCTTTTGACATTAGCCAGACCCCAGTTAAGACACGAGTGAATTACGGCGGACCCATAGCCAATCTTTGTGGCACACCACTTTCGTTTGAGAGTGGAGCGAAGTCGTCGACCTCCCTCAAGTGACCCCGACAAATTGCGGGGTACTGAAGCTTTACCCATTCCATCATACCACCCTCGTCCTCCCTCGCCCGTAAGTGGTTGAACGTGTGCCTCTTCGGAAAACCTTTCCTTATACCCGTAGCCAGTCTTCTGCAAGGAAGAAAAGTAAAACCACATCCCCTCCCCTCTCTTCTGCTTTTTCTTCTATTTTGGAAAGTTTTTTTTATTATGCCAGCAAAGTTTTTGGAGTGTTTCTCCACTCGCTAGCTCTCTTGCCGCAGTTTGATTTAGAAGGCACACCCAGTCTGGAGAGAGAGCCCTCCATTTTGGAGAGAGATCTTAATGCCTCTTCATGTTTTCTTTTCTCCGTTTTAAAATTCATGTCCTTTCATTATTCTCCGCGTTCGCCATCTTCAGATTCGTGTGTGATATGCTGTAGATGCTTGTGGTGATGATGAGTGGGGTTCGCCTCCACCCCCACCAGAATGGCACTGCTTCCTTTGAAGGAGATTTGGGGTCACTACGAATTAAATAAACACGACCCTTAGCAACAATCAAAAATTTCTGAAAGGGGTTGTTGTCCCTGCAACAGTGCCCATATTCAACCGGATGCTCACAGACTGCGCAACAGTAATAGTTGCCGTAATTATATTATACAGTATATGCCCAGCACTGTAGCTAGCTGATCTTGCGCCCCTGGCAGAACGATCCAGATTGTGACTCCCCCCCCATACCTTAGCCACGGACATATTCTCCTCAGGGAATTATTTCGGCCCATTTTACACCCTCCCTCGCCTGTGCACGGGGGTGACGTGGGCCTTCCACAAGATCTCTAGGCCCGAACTTCCAGAATAATTTTTTTCCTGACCGGGTTTCAGAAAAATGTCGTTTTTTACAGTTAATATCTCAGTTTGAAGATATTTTTTTGCGCAATAGGAAATTTTCACTAATACTGACTGCAATTTTTTAATATCCAAATCGGTTGGGAATGGATATGACATGTACTCTACAATTGATTTAATTTTTTCGAATTCACCGAATTTTATTTCGAACTGCTGAACAACAAAATTAATTTCCTCAATATACATACTTCTGTGTTTGAAAAACGAAGTCAGGATTTTTTTTCCATATAAACCTGCATATTTGGGAAGTCATTACAGGTATCAGTTGTTGTTTGTTTGTTTGTTTTTTGGTTTTACGGCTCAAAGACTACAGTGGTCATGCTGCGCCGGGACCTACAGTTTTCCGAGGAATCCGAACCTCTTAAGGCCTGGGGAACCAAACCCCGGACTACAGTGAGCAGTGCGATCTTTTATGAGATCTCTGAGTAAGCGTTCTTTTTGCACTGCTGGGAGTCGAACCCGGATTAGCCGCGCAATAGGAGAACGCGTTACCACACTGCGCCACCGCAGGGCAGGTATCAGTTGTGACGTCAATCATCATTAGCCGAAATTTGGTTTTGTACGAAAAAACGGTGCTTATCAAATGTTATGCATTTTCCTTTACTTTGTAGAGCTAAGTTCACATGTGAAATCAGCAAGGAAAGCGAGATCAAACAATTACATTATAAAAAAATAAAATAGAATTATATAAAATAAAAATGTTATAATAATTATAATATAATAGAAATAAAATACAGGGTACCAGGGAGGAAATTTACATAAAAAGGTTAAACACTGGTAAAATAGCAATGAAAAAGATCACTCAAGCTTTCGGACGCATCAGCAGCAGTCCTTCATAACATCGTCATTACTCCTGATGAAGGACTGCTGCTGACGCTCAAAAGCAATGATCTTCCCTAAATACCCAACGTTCTTCTTCAGTATCTCAAATAATATCAATATTAATATAAATAATAAATTAATATTATTAAAATTACATAATAAATAAAAATGTAATAAATTTTCCTGGCGCCAAAAATGAAAAAATGTTTTAAGTCAGCAGGTTAAGGAAATAAAATAATAAAAGTGAATTAAATAAAAGTGAATAAAATAAAAAGTAAATGTGGTGCGATCTACTTAAATCCTCCCCGCAATCGACCTGTTGGCCGCTCCTGAAATAGATCATGTACTGCTTTTTTACATATTGCTATGTCACTTTCATTTTTATAAATACAGCAATTCTAGGAAAAGTTTTGGCGACAAAACCCGATGATGAAAAATGTTACGAAGTCGATAGTTTTTATTTTAGTTATGTAACTTATAACGACTGTGATGACAGTCGCAAAATTGCATGGATTTAATCAGACCAAGTTTTTACTTCTTGTCACCTAAGTGTAGGCGAATTACTTCTTCATCCCGCCACCTACAAAAAAGTATATTTTGAATGCAATAAAAGTTGATTAACTCATTGCAAGGCTTTTTACTTCAATTAGCAAATAAACTGATAAATAAAATGACTTGCGATTCCAATAAAAAAAATCACTTGGCTGTAGTTAGTTTTTTTACGATGACACAAGGTCAGCAAAGGTTATGATGCGCCAAAAAAAATGTATAAATGTTCATACGAAAAGTTTTTTAGTTTCAGTTTAAAAAATGGTCATACTAAGAAGACCAAACATTATCAGGAAGCATAGTTTAGCTATCCATACGCAGAACAGTTCAATTCCTGATAAAAAAAGCATATAGTATGGTTATCTATATATAAAATATACAATACGGTTATCTACATACAAAAGTATGGTTATTTAAGGAAGTAAAACAGGCTTCTCTACGCTAAACACATCGCACTCTTGCGACGAAAGTGTTACAACTCAAAAAATCCCAATTTTCAGGAAACGCAAAAAACCGTTTCTGGCTGAATTGAGGGATTTTTTGTTCATCTAATAACTTCAATCCTAAGATCAGTTTCTGGAAACATCAGTGGCAAAATTTGCTTCATTTATTAGACCAAAACCCTTATTATCACGACTTTTTGAGCTATAACGGTTTATGAGATTCGTTCAAGGTTTGCGTGATGTACTATTTTGAATTATAACAGTTTCGTTGGTCGGTTTTTGATATTTACTGATGCCGAGCAAGAACTAAAAACGGGAAGTACTATTTTGAAAAGAAGAAAGCTAGACGTCATGCTTTCCATTTAAATACCAGTGTTCGATAGGCTTTTATTTTTTGTTAAAATTGAATTTGATTTATTATATACCAAAAGAATAATACTTCAATATAAGTTAATATTGTTTAATGTTTATGTTTCAATTTATGAGTTTATTTTTCAACATATTTATTGCCAATAAGAAAGTATGTTCCTATCACCAATTGGGGCGGCAAAAGGTGCCTTGGGGTCCTAATCCGGTTCACAGCTTCTTCAATGATTGACCAGTTATGATCCTGTTATTGTGTTACAACCGGAGAGAAATAACACTGGGGAACGTTCAAATATTACGTAAGCTTTGGAGGGTGCTTTGTGTGCTTGTCTTCCTGTGTTAGCCAATGTTAATTTTTGCTTACCTGGGGAGGGGTGTATAAAATGGAAAAAAATATTGCTTACGTAATAATCGAACGCTCCCCTTGGCATGGCTGGGAGATGTTTGGCTAGGTTCAGTACTCAGTGCGGGATCTATAATAATAATATTATTCTTATAAGCTCCGCCTACAGTGACGGTGGGTTTATTAGTCCACGATGGATCTGCTGCATCTGCAGGTTCTACAAGCAATACTATAAGTTTGTTTGTTTGTTTTGTGGTTTTATGGCTCAAAGACTACAATGGTCATGCTGCGCCGGGACCTACTGTTTTCCGAGGAATCCGAACCTCTTATGGCCTAGGGAACCAAACCCCGGACTACAGTGAGCAGTGCGATCTTTTTATGAGATCTCTGAGTAAGCGTTCTTAGTACACTGTTGGGAGTCGAACCCTGATTAACGGCATACTAGGCGAACAATACTGTAAGGGCATGCTTGACACCTATGGCGACAGGACTCAGGAGCGTGCTTACGGCTTTAGCGGCCCTGGTCAAAACAGATTTTAGCGGCCCTCAAAAATGTTTTAACGTAACATAACGATTAAAAACGAAACTGACCGGAGTTTAGCATTACAAAATGAAGTTCATCACTCGCCCAAACGCCAGCCAAAGGTAAAGAGAAGATAATGAAGTTAAATTAAAAAAAAATAGGTATTTCTAAACTAAGTTAATTTGGAATATATCAATCACTTGGCGTTCCTTGCTTACATTGGATA
>QLNU02014802.1:52159443-52174596 GCA_006491805.2 Dysdera silvatica
AATTTAGCTATTCGGAACAGAAGTTGGAAAGGTTTTCACAGACTTTTCAAGACTTCACCAAAAGATTTCCATTTCCACCCAACTTTTAGGGGACGATTTCAAATTCCCTGATGATTCCAGGTCCTACAGTTGCGTAGGAACCCTGCGATCAGGCCTGTAGCCAAGCCGGAGACAGCAGGGCCGTGGCCCCAGTTGCCCCATCGAGCTATTTATATATATATATATATATAGCTCGATATAATTCCAGGATGCCCTGTGCTCCATATGCCCTTTGCCTTACCCCAATTACCTCTTCATCCTGGCTACACACATGTCTGCGATGCTTACTGGGCTTCACACATCGCAACGAGTCTGTATTTCTATCGCGCACACAGCCAGTTGGCAGAAACCGCGATGTGAATGGAGACAAAACTGAAGCAAAACAATGATATGCAAAGGGGAGTGGAATATGAGTGAAGTGAACTCACCATCATCTTGCCGATGATTCTTTGCCACCGTCTTCAAGTGGTAACTAAATTCTGCTATGTGCTTTTGTAACGTGTACGTTAGCGGATCGGCTTCAACGTACAGTGCGAGATGTCCGTCTTTAGACTCCAGACATCTGATGAGATCCGTCGGACTGTCCTTTGGAAATACCAAATGCAGTTTCTTTTTCCCGGCTAGGAACATCCTGGCTCCCGATGAGTCTTTGGCCATCTTGAAGCAGGCTTTAAAGTCTCGACCTGTCATGCCATGGCGTAACACCACTCTTAGAGCACCACGTGGGTAATGCCACTTTATGACACCTTGAGAACACCGAAGATATATCGGCTGAACTGCACGACTCTGCCCCATCTTCGGTGAACCACTACATCAAAAAAAAGAACTACATGTAAGAAACAATACTGCTTTGGAAAGTACTACACTGGTGGGTGGAAAAACCCCAATATAAAATTATTTTTTTTCTAATTAAAATAAAAAGTTACATAATTAATGGCAAATAATATTTTATTTTTTGTTTAATTGTGAACTATTACATCATCACTGTTTGACCTAGAACCCCTAAAATTATAGGCTAATGCATCAGCCACCATTTTGTTGCACACTTCCGGTATGGTTTACCTTGGCGATAAAGGTTTTCCACTTTAGAGCAATGATCGCTATTTTGGCATAAAAATAATGAACACTCCGCCATTATCCGACTATTGTAAACATTGGCGCAACTTTTAAGATGTCGCCAATAAATACAATTTGCAACCATAACTTAGGCATCAAAATGTGGGATGCGCCAAGTCCCTGTTTTTGGAGCCTTAGTTTGATACCGAATGAAGGTACTGCTAATGATTTTGTCACGTATCTACTTGTAAACCATCGGTGATTTAGTGATGTTACGCCTATACTTCGGGACTGTATGCACTGGGTTTACAGCGCCGCCTTCGGTGGCTGCCCTCCCAACTCTCTGTCTTGCCCAACTTCTCTCTATTGAAGTTAGATGTATTGGGAGTATATATATACAGTATAGAACCTGCCTGAAGTGACTACCTTTAGGACTGGATTGCAATGGTCACCATGGACCGGTGGTCACTATACACGACAAATTTTGGTATAAGCATGACTAAGTCCCTACAAGTTTTCTCTTATAAAAAGTGAGTCATTTTATTTAAGTGGTTAATTTACTAGGCTCCACTGTCTGTCTGTACGTACGCATGCATGCAGGTGGGTAGGTACGCACAAGTCACACGTCAAGTGCATAGATGATTAGGACAACGCATGTTGCGCTTCTCATTCACTGGTTGTAAATATTTGTGCATGCTGGACGGTTTTAGAACTGGCGCTGTGGGTGGTTTGCAACTTTAGATTCTATGACAATTATCGTTCACCTTGATGAGTACTATGACCCCTTGAAGTTTGTAACCCTGGTGCTGAGACGCCCTGTATATATATATATCATATTCAACCATTATCTATCCACTGCTGGATGAAGGTCTCTCCAAATGCTTTCCACACAAGTCTATCCTGAGCAATTCGCTTCCACGTCACCCCAACCTGTTTTCTTATTTCATCCACCCATCTAGTTTGAGGACGTTTTCTAGGTCTTCGGTGGTCTCTTGGAATCCAGTTCAGAATTTCTGTTGTCCATCGTTGATCAGTTCTGATTATTATATTGCCCAGCCCATTACCATTTCAGCCTATATGTATACATATACACAGAGGCAATCAAATCGCTTTGAGAAAATGAAACTTTTATGCTTCACATCAGATTAAACAAGGGGGGAAATGGCAAATTAGCTTGGTGTACAGAACAAACGTTGGTTTGCTTATCCCACAAAAATTTTATCAGAAATTCTTTTCAATAGTTACGACCAGAGAGGAAGACGCTCCCATACACAGAACAACCTTCACCACGTATAAACAATCGGTCTCGCCTAAACAGAAAATGCCGTTAACTAAATTCCGTTAGAGAACCGTATGGAAGGATGTAAATACACGCCCATTACATTTTATTCGAATTTGAAACCGGATATTACTGTATACACATCACATGTCATACAGGCTTCATTTTCAACGCCTGGAACTTTAAATTACAAAAAGGGTTCGGCCAGCATCGGATACTGCAAGCATTTTCGCTGGTCTCAAGCTTCTCGTTATATAAGAGTTTTCCACTATATACGAAAAATACTTTTTAATCTAATCCATCTTTTAAGACGGTTCGTGTCAAAACCAAACCAAACTATTTTGCATTTCTGTGGTAAAGTGATTCAGCGTCATTGGCACGGCTAACCTAGAAGCCTAGGAAGAGCTACCAGTGGCGCACCCACATACGGGGGTCGAGCCCCCCCCCCCGGACAAACAAAGTCAAATATTATTTCGCAAATAGACACTGCTCATTTTTTTTTTTTTTTTTTAAAGTAAGATTGAAAATAGTGATAATCCCAATAACATTTCCCTGCACTCTGGTGACATTGATGAGACTGCTGTTGAGACAAGCAGCAGAGGTGGTCCACGGCTGTCTTTAAACAGGTTCAGCCAACAAGAAACTTTTCTCTATCATAAGAATTCGGTTTTCATAGGCGATGATTTTTTAAGGGTCGTGGAAGAGAAAAATGCTTCTGTGGATGAAGTAATGGATAAAGGGTTAGCAATTCTGTGGATGAAATAATGGATAGAGTTAGCAATTCTGTGGATGAAGTAATGGATAGAGAGTTGTAATTCTGTGGATGAAGTAATGGATAGAGGGTTAGCAATTCTGTGGATGGAAATGGTAGATAGAGGGTTGGCGTTCTGTGGATGAAGTAATGGATAGAGAGGGTTAGCAATTCTGTGGATGAAGTAATGGACAGAGGGTTAGCAATTCTGTGGATGAAGTAATGGATAGAGGTTAGCAATTCTGTGGATGAAATAATGGATGAAGATGGCAATTCTGGTGTCCATGGATAGAGGGTTAGCAAAAGCAAGTTTTGCAGAATAGGGTTATTCTTAAACCTATTATCAAAACGGTAATTTTTTTGTGGAGAACAACGGCTGGCCATTGTAAAATTTTATGAACATAATCTAGTACTACTTCTAATAATTCAAGTATCTTGCATTGTAGAATTATTAGTAATTTAATAATGACAAAATGACAAGAACAAATGCCGAAATTTTTTCCGATTCCTATTTTTAACCAAGTGACTGGTACTTTTCATGTAATTTTCCATGATATATTCACCCCGGGGGGTGGGGGACAATCGCCCCATCCCCCTCCTGAATCCCCGCTTGAAGGATAATTGTAACTGATATGACCTCTGACCGTTTTTTCCATCTGCCTCCCCCACTTGAGAATATTCTAAGTGTGCTACTGAGAGCTAGCACATTCCTATGTTGTGAACACACATATGCACCCATATGAGTACTTCTGGGAGGGGCTGAGAAAAATTGTTACCTCCTTCCCAAAGCTGTCGAACATTTTAGTGAATGTACAAGATACTAAAATGCTACAAAAATAATTGATACTAATTGACAATTAGTAATAAACTCAAAGGTACCTTATTTTAAAATGTGACTGTACAGATTTTTAAAGTAAATGCATAGCAGAACCGGGCAAATCAAAAATTTGAACGGCTGCGGGGGGGGTGGAGCCTACCTATATGGGTGCCCATGTGCACACAGCACCCATTTGTTTATTTTGATATTTTAGAGAGGGCTAATTTTTTTTCTGGGGGGCCTAGGTATCTCCCCCCCCCGCCCAAATTAAGCTAATGTTCAACATTAATCACTATTTATATAATTAATTATTAACTTAATTTGTTTAATCAATCACTGTATTAACAAGAGTTTCAATCCTACCAATGTTTAAATGCAGGTTAAGAAAGAAGCATATGCATGACATACAAGCCCTTAGCCGAGGGGGAAGCTACGGGGTGCCCCCCCCCCACTTCAAGAGAAATTTTACTATTTTAAAAAGACTGTAGCCCCCGATCTGAGTCTAAACCAGTGAACAAGTTATCCCCCCCCACACCCACCGAGATCTCTGGCCACGCTCTTGATAACATACTGTATAATGGGCAAAACGTCATATTAGTTCTGAGAAAATCATAGTTTATTTGGATTTTTATGGCGCAAGAGCATCTGAGCTATACTGCGCCAGAAAATTAAAGTTCAATTCCGACTCGCAGAGTTCTTCTTTCCTGCGTGAATGAAGTCGGAAAACACTTCGATTGAAATCATGACTGTGGCAATCATTATAGTCACAATCAAGGTTTAATCTGGCTAAAAACATGCAAAAATGCTAAAATGGGAAAAAAGTTGTAGCAAAATGCTAAAAAATATTAGTTGCTTTCGTTGCTCGAAAAATCGTATCAATGAAATTATTTATATCAACGATGCTTAACAGGTGCTGTTAAGAATTTTGAAGAGGAAACAAAAAGGAACAAGAAAAGATCGCTGAAGTGCAAAACGGATATTCTGGAATCGAGAAATCCTGTTTTCAGAGAATAAACTGTGGTTAAAAATGCCTGTCGCATTTTCGCGATGGGCAATAATTTTTTCTTCGCATTTTCGAGCAACTCGTCGCATTTTGCGAAAAATGCGACTGCAGCTTAAACCCTGGTCCCAATTAGTTCCATCTATAACCACCACTAGAGCGAGGGCTTTACGTACCGTCTAATAAGAGTCTAAACCACAGTCATAAAAACATAATTAAACAATATAGAAGTATATTTTTTTTCCTGCAATATAACTCGATTATATAATTTAATCAGCAGTGGAAGTTCGTTTGTTTGTTTGGGTTTTTTATGGCGCAAGAGCATCTGGGCTATACTGCGCCAAATCAGTAGTGAAAGATTTTTCCGACCAACGCCACATGAACTCCAAAGCCTCGTAGTTTTTTTGTTTTTTTATGGAGAATTGCTTTGTTAATCGTGTAACAGGGTTATTTACATGCGATGGCCAATTAAAGAATAAAGAAGGATATAACAGACGATCTGGTTCAGGACACACGCGCCGAGAATTTAAACTAATTATTTAACCACCACATCATCGACTAACAAGCAGATGGTATCTAATAAAAGGAAGAATGCTGCGGGTATTTAGTATGGCAGTGACGCATCAGACCGCTTTTTTCTTCATATTCCGTTGAATGAAGATAATGTCCCGATTGTAATTTTGTAGGAGGGAAAAAATCCCTTTTTATTCTATTTTCCCTATTTGTCTATTCAGTAGGGATTTTTGTGGCATTGGCTATAGATAGAATCCTTGTAATCATGCGTTTCAAAAGGCCTTGGATATAGTCCTCACTTCATACAAGATGTTTTGTGCCACGAAAATATCCTTGCATGTGGCAGCTATTGAGCTTGTTTACCGCCCACAAAACACATGAAGAATATTTCTTCCATTTCTTTGTCCATACAAATACATATTCAATATTCCTCCTTGCGAAGAGTATAGAGTACGACAAATTGGGTACGCGATATATAATATCCACGCAATCTACCAGTAAGGGTCTCTTTTAAAAGCGGATACCCCCTGGGTATCCTTGAAAAATGGGAACACCGGTATTTATGACCACAATACCTCAACATGGTACTTGGTAAGAATGTTCTCCAAGGCAAGGGTCCCGTACCACCCGCTGAACACTCAGTCTGCACTTACATGGCGGTTACACGGGTTGCTTCCTCCTAACAAGACCATGGTACAAATTGAGGGAGTACGCACTCCAAGAGGTACATGAACATCACCACCTTCAGTGTACCTAGAAGTACCAAAGATCCTTTATGTTTGGTTTGTCCATTTTATATTTAAAAAAAAAATCCACCTACGCTTGGATAATCTTCGCGAAAACGGACGCTATTTTTAACGCCTTCGTTAGTTCTTTAAGCGTTAAACTATTTCAAATAGTTCAAGGCTGCAATAAAAAAAAATGTTTCCGTTTCTTTCAGAACTAATCGTTTACAGCAATTTCTCCAGAAATAAGCATTTTGCATTCAAAGAAGCAATTTCGCGCTTCGTTTGGCGCGACGTACTGCGCAGCTGGCATTTAAAGTATAAAACCGTTTTCATCCTGCATAGCAATATATTTATATGCATGCCAAACTGAGATATATATATCCTCTTTATTATTATTCAGTGGTGATTCATCAGTTGGAAACATGGTAGTGATGCAAAAGAAGGATATTTTAAGCTTATAGTATGTTTTTAACACAACCATATAAAACATTTAAAAGACGATTAAATATTATAATTCTCCCTAAAGGTGCTTACGTAATACTTGAACTCTCCTTAATTTATAATTAATATACTCAATCAACCGCCATTTTTAAGGTTTTAAAGGATATTAATATACAGAAAGACCTGCTTATAACGAGCTTGGATATAGCGAGGCTTCCCCTGTCTCTAGAACTTCCTCACATTAGCCAGCCAGTACACAGAGTGTCAACGACTTTAATCATGTGATTTAAATCCCTGATTAAAATCAAAATTTGTTACCTTTTTTTTAAAACCAATGCTGTAATAAGTAAAATAAGTAGAATTTTGTATTTATTTTTTAAACACGGTGTCTACCCAAATTCTATTTCAAACTTCCCTGACTTTTCCATTCCAGACCAAATGTTAATCGATTACCAGTTACTAATTACAGTAAACAACACACAAGGCACTCAAATATGCGCAATCAAAATAAGTTTGAAGGCCAGGAAATCGATTAACGCAAACCCCAAAGCCATTTACAACCAATTGCAGTGAATTTAGAAATGCAAAAACTGTATTAAAAGATGCATTTCTTCACACTAAAAACTTGCACTAATTAAATACTTAAGCAACATTTCCATTTGTCTTTTTTTGAGTTCATTATAAAAGTTTAACTATATAATCGCAAAGCTGATGCTTCTTCTTCTATTTTATTTAAATGTGTATGATTATAAGTCAAAGTTGATTGGTATGATCATCCCTTACAGATTAAATAATTTAGCTAAAAGCACCATTTTCTTCAAGTTTTAGTTACATATTTGGCAAACATTTTCTTCTGAAAAATATATAGGCTTAACAATTTTCTATACATTATATAAGTTTTGATGCAAAACGGTAACTTTTGGAAGAAATTTAGTGAGAAGTACAATTGTGTCAAATTTTTCAGTAGACAATGTGGTACGAAAAGCACAGTTCAAGAAAATTTTTTTAATAAGCTATTTATTATTACAATGAATTTCAAATTTTCCTGACTTTTCCAGTTAGAAAACACTTCCCTAACTTTTCCAGGTTTCCCATATGAGAGTAGACACCCTGTTTAAAACAAGTTTAAACTATTTTTTTTAAATAAATCAATGGTTTAAATACAATTTAATGAAAGATAATGATTTAAATTGATTTTTCAAAACTCAGGGAAAAGTAATTTAAAATAAAAATGACTTCATTTTAACCATTTTGCAAAACGCAGTACAGGAAAAAGTAACTTTTCGGATGATTCCACTGCAGTCGTTTACATACAGTTTATGGTCAATTATTCCTAACGGTCAAGTAGTGTGCGTATATTCAGTATTTCCTAATCCAACATAACAGAACCCATTATTCAAATCGCCAAATATATATTTTCAGAACTACCATTTTGCTGGGGCTAGATAAAATGATTTAAGTGACACGGGACTGAATCTACCAAAAAAGTGCGTTGGAATTCTATGTGAGATTGTTTGGAAGGTCACATTAAAAACTGACCAATTTTCGTGAAGATAGTTGAAGAAAATGGAGATGTAATAGATGCAAAAATAAACTTGAAAGTTATAAACATAGGTATGAAAAGGGATGTTGAAAACCTTCTCTTTCGATTGAAACTGATTTTCGTTACTTTTGATTAAAAAAAAAAAAGAGGAGGAGGAGAAGAAGAAGAACAACAACAACAGTTGCAGTATTTCTAAAGTAGGAGAAGTTTGAAATCCTAAGGGAATCATTATCATTATTCTGTACTGAATATAGATTACGGTATTCATGTATTAGCTGTTTTATCCATATATTAACATGCAGTGGAACCTGTTAAAGCGAGCGTCTGAATAAAACGACCACTTTTTATGAGAGTGAACTGGTAGGGACTTGGTTACACCTATACTAAAGTCTGTTGTGTGTAGTGACCCTTCGCCTACTGTGATCAGCTGATCACTTTAGGCAGGTTCTACTGTAGTCTGTTTACTGTAATGTTAAACAGGCATTAAAAAAAAACTAAAAGCATTTACAATATGTTAACTCGTTGATCTACAAAGTGAAAATCAATCATTTTTCTGTAAGATTTTTGGCGCTGTCCATTTTTAACAAGCATGTCAATTTCAAATCTTATTTTTGGCTACAGACAGTTTTTGGTTGACGATATTACGAAATGTATAAATGTTAATAGAATAAATTAAAGTGTATGGGTTCAAGAGGACGAGTTGTAGCATTATTTTTGGGGCGTGAAAGAATTTGAACTTTTCATGATCTTGGTGCGCCGCAAAAAAATTTAAGGTGGGGGGCCACAAACGGCCAGCACACAGGCGTACGCAGAAAATCTATAAAGGAGGTGAAGGGGTTTGCAGGGCTACAACTCCATATATGTATTTTTGCATATACAAACTTCCGTTGCAATTGGGGGTTTACAACCGCCCTGCGTAGGCTAGTGGGCCAGCAGGTCGAAGGCCGCTAATATGGACAATTAAAAACAGCAAAGATAAAATGCTGAACATGCCTTGAAAAATTTATGTAATATTTACGTTTGTGCAACAAACTAATGCAAATCTGCGAAACAAAATTTGATCATGATTCATTATAAGAGTATTCACATTAAGTTCTTATGTAACACAGGGGACTGCAACCCTTTTTTAGTCCAAGGGCCAATTTTGTTTACTTACCTTGGTACCAGCAATATTTAGGACTAAAGGCGGATACAGGGGCGGCGCCCCCTGGATCTGCCCCTCTGGGACCATATATGTATATGTGTATATATATATTATAATGAAAATACGTATGGAAGCAAAAAACATTTACAATACTTTTAGTTGTTAATATATAAAGCGAAATCAAACCTTTTAGTGAGATTTTTAGCACTGTTTATTTTTAACAAGCCTGTCGATATCATGCCTTATTTTTGTTGTTGCAACCCCAAGAGTGTTTTCAGGATGGGCGTCAGTTGTTCTGGTCTTAACTTTTGATTTTATGAACTTTGTTTTTGATGAAAAGAACTATTCGCAGACGCACTGGCATACGCAGGGGGGTTGTGGGGTATTGTGACCCTCCACGG
This sequence comes from Dysdera silvatica, assembly GCA_006491805.2. Taxonomy (NCBI): domain Eukaryota; kingdom Metazoa; phylum Arthropoda; class Arachnida; order Araneae; family Dysderidae; genus Dysdera; species Dysdera silvatica. The sequence continues at coordinate 52,169,156 of QLNU02014802.1, forward strand.
TGATGAAAATTTGTAAATATACATATGAATACATGGAGTTGAAGCTTTGAAACGCTCTGCTGTAAGTCTGTAACCCCCACCCCTTATGAACTTTCTTCGTACGTCTACACGCAGATGTTAAGTATTCGCGAGAATTAGCATTTTTAGAGCATGCAGTCGGATGGTTGGGAAGATGTTCTTATCGATATATTTAGAATAGAATTCAATGTGTCCTAAATTTAATTTTTTTCTTCTTTAAATCATTGTTGCACTCTAAATTAATAAAACTATCTTTACTGACCCTATGCGCTGGAAAATTAAAGTAAAACACGATTGAGGGAAGACAGCGTGTTTAGTTCAGTGGTTCCCAACCTGGGGTTCGCGACCCTCAGCGGGGCCGCGAACGGGTTTCTGGGGGGGTAATAGTTGCAATTATTTTTATAAGGAATTTCATACCAAATGTTTCCAACGCTTTTATATTTCAACATGGCTACACACATTGCAATATTCCAATAATTAATTAATTCATGGTTGTAAACAACCGTAAATTAATTAATTAATTTATGGTTGTTAACTTTATATCTATAAGATACAGTGAAAATCGGTTATAACGACCTTCAAGGGACTGTGCAAATTCGGTCGTTATAAACGATATCTTTTTAAAATCATAGTAGCCTATAGTATAATACACTCTAGAGTTTTATAAATCATTTTGATAGTAAAAAGTATAAACTTTTTGGTTTCAAAATTAAATAAAAACATAATTATAATGAATTTAATTTCCGTTTATATTATGTTATAGCCACACTAAATACATAGTACTTTCTTAGTTTTTTAAATTGAAAAAATTGTAGAAAATACTACTAAAGTATATAATGTAGAAAACAAATCTAATGAATAATATTTATTATATTATACTAATGACTTCAGAACAGTGCCGGTTTAAGAGTTTTATGGGCTCTACGCTGAAAAAATAGAATGAGACCCTTAAGAATATGACCCTCGTGATATTCAATTAATAAATCACTTTTTAAGTTTATTATCTTTAATATTCAGGTTTAGCAGTAATAAAACTTTCTCAGACATTTGTAAATAAACAAGATTAGAATAACGCTTAAATTTTGTAACTAACTTTAAATTTTAATAACTAACCCACGTGGTTCTGCTTTATGACTGTCAAGTCGCGTCGTTATATCCGATACGAATTTCCCTACTTAGAATCTACGTAGACTACAAAATCGCCGTCGTTATAGCAGGTTTCGTCGTTATATACGATGTCGTTATAACCGATATATTTAGTATGGAGTAGAATAGCAAACCAAACTTCTTGTAAAAATTCCATCATTATATGCGGTTGGTCGTTATAACCGGCGTCGTTATAAACGATTTTCACTGTACATAAATATGTAATTAATATAATACGCACAATATAATATATCATATTCTAATTAATATACTCTATAACAAAAAAATCGATGCACCAAGAAGGAGTTGTCCGATTGTAATGAAATTTCGTATGCAAAGACATTTTGACCGAACATGCAAATGATTAAAATTTGGTGTCCAATGAATGAATAGCGGGAACTCCAGCGCATCGGAACTGCGCATTCAGCAGGTGTATATAAGGAGCGATTCTCAATATGTGGTCAAAATTTCTGTTGCATTTTGACTGCGGATATCTTACGTCGACTGTAACAATGCCTCGCCGAAAGATTCGTGCTCATTACGAGCATATGTCAGAGTTTGAAAGAGGTCGTGCTATCGGATTGAAAGAGGCTGGTTGGACGAATCGAAGAATCGCTGGACATGTGGGTCGAAGCCATGCGGCGATTGGACGGTGCTGGCAAGAGTGGGTCAACAACGGCAGCGGTCGACCTAGGGCCACAACAGAACGGGAAGACAGAGCGATTGTCAGAGCAGCTGTCACAGCACCGGATTCGTCGTTATCAACTATCTAACGTGTGGCCCGCACACATGTGTCCAACATGACCCTCTGCAGACGACTGAGAGAGCGGAATTTACGCTCGCGCCGACCGTTACGCCGCTTACTTCTCACGCCTTTACACCGTCAAGTCCGATTACAGTGGTGCCGGGCTCGATCAACTTGGAACTGCGCTGACTGGGGACGTATAGTCTTTAGTGACGAGTCCCGTTTCCAACTGTGTCCTGACGACAACCGCAGACGTGTCTGGAGACGTCCAGGGCAGCGTGGGGATCCTGCCCTTACTATCGCACGCCACACATGCCCACAACAGGGCGTTATGGTCTGGGGTGCCATCTCCTTTGATAGCCGGACCCCTTTGGTGGTCATTTCTGGCACACTTACAGCACAGCGGTACGTAGACGACATTCTACGACCGGTTGTGTTACCGTTCCTTTTGCGACACCCTGGACTTACGTTTCAACAAGACAATGCCCGGCCGCACACGGCACGTGTTGCTATGAATTGTCTTCAAGCTTGCCCAACACTTCCTTGGCAAGCTAGGTCTCCTGATCTCTCTCCCATAGAGCACATTTGGGACGCTATGGGAAGGCGATTGCAACCATCCCGGAATGTTGACGATTTAGCCCGACAGTTGGAGACAATTTGGCAAGAAATTCCGCAGGACACCATCCGGGATCTTTATCAGTCTATGCCACGCCGGGTGACAGCTTGCATCCAGGCCAGAGGTGGACCAACGCCTTATTGACTTCCTCCCTTTGTAACGGTCAAACTCTGCAATAAATCATTCAATTGTTCTGAAATTTTAATGATTTCTTTTTCTATGTATGTTCTTCACATCCACCAATTTTTATCGCAATCGGACAACTCCTTCTTGGTGCGTCGATTTTTTTTTGTTATAGAGTGTACAATATTATTTTATACTTAATGTGTTTTCTTTACTCTGTTAAAAATGCTTTTATTATGCAAATGTGGCGGCGTCGGGCAGAGGGGGGTCGCAGATCTTTTGGTTACTATGAAAGTGGGGGTCGCGGATAACTTGGCTGCTGTAAAAGTGGGTCGCGGCTTGGAAAAGGTTGGGTGGGAACCACTGCTTTAGTTCTTTAACGTTGTAAAATATTACGAAATGTGAACGAAATAAAATACATAAATTTAAAACTTAGTGTAAGCAGTGGGTGTTAGGTTTGTGTGAAACAATTTGTATTTTTTCATAAGCCGGCGGGCCGTAAGCTGCGTGTTGAAGACCCCTGATTTAGCATTTCGGAAGACTTTTTTACCTCCATTAGGTCGTGGGGGGGGGGATACTATCAATAAAAAATAATGGGCACAAAAAATATTAATTACGCAATGCATGCAATACTCTTGAGTGAAACACATCATTATAACAACGAAATATATAAAACCCAGTAATTACGCTTTTTTGCAGAACGTTGAAGTCATGTGTTACCATTTAATAATCATTACTGAATACGAATTGCAAGCTTTATTCAAATAGAATCATGAATCCATCATGAATCATGAGTCCATAAATCTGAATACAATAGAACTTCTTCCATCGTACACTGTTATCTATCGAACTCCGTAAACCGTATCTCGTTATGGTGAACGGTCCAGGGAGAAAAAAAGAAAGAAAGAAAAAAAAAAAAGAAGAAAAAATTCATGTTACAAATAGTTCGTGTTATCAGGGAAGGATGGAACCGTGTTACTAAGTTATTGATTTTGGAGCGGGTTTCAGAAAACAGTTCTCGCGTTAAAAGTAATTCGCGTTAAGGAAGGGTTTCAACTGTATATGTTTTATTTTTTGGGGGGGAGGGGGTTATGATTTACGTAGCGGAACTAATGCTGATGAAGCCCCATGGTTAATCTATAAAGCAAAGGTAACCCAAATTACACATTAAACAAAACCTAACATTTCCAAGTTTTGCGAGGCATTTAAAAAAATGATTTCATAGAAAAAATCAGGAAACGGTATTTTATTTTTAAAATAAATTTCTTTCGTTCGCTAGTACCATGGGAATACAATACGCACACTTAAAACATTTATTTTTAAATAATTGAATGTTATTTATGAGAAACATTCATTTACTGAAAAAAAAAAAAAAGATTTTAATTTTGGTATCATAATGACCTGCCCTGGTTCATGAATACATCGTTTCCACATAGCGAATTTTCTATATAACGAATTTTTTCTTATGGAACCGTCCATTTCGTTATATGGGAGTTCTACTGTATATATCAAAAAAATGCATTTCATGTGCCTCTAATTAGCACAGGAACTGGTGCGGCTCATCGAATCGGAAACTTCAATTAACCAACTTAGACTCAGCACCAGTCCACTTGGATAATTGACCCGCATTTTTTACTGCAGTCTTAACAATAATTGAACACTACTATTACTAATCGATCGTTTAGTGTTTTAAGGCGGAAGGACACCAAGGATAATGTTGGGCCGGCTTAACCATTGTTAGTTAGCAAGTCAGTTAGAATCGTTAAATATAAAATTCAACAGATTAATGTAATTCGTTAATTCCATTCCCTTGGGGTTAAAGAGGAGCAAATTACAGCTATTTGACAAAACGATCACAGACCAATTAACAGCAATAGATCAAATTTTTTATGAACCTCTAATTTACGTGGCCCTGCGGTGGCGCAGTGTGGTAACGCGTTCGCCTAGTGCGCCGTTAATCCGGGTTCGACTCCCAACAGTGCAAAGAACGCTTACTCAGAGATCTCATAAAGATCGCACTGCTCACTGTAGTCCGGGGTTTGGTTCCCTAGGCCATAAGAGGTTCGGATTCCTCGGAAAACAGTAGGTCCCGGCGCAGCATGACCATTGTAGTCTTTGAGCCGTAAAACCACAAAACAAACAAACAATCTAATTTACGAACCAGGTTTTGGCGAACTACCGCGTTGGTCGCGAAAAATATCCCAGGGAATTAATGTCAATTTCCCCTCCGATTTACGAACTAAAATTACACATTCTCTTTATTTGTTTACAAATTCAATTTCCTAACTTTCTTTTCAATGTTATCCTTCGGACATTGAAAATTGAAAACGACATATTGAATTTACCCCAAATTCATTGAATTTCCGATCTCCTAAGTCAGTGGTTCCCAACCTCGGGATCGCGACCAGGTTTCTAAGGAGTTGCCACAACTATTTTTAGTTGCAATTATTTTTGTAAGGAATTTTATACCAAATGTTTCCAACGCTTTTACAACAACATGGCTACACACATTGCAATATTTTACTAATGGTTGTTAACTTTATATCTGTAATATATACAAATATATATAATTAATGTGTAATTAATATAATATATATAATACATATAATTAATTTAACATATATAATTAACATATTTCTTTACTCTGTTAAAAACGCTTTCATTATGTAAATGTGGTGGCGGCGGACGGGGGAGGGGGTTACAGACCTTTTGGTTACTATAAAAGGGGGTCGCGAATTACTTGGCTACTATAAAAGTGGGTCGCGGCTTAAAAAAGTTTGGAAACCACTGTCC
>QLNU02014802.1:52174696-52188684 GCA_006491805.2 Dysdera silvatica
TTTTTGGTGGGCTCAGGCAGATAAACGTCGTTTCGGGAAAGTTCCTTGTTGAAAAGGAACTAACTTTTGTCCTGTGTTGCGACTCACCAGCAGCACTAGGGGGCAACTGGAAAATTTCAAATGGCAACCCCATCGAGTAATACCTTGTTTTGAAGGTCTCGTTGAGAAAAAAATAATGACGTTTACAGTATGGCGCTATGACATGCATAGCACAAAAAACGTGTCTGCAAATTTCAAAATCGACATTCATTTTCCTGGCTTTTGCTCAGGCTAGTAAGGTCGTACGCAAATAACGAAAACTGTAAAATGCAAAGCAATAAGTGTTCTGTCAGCGAAATTTTTAGATTTCGTGTTAGCACAATGGGGAAAGTTCCAAGGATCGCTTAAAACTATCTATGTTCTAACCTACAAAAATTCAAATAAAAATATTTCCATAGCAAAAATAATTGTTTGAAATAAAAATATTCCCATAGCAACAATAGTTGTTTGAAATAAAAATATTTCCATAGCAACAATAGTTGTTTGAAATAAAAATATTTCCATAGCAACAATAGTGGTTTGAAATAAAAATATTTCAATAGCAACAACAGTTGTTTGAAATAAAAATATTTCCATAGCAACAATAGTTGTTTGAAATAAAAATATTTCCATAGCAACAACAGTTGTTTGAAATAAAAATATTTCCATGGCAATAATAGTTGTTTGAAATCACCCACGCGTCCTCACAGAAAGTATTCCTTTTTATACGAACACACTTTGAAGAAATGGCTCGTCCACTTAGTCACCGAACGGATGTCATTCTTTTTCAACGTAACAAGTTTCCAAGAAGGTGGACTGGCCGTCGTGGGTTCGTGGAATGGCAACCTCGTTGCCCAGATGTGACACACTTGGATTTTTAACTTTGGGATCATTTGAAATCAATAGTTTACGAACTTCCAACTGAAAATATAAATGTGTTGCACCAAAGAATATGAAATGAGTGCCATAAAATTACTCCATACACTTTTCAAAAAGTCAGAGAAAGCTTTGAGACCCGGCATTATAACTGCCAAGAAGTGTAAGGCCTTCAGTTTGAGCAGCTACTTCATTAAAAGGTAACTTCTTTTCTTACTTTTTTTATATTTTTGAATATTTTACAGCTTCCTTTTTTAATATTTTTGAGGTTTTGATGGTTAGAATACTGGTATTTTAAACGATCCTTGAAACTTTACATATTGGATTAATACGAAATTTAAAATTGTTACTGATAGAACACACATTGCTTTACATTCTACAGTTTTCGGCATTTGCCTACGACCTTACTAGCGTGAGCAAAAGCCAGGAGAATAAATGTCGATTTTGAATTTTGCGGACACATCGTTGGTGCTATGAGTGTCGAAACGCCATACTGTAAATATCATTATTTTTTTCTCAACGAGACCTTCAAAAGAAGGTATTACTCGATGGGGGGTTACCATTTGAAATTTTGGAGTTGGCCCCCGTGGGGCGCCCCCTGGTGCTGAGGGTGAGTCGCGACACAGAACAAAAATTATTTCCTTTTCAACAAGCAACTTTCCCAAAAGGACGTTTATCTGCCTGAACCCACTAAAAAATTAACAGTGGGGGGACTGACTTTTGAATCACCCCGTATAGTGAAACCTCCATATAACGAACTTCTCTATATAGCGAAGTTTTGGTAAATCCCCATGGTCATTACGCATGAAAGTGTTTCTATATAAAGATATAAATTTCTATATAACGAAATTTTTAATGACCAAAACAGAAAATCGAGTGGTCACGTCAGCGGCATCGAGTCCCCTAACCCTAATACAGTGGGAATACAATACGCACACTTGAAAACATCTATTTTTAAATGGTTGAATGTTATTTATGAGAAACAGTCCTTTACTGAAAAATGGGATTTTAATTGTGGTATTATATTGTAATACCCTGGTTCATGAATACATCGTTTCCATGTATCAAATTTTCTATATAACGAAATTTTTTCATGGATCCGTCCACTTCGTTATATGGAGGTTCCACTGTAGTAGTGTTTCCTGAAGAAAAACACATTCACAAAATGTTTTTCCACTTTTTCTTGTAATTAGAATTTTATTTTTATTTTTTCATCCCTATTTGCAAACTGCTTCAGGGTCCACAGGGGTTCGTAAAAATGCGAACCCACTGTATTAAAAATGTATTCCCCACCAGAAAGAAAAGAAGAAAAAAGAGCAAATAAGAAAAAATATTGCAAAAATTAAAAATGAAATGTAAGATGAAAATAAAATTAAACATAAAATGTGAAATGAAAGAAATAGAAATTAAAAAAGAAGATAAAAGTAAAAAAATAAAACTAGAAGAAATAAGGAGAAAGGAAATGTTTTTCAATAGCATAAAAAATTAGCAACCTTTCGAGAACTTTAATTCCTTCTTCGAGCCCAAAGTCCTTACTTCTAAAACAGTGGTTCCCCAACCCAATTTTACATGCGGACCGCTTCGAAAATTCTCACGAGTTTAGGGTGAATTTGGGGCGCTCCCCCCCCCCCCCCACTTGAATGAAAATTTAACGTTGAAAAGATAAAAGTCCAATGAGGTATCATTTTTAAAACTGGTCATTAATCGCCCCCCCCTTGAATAACCTCTACATCCGTCCCTGAACAAGCTGATTGAAAGACCTTAATAAGAAAGAGGGCTGGGTCTTTTTTGGAGGAAAGATGTAAATGTATAGAAGTAAACAAAGCAGTGTTTCATTTTTATATTTAATTTTAATATTTGATAATAATTTTTAAGTACTTTTTTTTTTCAACAGTTTTTTTTTTTAAATACCCAATGACCCGTCTCGCGGACCATTTGGGACTCCTTGGTCCACGGACCACCAATTGGGAACCACTGTTCTAAAAGGATGATGATTTTTTTAATAAGAAAACGGTTATTCAAACGTTAGGTATCTTTGTTTCCGTCATGTATTGCTTTTTCTAATCTTTATTTAGATCTTTTCCTTTTCAAATTTATTCTTCTTTTAATATTTCCTATTTTAATGCACTTCTTTTCCTATTCATCATTTTCTTTATCTTGCTTTTCGTAAAATTTTACTATTAACGTAAAATAACTAGTTACCAATTACTTAAAATATACATACAACTACATGCACGTATATTACAAATTACTAAAAATATGATATAGTTCACAGAACAAAATGAAGGAAAAGCAATTAAATAAAAAATATATGTGTATTGACTAATTAAATATGCATAATGAGAAATTATCCCTTTTAACTGGTTATTAATAATTAACAAACTTACCTTCCAATCCAATCGCAGCTGTCCGACGTTGGAAACACGGAACAAAACCCTTTTCCAAAATTGGAGGCCAAACTGATGGCCAAGATGAAATTGATAATCATGGCCTTTTGCAACAAAAGATTGGCCCGTTGCGGCCAATCATAACTTTTTTCCAATCAATAAGCTCTTGTCGTTCAAACATGCAAATTTGTTGATTGAAAGTAAACTATAGACACTCTAAATAGTTAAAAGATAGAACGCTGCATTTCTGCTGAAGCCCATCCGAGAATATTTTGTGTTTGTTTTTCTTAAGTCCGTTGCGCATGTAATTCCATGGTGTTTCAGAAAGTCCTCTTCATCACGTGAAGCAACTTCAACAATAACGTAAATAATACACCGAAATTGTCACTTTTGCAAAATTATTGTAATCGCTCAAATGATGATGTCAGGTCAATAGCGGGAAATATGAAATCACAGAATGAAATTGGCGGGCTTTTGCAATTGATAACACACTTCGGAAAAAACAACCTCATCCCGTGATATACGGTTCTCTACTGAGGAAGGAGAGGAAGAGTCTTCTTGAAGGAAGGAAGTTTGCCGAGTACGGCGCCAAGGAAAGGGAAGGCTGCCTTTTTTCACCACCAAACTCGCCAAATTCAAACGTTATAAGTTTCTCAGTTATGATAACCAAGTAAGTAAGCATAGACGTAGACAGAAAGGTCATAGGGGGTTATAGGCTCAATGAGGGGGGTTACAGAGCTACAACTCATATATTCCTATGTTAAATATACAAAATTTCATTGCAATGGGGGTTACAACCCCCAAAACCGCCCCCTGGCTACGCCTAAGCAAGTAGGTAATAAAATAGATCCAAAATTTTAGATGCCCAGTTTAGGTTTATTACATCCAGACGTCTTATTTTAATCGTATATTTCGCCATTGATGACTTCAAGGCGCCAAAGAAAAGGCGCCGTTAAATACGAAAGGCATTATTAACTGGAATGTGGTCATTCAATGAAATTCATTGGAATGTCAAAATACCACGATTAAACAGAGGCGAATGGAAGAGATGTTATTGAGGGATTTTACTGTACAGTCAAGATTTTGAATTGTGCGGTTTGTGTTTTATTTTATTCGACTTTTATTTATTGTTTTAATACACATGTTAATTAAAATTAGAAGATTAACCTGGTTATGGTTCGATAATATTCGTGAGCAATAATACTCGCAGAAGAAAGAGATTTTACTTGTATGGTGTTTTTGCAATTTTTTTTTCTCCCTGAGGTGACCCAAACACTTGCGTTGAAAATTGATACGAATATGTGGAAAAGCGAAATTGCGAAATTTCCAAAGATAATAGTCTGCAGCGGAAAGTGGACGAGTTTTGTTGACAAAAGCTAATTTGCGTATTTCAACAATTTTAGCTTCTCAAGAGGAAATCAGGGAAGAGGTTTCAAAATTACAGAAAAAGAAACAAAGAACTTGATGTGCATGAAATTTTACTTTTTCAATGAAACATGTGACTTTTCATCTTTATCATACTCATTCTCATTCATTTGATTAAACTAATTTTTACCTACTACGAAACTTACGTGAAAATTAATTTTCCTGTACAAAATATAAAATTATGGTGTTTAACTTCTACAAAGCTGGTGCAAAAGCTTTTTTGCTTTTACAAAACTAATGCAAAAGTTTTATTTTACTACAAAACCGAAACCGGAAGACATCTTTCCTGCTACAAAACTGATACAAAATCATATTTCTCCTGTTCCGAATGGTGAGAGTGTGATCATTATATAAGTACACAAACATACAGAGTTAAGTCACTTTATTGGGAATACCTGCATGTTGTTTCAAGGTGGGAAGAAAGTACATATATTGCTCTGTAACAATACAGGTGCTTTACTTATAAAAAATATTTTTGCAGGAAATAAAAGAGCGCTATTTTACAGAAAACTACAGAAAATTCTTGACTTTTTTATTGATGACTACTTTCTCAGGTTGGCATCTCTGGTCGCTGACACCAGTTTGCAAACCTTGCGAACAATTATCAAAAAGTGAAAATAATTCTAATGAAAAAAAAATGTAAAAATACTTGTTACTTTTTTATAATAAAATAAAATTGATAAAATTTGAAAATAAATTTATTTTATTTCATATCAATTTCTTTCAGACTTTCGAAAGAATTTAATAAGCATTCCCATTTTCTTAAATTTGTACAAACTTGTTTATGCAATTTTAGGTTCATTTTAACTCTTTGCTTTGATTTTATGCGATTTTAAAAAATTGCGGAACCTATCATGGGCGCCCATAGTGGGGCAGGGGGCTAGACCACCACCTAACCGTTTAAAAATTTGATTTCAAAAGTTTTACATTCACATTTTAAAATATGAAACTTTTTAGCTCATTACTAATTGTCAAGCAGTATCAATTATTTTTGTAGCGTTTTGGTATCTTGTACATTCACTAAACTTCTCGACAGCTTTGAGAAAGAGGTAATATTTCTTCTCAGCCCCGCCCCCCCTAGAAGTACTTGTATGGGTGCCCATGGAATCTATGTCTAATTTTTCACCGTAAGTCAAGTATTTTATGCGATTTTCTGAGAACTGTATCTACCCCAAAAAATAAATAAATAAATAAACAACGACAGTATTTGCCTAAAAGTATTGGTGAGGAATCAGTGGCGTATTTATGAGTGGGGGCCTCAAGTAGCTTTAAAGCAGATTGTGTGACGGCGTTAGAGAAATTGATGTGTTTTAATATAAGGAAATTATCATTTTATTTCAATTTATAATTATATTTCAATAAAGGAATTATCATTTTATTAAAGGAAATTATCATTTCATTAGGAGGAAATATAAGGTGAGGAAATTATCATTTTATTTCAATTCATAATTATATTTCAATCAGGAAACTGGGCCATCCTTTTCCACGTAACTGAGCATCATTGCATAAAAATCTCGGTAACTTTAATTAAAAATAATTTTTGTGACTAATGCTGACTTTTAGAATACTAAGTTGGCTGTTCTCTGCTCCGTCTTCATTTTGTTCATTGCAGAAGAACAACACTCAACTGCTACATTACTGTAGAAATAAGATACAAAGTGCCAGGGAAGAAATTTACATACAAAAGGTTAAACACTGGTAAAATAGCAATGAAAAAGACATATTAATTCCTGAAATTAAAGTGCTACATTACTTTTAACAGTAGCGTAGAAAGGGGGCGGGGCTTACGGGCACAATCCCCGCCCCTTGGCGATCGAAACACATTTTCTTTAAGGTCACATCACATGATCTTCTTTAAAGCTACTAAGCCCCCCCTGTAATTTTTGAATTACTATTTTACTGCTGTTCGTTCACGTAAAGAAATCCGATGGGCCAGTTAAAAATGTGTGAGGTGACGTCACAAATGGGCTAGTTCATTGCAGCAGAGGAGAACTCCAATTTCAGAACTTTTTATGGTGGACGCTTATCGGCACCAAAATCAGACTCCGAAATTGGAATTCCCCCCGCTGCTGTAATGGGATAACATGTTTGTGATGTCACATTCCGCCTTTTCTAACTGTTCCATCGGTCTTCTTTTCGTGAACGAACACAATACATACGATGTTTCTAATGTGCTGAAAGTTTATGAACGTTTTCCGAAAAAGTTTTAAAATTAAAACATGTTTGAACGTGCCATGTCATTTTTAGTTCATTGCTTAGCCAATCAGACGAACTAATTGTTCCTTCAAAGCGGGACAATTACCTATCCCATGAGGGATCTTGCGGGGGACACCCGGACGCATTGGCCCAACAGCGGGACATCTGGTTACCTTGCATCCAGCACGAAAGTTTCACGTTTGTTGTTGTACTTGTTTTCGTTGGAGTAAGCAGTAACAGTCCAATTTTTTTGCATTATTGGTTTGAATGTCGGTTATTTGGATCAGTAAACAAAGGTCAAACTAATGTTTGATGAAGGGAAACCATCGCATAACTGAATCAAAAGTGCCGAGAAAATAATGCCGAGGATATTAGTACAAGAACACGCCATGATGTGTATTTCACGTTAGACCCCTCTGCTTTGTGCAAACTTGACACGTAAAAATCGAAGCAAAATTTTCATTTATGCTTTACTTGAAGTTGAGCCTGTTGGATACCGTTTCGCTCTAAATTACAGCATTCCCACATTTTGAAACGTACACAGGGGGGTATTGGGCCTCCGGTCAACCTGCCCGATGCTCCCTCATGGGCTATAGGACTCGCGCCCTCCGATAATCCAAGGTATGCGCCCTTTGAGAGGACCCAATCCGCTCCTGCACCACAACCAGTATTAATCGCCATTTTCCCACTGTATTCCATTTTGTGGAATTTCAGCTATTCTTTATCAGCCATACCAACAGCCGCGTTCCTCATAAAGCTTTCAGCTCCTACGAATAAAATATATTTACGTGATAAAACAGTCTGTCAGTCATATTTCCCGGCACATATACTCGTTAATGTCAGTTGAACGATAAGGCAGGCTAATCGTTTATTCGTTTGCTGTTTACGAGAGTCTCAGATAAAAGTTAACTTACCCTTAGTTATTGTGCCATATGCGTTATTTGTTAAAAACAGGATTAGTTGAGCATCTAAAATGGTATAGGGAAGCGGCACCAACTCTAAAGGGCCTGGGCAACGCCCCCTATAACTGAAAGCTAGCGAAGTCAGTTCGTGACGTCATTAGAGTGGACCTTATGTCTCTTCCGCGCTTAAATCGTTGGAAAATACGAATATTTGTCTAAATATATATGCATGTACATTAACTACTATTTTTATACGTTGTTTATAATTTAGATGCTTATTTGCTATATTTAAATTGAATGTTTTTAATAAAAAATTGACAGATGTATTTTATTTAGAAATTTATGAGCATATACATTTACAAAATGTAACTTCTTCAATCAGTAATTATAAAAGCTTAATTCATTGCATTTTTTAAATTGCAATTTATCTTCACAATAAATAGACAAAAGCGTTTTTCTTTTAATCATTTTAATCTCACAAAAGAAAGATTTTACTCCATTCACATATAGAAAATGAACCAATAATTAAAGAGAATATATATATATGAGAAGTCACATAAGAGATATTTAAATTAAACAATTTTTTATTTTAAGAAAATTCATCATTTTAATTCAACTAAAAATTATTAAATTCACATGATTTAATAATAATTTAATAATTTTTAGTGAATTCACAAATACATTTATATAAGTAGCATATAAATGCTTTAAAAATATATTGACTTATAGGATTTCATATCATTCATTTTAAAACTACTTCAAATTTGAATCAAATTTTGAATTTCGCAAAAAATTAAAATGATTTGGAAAAAGTAAACCATTCAACTAATAATTTTAAATGACACATCAGGGATTCACTTGAGGAGCTACCACTGATACACAACTGCTATTTTTTTAAACACTTAAACATTTTCTTTTTATCAACAGGCAGAAAGACAGCAAAGTCATTTTTATTTTAAATGCAATTTTTTAAAAATGCATTTTTTGGCACAAATAATGCATTTTATACTGGTATCTGATGTGTGACCTTCAGCTCATGAATCAAAATTGAGGAAACATTCCTTCTGAGCAATGATATAAAGTGTTAAATTTACAGTTGCTAGCCTTTAGTTTGGTATTTTCAAAAATATAGATTCATACGTTGATACTAATTTTTGTATTATTATATAGTTAAATAACGCAGAATTTAGAATATCTAGGTGTGGACAAGATAAACCATCCCTATCAGGAGTTTGGATGTAACTAAATTTTCCTTGTTTATATTCGAAACATTAAACGTTTTAAAATAATGTATGCTTTACCTTCTAAACACTTTTCCCTTCGTAAATGTCGATAACAACAATAACGAGCAATATTTTAATATGGGCATTTAAGAATTTACATTACATATGTCAGTACTTGCACCATAACAATACCAACCAACCAATCACATATGTCAGAGGAGATAAATATTACTAACTTTAGGAAAACATGATCCACCAGTTGGCACATTCCAAATTGTATTATAAGCATCAAAAACTTTTATATCAATAATACCACATTGACTCAATTTCAAACTTAATGGCAAATGATTTGAATATGCAATTTACTTTCAACTTTATATTGTCGAGATGAAATAGAATGTACAGATCTAGCCAATGTCCAATACTTGCTGAAACGGTTCTCTAAGGAGTCCGTTTGGAATTTACTAGTTAGCAAGTATATAAAATTTCATTTAGTTACACGATATCTAGTCGATCGAAGTATTGCAGGAGTAGTTTGCATAAAGGCAGCGCAGAGCCTGAATCACATTTTAATTTTTTCTAAGCCTTTAACAGTACCAAAAACTTATTAAGAAAGACCAATCGCCCATCATCCGAAATGTTCGCAAGTGGCCTCACATAATTATTGCTTTAATGAATTAATGTTCACCTTTAAAGATAGTTTTCACAAAATTTTCCACCATATATTAATGATTTTTGTAAAATGTGCAGTTCCTTCAAAATTAGATAATCAATATTTTTAGACCAACCTCTCTCAAACCTGCAAAATGCTGGGTTAAAAATAAATTTTACATTCTGACGTTCGAAGTTGGTTGTGTGCAAAGCTTTTAGGGTGAGCCCATGTTTATATTTTTGTAAGATCTCCAATTTCTGATTCATGTAATTTTTTCAAATTAAAAAATTGGGCAGTTTTGCTCAAGGGAGTTCTATCGAAATTAAGTTAATACAAAGTTTGGTTACAAGTTTTTGATTCAACCGATTATTACAAACGCATTTAAGTAAATGTACAGAATCGATAACATGAAACAATGGTCTAGACCAGGGATCGGCAACGTTTTTGGGATATTGTGCCAAAGCAATACTGTAGAATAGAAATACTGCAGAATAAAGAAGCAATACTGCAGAATAAAGAAGCAATACTGCATGCTAGTGGAATCACTAATCAAATTATGCTGCTTACTATCCATTATATTATGACTGTGTTACCTTCCATTTATTAATACAATTTAGGTAGATCTTTTGATATATTCCTAGTTCAGTAAAAGAATTACTTTTCTTATAAAAGGTTGGTTGGATATATGGTGCAAAGACAGCAAGGGGCATTCTGTGCCAAAAAATAAAAAATAAAGAATTTTCTTAAAAATGTCCTTGTACATTTTGACATACAAGTAACAACAGTTTAACAATACAAAATGCAAATAGTGCAATCCTTTTGCTGTATGAAACCGTATTCTCTAGTTCAAAGGTTTTGAAGTGAACAAATATAGACCTTTTGCTATTTTATAGTACGCGCTTCGGCAAAATTAATTACTCAAAGCACTACTCTTATGAAGAGCAAATGTGAGTGATAGTGGAGAGGTTGAGACAGGAAGAAAAGAAAATTTTGGATGGGAATAGAATTAAGAACCATTCAAGGTGCAAGAAATCTGTCTGATCTCAAATTTATGGTTTTGCACACTTCCTTCACAAACATCTAACAACATTTCTCTTTAAGAGATGTGAGAATGGATTTTACCGAAAGACAAATAAAATAGTTTTTTTTTTTGTTTTTTTTTTTGAAGCGAAACAATTACACTTCGATGTTTTTTAAATCACTTCACGTGCCTCCGTATGTTGCCAACCTCTGGTCTAGACTGATCAATTTGATTTCTGTACACAATACTTCATTTTTATGAGATGTTAAATAAATACACGGTTTTCCAATTTATTGCATTATTGTCTGAGCAGACATCAATAATTTTAAAACCAAAAGTTTCTAATTTCAAAATAATTTTTTGCAAAAATCACGAAGTTCTTGGGCAGTTAATGTACGAATTGGCAAAATATGAATAACATTTTTATGTGGCGACAACAAATTTTGCACCATAAAAACATGTCCACTATTATAGCAGCTGTTTCAAAATCTACTCATTTCCCCAACTATACTTCCACCTTTATAATTAAATTGGGATTTTAAATGCATTTCATCCACTAGTAAAATGGCAAAATGTTCAAAGGAAGATAACTGGGTGCTACTGCACAAGCCATTCCCTAGTGGATTTCTTTGGAAGTGTTTCCAAATGAATGGCAATTGTGACACTGACCTGCCGCCATGTTGTTTACGTCATTAAAAAAAAGGAGGATTTGCAAAAGCCCATCTACAACATTTAGGGACTTTCCGACTCATTTTAAGAGGAGGGAAGCACTAGGAGACGAATTCCGCAGTGCCACCGATAACTGTTTGAACTTAATGCAAAACAGATCTTATATGAATGTAGAGAAATCGAAAAGAGTAAACCGATAAATGTCTAAACATCAGATATGCACACTGTTTTTGTTTTTTTCTAATTTTAATACCTGTTCTATTAAAAAAGAGGGCGTGCGTGCATTTTTTTCAGGCATTTTTATAATTAGGCTGTCTAACAATGTAATACATACATGGTATTTACACAATTGGTAACAGATATAGAAATTGTATCACTGTCTAAGTTGCTAAAGCTATCTACGATACTGCACTATTTGTTAAACTTTTTTACTTTTTGGCGATAAAAAATCGAATTCTATTTTTTTCAGTTCAGTGTCAGCAAAATAGTACCAAGATTCAAAACTGAATCTATTATAGTAGAATTTGTTATCGTGGAACTGGTCACAAGTTTAGGTTTAATGTTAACAATTTATAGTCTTTAAATATCACTGTCAATTTTGAAGATAAACTTGATAATTGTAACTTTTCCCGAAGTTCATCAATAGCTTTAAATTCTGCATAAAAGGTGTACTCTTCTATAGATGTCAAGCTCGCTCTCGTATAGCTCTCTTCAAATACTGCATAACTGAACGTTGTCTCTCAGAATCTGGCAAAATTCAGGTATTTCATGTCGATGACATATACGGTGTACAGCTTTGGAGAATAGTAGAATATGCTCCTTATTTTAGACTTAGATATATGACACACTAACAGAACCTTTGTGACTGTCGAAGACACACCAGTTTCTCTCAAAATCCAGCCGTCATCGTCAGCGAAGTCTAGCACACAAACCTGGGCAAACGAACAGAAAAAAAAGGACGGTTTTCAGGTTATGTTAAAATTGAGATATTGTATACAAGTAATAGTAAATAAACTTGTAAAATAATATTAAATAAACTTGTAAAATAATAGTAAATAAACTTGTAAGTAACAGTAAATAAACTTGTAAAATAATAATAAACAAACTTGTAAAATAAGAGTAAATAAACGTAAATAATAGTAAATAAATCTATAAATTCCATAAAAAATGGTAAATCTATAAATTCTATAAAAAATAGCAAAAAAATCTATAAAAATCGTAACATATCTGTAAGTAATGGTAGACAAATATATAAATTCTGTAAAAATAGTAAATAACAAACAAGACTTGTAAATTCTGCAAAAAAAAAAAAAAATAATAGTGAACGAATATATCTGTCAATAATAATGAATGAAAATGTACATTTCTGTACATAACAACCGAATTAGTAAATAATAGTTAATGAAATATATGGAAGCGATTATGATTTAAGCAACCAATGAGAACAAATATACGCATCAAAAATTTAGAATAAACTTCTTTCCCGCGCTCGCCCTTCTTTAGTTGCACTCTTTTGAAAAAAAAAAAGAAAAAAAAGAGCACCATGAAGAAATTATCTGTTTTTATTGAAATTAAATGTACATCCAGCACATACACAGGTAAGGAAATGATAAAAAATTCAAGGCCGTAGGACCCATCAATGGCTAGGAATTGCACATTAAATGTTCAAATCAATAGTTGGTAAAAAAAAAAAAATGGCGGCGATGTTTGCTTCTATACGTCTAGGTAAGGATCATAGGAGCCCATATGGGGGTGGCAGAGGGGATCGATCGCCTTAGCCGTTTAAAAATTTTATTTGCCCGAACCTGCTATGCATTTACTTTCAAAAGTTTTACAGTCACATTTTAAAATAAGGTACTTTTTAGCTCATTACTAATTGTCAAGCAATATCAATTATTTTTGTAGTATTTTGGTATCTTATACATTCCCCAAAATTCTCGACAGTTTTGAGAAGGAAGTAATAATTTTTTTCAGCCCCATGGAAGTACTCGTAAGGGCGCCCATGGTAAAGAGTGATAAACAGGGCCGGATTATCGCATAAACAAACAAGACAAATACCTAAGGCCCGCTTCTTTGAGGGGGGGCGGCTAGAAATTTGTCTTGTTTGTCTATGCGATAATCCGGCCCTGTTTATCACTCCTTACCATGGGCGCCCATACGAGTTTTGTCTAGAGCCCTACGAAGCCTTAATTCGGGCCTGAATCTGTTCCCTATTACATAAAATCCGATTAACATTTTTGCAGCCACAGGGAAAACAGAAACTATAATAATAATAATAGCTATTATATAGTATGGCTTTCACTCTCAATTGCGTTCTGCATTTATTTATTTATTTATTTTCCATCAATTTACGGAAGGCCCGACTACTTACAAATATTTTGGAGGCAAAGGAAGGGATTTGGGCCCCTTCGAGTTATTGCCTGTGACGATGACGTAGTCGTAACACGTTCGTCTATCGTGCAGTTATCCCGTGTTTAATACCAATGCTACCGTTGAATGCGTGCGATTTATTCCGTTCGCCGCAATCTGTGTTTATTTCCACAGACAATAGAGCTCCCTATGTTTCAGAAATCTGTAGGTCCCAGCCCAGCATGACCTTGCCCACTAGAGATGAGTTCG
>QLNU02014802.1:52193056-52209406 GCA_006491805.2 Dysdera silvatica
TAATTATTCATATAATATTAAAATTTTAATTTAAAAATTAAAAACTATAAAATATATCTAAAAACATTTTTTTTTCATTTGTCGGTTGTTTGTCATCTTCAAATACCGTCATAAATCGAATTTGTTGCATGTGTATGTATGTATGTATGTATGTGCAGGGGTGGGAGGGAATTGGGAAGGGGGGCCGCCGAAGTCGGCGCTGTAATCCTAGACAAGACGCCCAAACAGCGCAATATTCAAAATTTAACATCATATTACAAACCGCAATAAATCGAAATCCGCAGTAATCGAAACCGAAATAAGTGTTTTCCTGTATTCAACATTGAGGTGAGCAACTTACTGTCGCACCCGGGTTTCACCTTAATGGAACTGGGATTCTGAGCTGGTGTTGCGGCCAGCGCTCTCACAAATCTATGTACGTCAAGTCAAGAGTTTAGATACGTCAACCAAGAAGAAGGGGGTGAAAAAACGGCAATTTGTAAATACCTATTCACGTGTAAACGTTCGGGTTAGAAGACATGACGCGTTATTCGAGAAAAAAGCACAAAGATGGTTATTCAGCGAAACGTAAACTTCTGAAAGTGAAAAGAAAAACCAAGGACCTGGATGAAATTGACGCAGATTTGAAACCGGAGCACGCCAATTCGCTTTTAAATCAAGAAATCGACGTCGACGTTCCCGGAGCTGCACAGTTTTATTGTTTACACTGCGCGTAAGTCATTACATAATTTTGCTTAAAACACCTTTTAGCGAATATACACATTCTGTTGCTTGTTCCGTATTTTTTCTTCCCTGGTCAGATCTTGTGATTTGGCGATTTTTCCAACATCTCCATCATGGCGGGCCTTGTGAATCCGCCACGATGCATAGATATTGTTTTCATAAAAGTACTAACATTGAAAGAAAACACTGCATATTCTTGAATCAGTCTAGCTTGAAAACGATGGGAGACTTACCTGAAAATGAGGAAACATTAAGTTTGAAACTGTGGGTAAGTGTTTAAATGGGTATTTATTGACTTGTACATTGAAAGGAATGCATAGCAACGTACATTTCGGGAAACTATGGATCTCGGACCTGACCCATATAACTCTATCCCTGAGACTGCCTGCCAACTTTTGAATGCAGTATAGCTTAAACAAGAAAGTGGGGGTGGGGAGAATTCTGAGATTACCTATTAGATGGCATTGATAAAGGTTGGAAAAAGTCATGGAAGATCAGATTAGACACAAGTACTTGCATAGGACAAAATTCCACACCATTATCTATCAGTAATAGATTGCTGATTGTCTATTATAAACTACTCACAAAATTTTATAAGTACTATTCAATGACCACAATCGGAAAGGACTTGACATAAAGCCTATTAAATAACAAAGGAAAAGGCTCAATTGTTCAGAACATTGATAAAATTGATGTAATAAAAAATATTCTGCATAAATCATAATGCTATATATCAAACATTTCTATTCAGCTAGTTAGTAATAAAATCAGTCTTTTGTTTTAAGACGCAGGATATTTTTTTTTTCCTAAATGAGTGAAAAAAATATTTAATGCATATTTTTTCATTTCAAATACATATTTTATTCCTTCAAGGGCATATAACTGCATATTTTGAGGTATTTTTAACGTGTATTTTGCTAATTTATTAGTGCATATAATCCAGGCTCTAGTCATTATTTTGTTTCCGAAATTGGTGAAATTCACCTTCTTCTCAGTTGATGGTGCCTCATTAAAGTTCAAAATTAACATCTGTCGAATTGTATTTTTATACAGTCATCCCCCGAGTTACGTAAGTAACGCGGTCCATAAACGTCCACGTAATTTAAAATTTACGTAAGTCGCATTTGAAAATTGCGTAAGTGTAACTTGGTAAGAAACTGCAGTATTTATTATATATATGTAATAGCATATATATTATTTTTTATTTATAATTTTATCCTTCACTATCATATTCACTGTCGAAATAGGTCGATTTATATCCCGAGCTATTGTTGATATAATTTTCCTGTCTTTATATATACAAATTATTTTCAACTTTTTCTTCTGAAGTAATTGCAGACCTTTGTTTTTTGGAATTATTACCAGCAAATTCGGTTTTAAAATTTATTTTAAGAATAAAATAAACAACAGACATTAATGGTGATAAGCAAACACATAACTAACCATGCAAGACATAGACTACTACTCTACCAATTACATACTAGACTCGAAAGTCATGAATATTGTTTGAATATAAGAAGTACAGGTGGAGGAAAAGTGGGGGGGGGAGATTGTTTATGTAGTCCTTATTTCTAATTGGTAGGTTTTAGTTTGAATGTTATGGGCTTTTGGGCACTTGCTCAAAACTCATTGCCTGTTACTCCATTACTTCCTGTTACTGTTTGTCACATTTACTGCAGGGGTCGAAATTAACTTTTTAAATCAGGTGCACTAAATACTAGTTAGGTGGACAAAAACTAATAAAATAGAAAGTAAACCTCAACATTAAAAACGTACAGTAAAATGTATATGTAGCTATTTAATTTAAGCATGTAAACTAAAAAAAATCATAAAAGCCAATACAAACACGTTGAAAAAATTATATAAAATTAGTCCATAGGTCACCGTTCTTGAAAAATAAATGCAAGTAGCCATGGTTTTGAATAGTTAGGTGCACTGCATGCACCCAAATTAAAAATTTACATGCATATGTAAAATTCCATGTGCACAGTGCACCCGCTAATTTCGAACCCTGATTTACTGTAAGTAGTAGTATTTAAGCACTAGTAGTTGTAATTTTCGAGATTTATTACATAACTGCGAATTTACATAAGTCTGGGGGTTACTGTACCTCAAGAGTCGAAATTAACTTTGTAAATCAGATTTACAAATGCACCCAACTCTTGTGACTTAGGCCCACTAAATACTAGTAACTAACTGAATACTAGTAACTAACTGAACTAGTAACTAACTGAATACTAGTAACTAACAGAATAGAAAGTAAACCTCAACATTAAGAACAGGTAAAATGTATATGTAGCAACTATATTTAAGCATGTAAGCTACAACAAAATGCAACTTTTCAAAATAATTGAACATTCGTATGTAATAAAAAAAAATTCAAAGCAAATGCAGATACATTGAGAAAATTATATAAAATTATTCCATAGGTCACTGTTCTTGAAAAAAAAAAGTAAGTAGCCATAGTTTTGAATAGTTAGGTGCACTATGTGCACCCAAAATTTACATGCATGGATAAAATTTCATGTGCACAGTGCACCCACTAATTTCGAACCCTGCTGTACCTATAAATTTCGACTTGACAACCAAGATTTTGGATGCAGTGGTCATTTTTGGCATGACTTTTTAACAGATAGTAATTTTTCCAGACATCCATGTTTAAGCTTGAACTAGAGCTTTCAAATGTTTAGGAA
Source organism: Dysdera silvatica (assembly GCA_006491805.2). NCBI lineage: Eukaryota > Metazoa > Arthropoda > Arachnida > Araneae > Dysderidae > Dysdera > Dysdera silvatica. The sequence goes on from QLNU02014802.1 coordinate 52,196,473, forward strand.
ACAAAAAAAAAATCGCTTTTTTTTTTTTAATCCTAAACATTTGAAAGCTGTAGTTTGAGCTTAAGTGTGGGTGTCTGAAAAATTACGATCTGTGAAAATTCTCCTATGGAAAACACTATAAAAAACTTGCTCCGATGACTTTGTGTGTTGACCATTATTTAGCAATTGTCCCTGAGAAGGCTAATAATATCTTACATGACTTTTAATATTCCTATTGCTGATATGACACAAATTCTAACTTTTCAACGGTTTATTAATATGTGATGGAGATATGTGGCCTATGGATATGTAAGATGGCCAGAATTAAAAACTAATTTATTAATTTTAATAATGATGTCTTCATAATTTATAAACTGCCTCTGTTTTGTTTATCATCATCATTATTGTAAATCATTAATTCTGTGATTATGCAGATACATACAAATGAAATAATTTTGAAATTGCGCAAAAGTAAAACATTTTGGAAAGTAAAACTCATTAGTTGGTGGTGTAACACTGGGTAGTATAAATGAATTTCAGAAGAACAATATTTTAGGTATAGGAGAAAATTTTAATCACTTCAATTGGCGGACGAGCATTGGCCATCCCTCATCAGGAACTGGAGTGTTCCAAAACTAAGCAGCACTCTGATACTGCAATACTTCACGTATGGCGTTCTGATATGGCAACACTTCAGTGCTGTTTAGTTTCGGATAACTCAAATTCCAGACGAGGGATGGTCAATACCTGTCCGAAATGTACATCAATTAATGTGATTAAAATTTTCTCCTTTGCCTAAAACGTTCTTAAATTCATTTAAAGTCATTCGAGTAAAAATGGTTAGGTGCCATTGACATCTTGATTTTTCAAAGTTATATTTCCAGCATAGTGGTGGCTTGAGAGTTGGTGATGGTTGGTGATACAATTGCCAGTTAGATTCAGTGGCGTAGCGGTTAAAAAAATTATGGGGGGTTCCAACAGCTTTAAAGCAGATTGTGTGATACACTGCTCGAGAAAATAATGTGTTTTTATATCCAGTGGGATGGGGCTTAACTTCATCATAAGTCCCCCCTCTTTCCTACACAGGGGCGGCCACTCGGGTCCCCCATTTGAATGAGGGGTCCCAAACTGGTCCAATTTTTTTTTTTTAATTTACCCAACAGTAGAAAATCTCTCTAAAAAGGAAAAGTTTAAAGAAATTCTTTAAGAGACTTTTGGCCACTTTTATATGTTATCTTGCTCACTGTGCATCTGTGAAAATCTCCCGTTTTCGCCTGAAGAGGGGGGCGCTAAAAAGCAATTCATACTAAGCGGCCTGGGTTCAAAATCAACCACAAGCCACTCGTATTCCTACATCACTAGTTTCATTACATTTTTATTGAAAGATGGTGTATCTGTATGATACCTTCTTAAATAAAACTATTCTTTATACATACCAAATTTTTATTACTATATTTGTAATATCAATACAAATGTATTGCTTTAAAAAGTATCAAAGATATATATGTTTCTTTCTTTTTCACAGACGATACTTTATCGACAATCATGCATTGACGGAACATTTTCGTACGAAAGTCCACAAGAGAAGGTAATTTCAAAGTCGCCGTTTATTGTGTGCAATTTCGTATAACTATCATTAGTGAATGTTGCTGAATCTGGTCAACAATTGGTTGTTAAATTTCGGTGGAGAATTTTTTTCGCCATTTTAACAATATAGTGTCTAAATCCATGCATCAGACACTGGAATGGCGTGTCAATTTGAATATATGACATTCCTTAGCATTCTGCGCTGGGCCCCATGTCATCATCGACATAATGCATTTTTCCACCATGTTGTTAACTTGAGTTCGACTCCCATGTTACTACAGATTTTTTTCCCCTTTTTTCTGCCCGCATTATTCCAGAGTTTTGTTCCTTAAGTAGCAGAGGTTCCGATTAGATTCCAGCACAGCATGACCCCAGATGTCCCTGCACCGTAAGACGCAAGCAATATTTATTGCTGTATTTAACTGATTTCTCTTATGTAAGCTAATTTGTGTGCATTGTGAGTATTGTGCACATTTGCCTTCATTGACAAATAGTATGCACTGTATCACTTAGCATGCATAGAATTAATTTCATTATATTTATTACTGTTCTAGGTAAGTTATTGCATGCTTGTTGCTTAATTTGAAAATCAGTGTTTTTGTGAGTCATACCTCTTACCGTGTTAAGTAGGTTTGTGTTTATTGCTGTCAGTTTTATAGTGTTGGTGTTTTTATGAATCTTGTTGGTCATAATTTAATTAAAACCATTGCAAACCATTGGCCTGTTTTCAGCAATCCTGAAGAACAGTGGTTTGTAACTGTTTTTATGCTCAAACGCACTTTATTGGATTGCTTGCAGAGGCACTAATATTTTCACATTTTACATAGCTAAATGTTGCCAATTTGAAGTTGCAAATTTGTGTTATGTGTATTATTATAACTTTACCTTGCTTGTGTAATTTTTTCATACCTTACAATAGTAATGCATTCACCTATTACGCTGTTAACCAAGGGCGGACACAGGGGGTGGTCACAGGGGTCATGACCCCCAAAATATATTTTTTCACTGTAAAAAATTCCAACTTTCATGATAAATGAAGGGTGTTATTCCAAGACCATGGCAAATTCTGTCCTTGACCCCCCAAATGAAAGTCTGTGTCCACCATTGCTATTAACCATAGTTTAATTTCATTGGTAACGTACAACATACTCCGTTTTGTTTTTGTTTTTTTAAATCCACCGTAACCTGAAATTTGAATCCCAAGGTAATAGATGTTTGGATTTCTTGGGGAAATATAAGGCCCAGTTCAGCATGTTCTTACTTGTCCTTGCACTATAAAACAGAACTGGCATTAGTTTACTTGAAGGTGATTCTTGGCGCTTTTTTTTTTTAAAATTGATGTCAAAAAGATGTCAATCAGTTCAAGATGGTGGCGGCTTTTGAGTTTGGTTTTGCGAAAAACAGTTTTTAAACATGTCTAGTAGTCAAACTTTTTTTTTTTTTTTTTAAAGGCAAATTAATTTTAGATAATTTTAGATAGTACTTTCTTTGAATCAGTGATTGTCTGAAGGAAGGCACGCCCACTCTCATAAAGACATAATAAAGGCTTCCCCCCCACCTCTTCCCAGGTATAAATCATTTTATTCATTTAGGTTTTACTTTCAGACTGAAAGCACTGGAAATGGAACCCTATTCTCAAGAAGAGGCCGAGGCTGCTGCCTCCATGGGAAGTTACCAGGCACCCAAAAGGCGAAAAATCGTTACCCAAGCTGTAGAAACTGATATGGAAGTAAAGGAATAAAATAAACTTCTCTTTTTATTGTAAATGACTTATTTGCAGTAAAACTTATTAAATTTTTGGTCAAGTGGAAATTTAAAGGATGATTTAGAAAAATTCTCCGTTAAAAGCGAGAGAAAGGGTGATTTGTGGTAAAGTAAGCTACGACTTGTCTTGCCGATATTTTAATGGTAGAGTTTCATCCCAGTAGTTTTAAATGCCTTTGGACTAAATGGATTGGATTCTGTTCACAATAAACATTGTTGTGTGTGTATATATATAGTGGTTTAAAATTCCTATTAAATTGTCTGTCTCGTTCCAGGCGACACAATATACAATATTCGTCTGTAAAACATACATATGGTTTTAATGGTTCTTTAAAAATTACGTTTCTGTTTTGAAAATCATTTTAAAGTACTTTAAATAAGTCTGTGGCAACTTGAATAAAAATAACCGGAAACGAACTTTCCAATGTGTGAAAAACAGCAAATTCTTTTCTTAGGACAATATAACCTTTGTTGTTCTTACACCAAAAAAACAAACACAAACAAAATTATTTTTATAATTAAAATAAAAATTCTAAGTTACAACAGTAAAGTTGAAAATTGGCAAGCGAAAATATGTCTGAAGTTTTTTTCATAAAATTTAACTGTCTTTCACATAGTGTATATAAATAACAAGAAACCTCACATGCAACAAGTTTTCGATAAGTTTACATTTGGTTTTTAAAATGCTTCAAACTCTGATTTATGCATACCTAACATAAAGGAGAATCATGTAAGATATTACCCTTCACAGGGATAACACAATTGCCAAATATTGGTCAACACACAAAGCCACCGGGGCGAGATTTTTGTGAGTTTTTCATAGGGGACTTTTTTTATTACCAATAAATTTGACACCCACGTATTATTAGCTCAATCTAGAGCTCTTTTTGTTTAGGAGAAAAAGAGACGCCGTCCTCATCCTGGATTCGAACCAGGGCACCGGCATTAAGCTTGCGGTGTCTTGACCTACTAAATAAATGAGGACAAAAACAAACGCTTTTATTTTCTCTGTATATTAAGATGTAAGATATTACCCTTCACAGGGATAACACAATTGCCAAATATTGGTCAACACACAAAGCCACCGGGGCGAGATTTTTGTGAGTTTTTCGTGGGGAATCCAAGATGAGGATGGCGTCTCTTTTTCTTCTAAACAAAAATAGCTCTAGTTTGAGCTACTAATAAGTGGGTGTCAAATTTATTTGAAATAAAATCCCCCACGAAAAACTCACAAAAATCTCGCCCAGGAGGCTTTTCTGTGTTGACCATTATTTGGCAATTGTGTTATCCCTGTGAAGGGTAATAATATCTTACATCCTCATATACGGAGAAAAATGCGTTTGTTCTTGTCCTCATTCGTCTAGTAGGTCAAGACACCGCGGGCTCAACGCGGGGACCCTGGTTCGAATCTGGGATGAGGACGGCGTCTCTTTTTCTCCTAAACAAAAATAGCTCTAGTTTGAGCTACTAATACGTTGGTGTCAAATTTATTCATAATAAAAAATCCCCCACGAAAAACTCACAAAAATCTCACCTCAGTGGCTTTGTGTGTTGACCAATATTTGGCAATTGTGTTATCCATGTGAAGGGTAATAATATCTTACAAATTAATATATGGAGAAAACAGCATTTGTTCTTGTTCGTCTACTAGGTCCAGACATAGCAGTCTCAATGCGGGAACCTGGGTTCAAATCCAGGATGAGTACAGTGTCTTTTTTTTCTCCTAAACAAAATAGTTCTAGATTGAGCTAATAATACGTGGGTGTCAAATTTATTGGTAATAAGGAGATTCATGTGATATAAACTAGGCCAGTAACTCTCCCAGGGTGTCTACTCATCTGGAAAAATCAGGGAAGTTTTTTCTGACTGTAAAAGTCAGGGAAATTTGAAATCCATTGTTATAATAAATAACTTATTAAAATAATTTTCCTGAACTGTGTTTTTCATACCACATTACCCACTGAAAAATTTGAAAAACTTGTACTTTTGACTAAACTTCTTCCAAAAGTTATCATTTTGCACCAAAACTAATATAATTTATATAAAATTATTAAGTCTATATATTTTTCAGAAGAAAATGTTTGCCAAATATATAACTAAAACTTGGAAAAAAAAGTGTTTTTAGCTAAATTATCCAATCTGTAAGGAATTTTTATTATACCAATCTCTTTTCCCTTATTTTATTTATTTATTTATCAGTTTGTTTAGGGCAGTCTATGCCTTGAGGGGAATCGAGGGAGGAAGGAGGCAATTGCCAGCTTGACAAGCCCCTAACTCCCCATCGATGGTGGACAAACTAAGACTTGATTGGGAGCAGAAAAAGTTCGAGAAAATTGTAAAATCATAACAAAACTGAAACTCAAAAACGTTGAAATAACAAATTATAAATACAACAACTGGCAGATTAAAAATACAAAACACAGAAATTTAAAATTATGGTGAACAGCAAAAATCACAGTAACGTTAAAATGTAAAAATATTAAAATAACAGCATATAAATGCAATGACTGGCAGATAGAATACAAAACACAGAAATTTAAAATTATTGTGAACAACAAAATTAACATTCAAAGTTAAAATTGAACATAGAGGCCACCTTGGTCTCATGGCCCAGTATTTCAAATAAAGAACGAAATATCGAGAATTCAAGTGATCCCAATAGCAATAAGCTTGATGAGTATTATCACACATAGTACATGAAGGGAAGCATCCGAATGACCAAAACAAAGAAGAATAGTTCACCACAGTCAGCCAGTCATGGAGCCATCACTTGATTCCATCGGGGAGAGCCTTAGAGCTTTTTCTGAAAGAAGTATAACTCTGTTAGAGATAAAAGCAACATATTCCGTACCCTCGGTCCACTAGAGGAAACATGGTTGAACATGAAGTTGTTGGTCACAAGAATGGGTATATATATAAGAACTCACGCCGAGAAGGGTATCTCTCAGACTACACTCTGAGGTTGACTAATTCCACAAAAAGGCCTAGGTTGATCCAACTGTACATAAAACATGAAAGCCAACTTATCAAATAGCAATATATTGAAATGCATCCAAGGATCATGCACCATGGATCCTAGTCTGTTGGAAAAAATTTTGATGGCACGCCTTTGTAGACCAACAAGTCTCCTGATGTTAATTGCACCTGTACAGGCCCAGACAACACTACAGTACGTAAGATGAGGCAGCATAAGTGCATGTATGCATGAGTCGTAAAGCCTGCGATGGGAGATAAGAACTGTCTCTCCTCATCACTCCCAAAATCTTTGGGAGTTTAGCAGATACAAGATTAATGTGACAGTTCCATGTCAACCTGGTCTCCAATTCAACACCGAGAAAACTAATTGATTCAAAGTATGGTGTAATAACGCCATTCACCTGCAGGCCATGAAGAACACCAATATTTCTCTTATGGAACACTATACAACCCATTTTGTTTTCATTTACACACACACATGTAGTCATACACACTTTAAATGGAATAGAAGATGAAGCATCAGCTTTGCGATTATATAGTTAAACTCTTTTATAATGAACTCAAAAAGGGCCGAATAGAAATTTTGCTGTAAATATTTAATTTGTGCAAGTTTTTAGTGTAAAGAAATACACTTTTTAATACAGCTTTCGAATTTGTTTTGAATTGAGTTATAAATGGCTTTGTGGTTTGCATTAATGGATTTTATAGCCTTAAAACTTATTTTGATTACGCAAATTTTAGTGCATTGTGTGTTGTTTATTGTAATTAGGGACTGAAAATCAATTAAGATTTGGTCTGGAAACCTGGAAAAGTCAGGGAAGTTTGAAATAGAATTTGGGTAGACACCCTGCTCTCTGCCCTGAAGGAAACCGTTGACTGTGAAATAGATTAAATAAACTATAGAGATAAACTATATTTAAACAACGATGTGACGATTAAACAACTATATGGTCTGTAGATATATACAAGCAGGCTTGCCAAATGAGTGATCCATATTGAGAATATGAGGCACTATAAGTTCCTGAACTGCATTAATGTATCCGTGACTTCGAGGGGTGGGTTAGTGCTCTGTTAGGGATCGCTCACTGTCTATAAGCCAATCTCTGTGCTAAGTTATGTCATTCCCTATGCATTCTATCACACCCGCTTTTGTGACCACATATTTGAAATTCTCTGTGATGGCGACAGCATCGAGTATGCAAGTGAAACAAGAAAGCTCGAAACACTTTGCAATCACACTTACTAATTGCTCAAGGTCACTGATTAATTTGCATAGTTCAATAACTTTTTGATTGCTCCTCATATATTAGCTAGATGGGTTACATTCATATTGCGAATATATAGCCAGACTCATTGGTCAAATGGTACATACCGTGTGTTCAGTTGAAAAGTTAACACTCTGTATATCTCTCGATGGGAGTTGAGTAGAAATTTGAAAAAAAAATTTTGTTTCCAAGGGGTAAGCCCAAAATTAATATGGAAGAATTTTTGTTCACCCCCCAGGCCGCCCAAATATAACAGGGTGTCTATTCATCTGGAAAAGTCAGGGAAGTTTGAAATACAAAGGCCTAATTCAGGGAAATTCGAAATTCATTGTTAAAATAAATACCTTATTAAAATAATTTAACTAAACTGTGTAACCACACCACATTGTGTACTGAAAATTTTGAAAAACTTATACTTTTAACTAAACTTCTTCCAGAAATTACCCTTTTGCATCAAAACTAATATAATTTATATAAAATTATTAATTTCTGAGGAGAAAATGTTTGCTTGATATATAACTAAAACTTAAAAGAAAGGGAAAGTTTTTAGTTAAATTACCTCATCTGGAAGGGATTTGTTCATACCAATCTGCTTTTCCTTACCCATAGTCAACATACTGTAAATGGAATAGAAAATGAAGCATCAGCTTTGAGATTATAGAGTTAAACTCTTTTAGAATGAACTCAAAAAGGGCCGAATGAAAATGGTATGGTAAATAATTAATGCAAGTTTTCAGTGTAAAGATCTGCATTTTTTAATATAGTTTTTATATTTGTAAATTCACTATAATTGAGTTATAAATGGCTTTGGGTTTAGTGTTAGTGGATTTTATGGTTGTGAAATCTGTTTTGATTTCAAAATTTTACCGCGGCATGCATTGTTTACTGTAATTAGTGACTGGAAATCGATTAAGGTTTAGTCTGGAAAACCTGGAATTTTTGAACCCCCCTCCGAAATTAAATCATGGTTACGGCCTTGCTTCTCCATCCACTTCATCATATAAAATAAGTAGCGCTACCTCCCATTAGCCAAAGAATCAACTGGCAAATAATTTCTAATAGTCTTGCCTTATGGAAGTGGGATTGAATGCGCGTTAGCTGTTATACTGTTCTACACCAACCTTAACTCAACGTATTGTTCATTGTGATTGGATGGATGCTGTTCCTAAGTAACCTAGGATGTAGAATGCCTTCAAGTTGCTTTCAGTGACGAATCCTACTCTTGTTTAGGTACTGACAATGGCCAGATACACATATAAAGGCTATGTGACAAATAAGATGGTCCAAGTAACTGTGTCGAACAGTGCGTAACTCGAACACAGAGCATTACAATCTGGGGATCGATCTGTTACATTAGTCAATTTAGTCTAGTGTGCATTGTAAGCATGTTGATGCTCTTAGATCTATAGTGCTCCCTTTATAATTGATGTTGGTGACATCTTATTTTAACATGATGGCATTTTGCCACATATGGCGAACACATCACAAGAATATTGATGAGGTACCAACGTTCCACAATGGCCTGCCAGATTCCTAGATTTATCACAAATAGAAAATATCTATGACGGCAAGGCTTAAACCAGTGGTTCTCAATTAGTTTTCATCGTGGGTCACTTTGGATCTTTTCTTGTTCAGTCGGTAGGCCAGAAGATATGAAAATGAAATTATCTTACATGTTATATAGATATTGGAGGGGGACGTTGAGCTCACACTCCCCTACAAATTTTCTGATTGGATGAAATAGCATTGTAAGAGCTTTAACCTCCTTTAGAAAAAAATTAGTCCCCTTGGAAAAAAAACCCTTCGGTTTCTTTTACTGTTTGGCCCTGCGGTGGCGCAGTGTGGTAACGCGTTCTCCTAGTGCGCCGCTAATCCGGGTTCGACTCCCAGCAGTGCAAAGAACGCTTACTCAGAGATCTCATAAAGATCGCACTGCTCACTGTAGTCCGGGGTTTGGTTCCCTAGGCCTTAAGAGGTTCGGATTCCTCGGAAAACAGTAGGTCCCGGCGCAGCATGACCACTGTAGTCTTTGAGCCGTAAAACCAAAAAGAAAGCCGAAAGTCAGTTTCTTATCTTTTGTAGCCGGGCCAGTTTTTACTGTTTCTGGGCCCCCTATTGAGAATCACTGGCATAGACACAACAGCAAACTTACCTTTCAGAAGGTTGAACAGTCATAGTGAGCAGTGTTCCAAGACTCCATATGACATCCGTACAATTAATTCAATGTCATGATTGGTAATAAAATGAATTGCTGACAAAGGAAGAATCATTCTGTGCTGTTATGACCATTTAAGCAAATTTTTTTCACAGTTAATGTGTGCTTTTGCCCTGAACCGTCTTGTTTACTGCCTTAGCAGTCTCTTCCAGTTCCAGGCAAATCGCACACCCTCTTCTGGATATTATAATTCCAATTTTATTCGGTGTATTTTTCTTTGTTTCATGCCATATATTATGGTAAAAGAACAACTGACCAGTGCTTACCATAACTTGTAAAATTTCACCACTGGTCCAACATATAAGAAAAGATTTTGCAACGTTTCAAGAACTACTATTCCCTTTATCAAGTGAAGTGACTTCACTTGATAAAGAGAACAGTAGTTCTCGAAACGTTGCAGAATCTTTTCTTATACATTAAACCAGTGATGAAATTTTACTAGATACATTATGGTGTCTTTGAATGCTCTGAACTGGGTTCAATGCCAACTAACGTAGTTTTTATAAATGCATTGTGATTGGAGGTCATTTTTAGCCATTGGTCCTGTCAGATAATCTGATGAAGTTGTGGGATGTTAAGAAATAAAGAAAATTATATTGTGCTCTTGCAGCCATATGTATACAGAATTCTTTGTTATGCTAAAGAGTGCTGCTTCAAGAAATTATGAAGAGTGTAAAGAAACTGATACCATTACAATTAAGTTCAATACTCGACTTTTATGATTCATACTTGAACTTGTTCTTTCCTCTGCCTATTATGAGTTAAAACAAATGTGCTGTGTACCTAGGATGGACTCGAACCTGCAATCTTTGGATTACTATTTTAATATATTTTGACCATTATGCCATTGAATACAAGCTTTTTTCTCATGTATGTTATCAAAGAGGTCTTTTTCGATAACACTAATATGCAAGGTTTTTGTTGTTTTGAAATGGCAATGTCTGTCAGAACGGACTTTTTCTCCAGATTACGAAATTGACCTTGAAAAATCCGTACCATGTCAGATTTTTTCAAAAATGTGAAAATGTAAAAAAAATAAAATAAAATTTTAATTACATTGATACATTACAACGTTTGTAACGTGTGAAAATGTTCTCTGGCAGAAAAGTAAGCGTGTGTAACGAATAGAGAAACACAAATACATATTTCAAAGCAAACATACCAAACATTAACCACTGTGCTCCTCTTGAAACTTCATCTCTTTTTATTTTTTTCGGTGTTCTATCGTACAATCTTTTTCAGCATCCTACAATAGTCGGCCATCATATGTACAGTCCACTTGCCTTTGTATCTCTTTTCCATCATTTTAAGATTCTGGAGGAGGCCCTCTCTGCCTTCTTCCATAAAATCACCAAGATTGCCAGGAAAGTAATTTAGATGAGCATGAAGAAAATGAACTTTGACGCTGATCTTGCAACCTAGCTGTTTGTAGGATTCCAACAACTCATCTACTAAAGTGGTGTGATTTAATTTCCAGCCTTCGTGTATCCCAAAAAGTTGTGCACCACATTCTTAAATTCAGTCTATGCTCGCAATTCGCACTTACTCATAGTTTTTTCGAAATATGGTGTCCGCCATTAATTTCGTATTTGTGGGCCTGCTTTGATTTTTTTCGACATAATCGATGGAAACTTAAAAGAAAGGTATTGAAAGCATTTACTGCCCGTACTTAAAGCTGCCATGAATGGCTTTATTAAACCTAGTTTAATGTGTAACGTTGGCAAAAGCATTTTCGAAGGATTAGCCAATGGAATTGAAACAATGTTTTTTCGCCAGGTGTGAAGGTATTTCTGACTGCCCACTGCTTCCGAGCCCAATGTTTCTTCCTTGCTCTGGAGTCCCATTCACACAAAAAGCATGGAAACTTCGTGTAGCCTGCTTGTTGACTAAGCAATATTCTAATCGCTTTGAAATCCTTCCACAAAGACCATTCATTACACTCGTACTACACATGCTCCAGCAGAAATTTAAGGTTGTCATACGTCTTTCTCAATGTTTCAATTTTTTTTTTCTTTTTTTCAGAACAGCTATAATTTTTATTCTTAAACTGTTTGTTTTTTCAATGAAAAATCACTGTTTGAGAAATATTTGCTCAGGAATGTTTTTAGAAATTTACTTTCAGAAATAATTTCTACAGAAGTGGATATATTAACACTAGGGGCCCCACGGGCCCAGATAATTCTACGCCTATGTTAATGTACGAGTATATATCTGGACATAGGAAAAAAGATGAATGCATTTACTGTATGAAACGAAATTAGGTTGCTGTTTGCTTCGTCACGGCACTACATCCTGCATTGGGTCACTTATTTTTTTCGTTGCGGGTCGGGTTCGTTCGGGTTGACTTTAATTGTTTCGGGTTGAGATTTGACACTTGCGGGTTGGATTCGAGTTAACCAGATTTTTCAAAAAGTCTACAATATTATGTATAATTTAAAACTGCACACTAATCCAGGAAATGTTGCTAATAGAATTTCTCTATTTTTTTCTCTTCAAATTTAGTGTATGAAGTCTAAAAAATTTCCAGCTTTTTTTGTTCTGGCTCGCTCTCATGCCTAGGTATGACTCATTTCCGTTATTATGCGGCGTATTTGTGTGCATCTATTCGTTACATATGCATTTCGTGCGTTAAAAACGTTGTGATGTATCGATGTCATTAAAAAATTACCCTTTTTTACATTTTCACATTTTCGTGATTTGTGAAAAAACCTGACGTGATACGAATTTTTCACGGACATTTTCGTAATCTGCAGAGAAAATATGTTCCGATATAACTCTTTATTTCAAAACAACAGAAAAAAAAAGTAAAAAAATGCAGATTAGTGTAATTAAGGAGAGTGTAAAAGTCCTCAACTTCATTACAATTGCACTTTAAAGTGAAGTGTGTCAAACTTCAATTGTATTAGTTAATATCTCTAACAAGACTTTATGGAGTGTTTCATCAGGTTTCATAACATTGACTTATTTCGACACTGGCATATGTTTAAAACATGTTTTGGGAGCGAATTGATCCTGTTGTCAATAGCAGAGTGTATGAAGGTCTTGAGTTCGTATATCCCCATCCAAAGAAACCCTATGTAGGAAATCCTCAGCCAGGTTTTCCTGACGTAAGAAATTTCCAGCTGTATTTCTTCCCATGTAGCAAATT
>QLNU02014802.1:52220651-52236881 GCA_006491805.2 Dysdera silvatica
GAGAGCAAACTAGAGTGGAGGACATCATTGTTAAAGTAAAAGGGCTGAAATGGCGATGGGCTGGGCATATTGCAAGAAGAACTGATCAACGATGGACAACAGAAATTCTGAACTGGATTCCAAGAGACCACCGAAGACCTAGAAAACGTCCTCAAACTAGATGGGTGGATGAAATAAGAAAACAGGTTGGGGTGACGTGGAAGCGAATTGCTCAGGATAGACTTGTGTGGAAAGCATTTGGAGAGACCTTCATCCAGCAGTGGATAGATAATGGTTGAATATGATGATGATGATGATATTGAAAATAATGCGGTTGCATTTATTTTACAGGCAAGGGACATTTTTTTCAAATTGTGATCCCACTCAAATTTTAAACCCCGATCAAAGCGAATTTTCTTATTTCATTGCAAACGAGAGGACGTTATCTCACAAAGTCGGAAAAGTTATTGCAGTTTTAGTGGAATCAAAGTTTACCTTAAAGCACTCCTATACTATCATGCCGATTTTATCCATGTCTGGGGAAATTAAAGGGAAGTTTTTCTTATATTTACGCAAACGATCTGGGAAGTTTGGACCTAGTGTTAAAGACAACATGTCTCAGACTTCCGATGTGCACGTCACAGGTTTCAAGAGTAGGAATATGTGGGAATACGAGATGAAGGAATGGGTGACAAAATGTCTAAATGCAATATTACAACCTCCGTCCTGTGTGGTGCTAGATTCATGGACAGGGGCAGTGGACCCACAAACCTATAATAATATACTAAATAATTTCACCAGATTGCAAATTCCTCCTAGTATAACCTTTATGATTCAACCGTTGGACGTCTATTTTTTTCACCAATGTAAGTTATTTATTAATTTTTTTAAACCATATTGCTACAGACGAACGACACGTAAATACAACGTCTAGAAACGAAATAATAAAATTGCACTCTTTAGTTTTTAATCAACCAAACTCTCCACAATATAAGCCAATACTACGCTATCCATGGATAAAATGTAATTACGTTGTCGCTCATGAAAACTTAACTTTTGGAAACGTTATAGAAGTTTCATTCATTTTTACACAGGACACATGTTCTGCTACGGACTGTCAGAGTATAGCATTTATAACATGCACACATTGCGATGCAGTTTTATGCTTTGCACATTTTTATATCAATTATCACTTTCATAATTTTTATAAATATGATGCACTTTCACTTTGCATTAATTATATATTTCATTATTTTCGTAATGCTTTACATTAGTTGAACACAGTTTGCGCGAAACTGACTTCATAAATTACGATTTCCGCAAAATTGTGCATATTGTGTGTTACAAATATTCCTTTCATTGCTTTTGCATCATACCGCACCCTCACAAACGCATTTACTAGTTCCTTTTAATGTAAGTAACACTCATATTATTCATACTGTACATATATATAGCATTCCTTTACACTAGTTGTCATGGTACTGTTTATAAATATTAATTTTTCATGTACGCTGTCAGTTTGTTCACGTATATTTCTAGTTTTATTTTTGATATTTCCCTGATGTACGGAAGCTGCAATGCAGGAGTAAAATTCCATAATTTACAAATTTTCAAACAGCTGTAAAAAATTCCGTTTTTTGAATATCCAAAAATAACAACCGATATTTGTTAGGCATCAACAGATCTGTCTGTCGCGATCAGTCCCTCCCCTGGGTTTGACTTTCATGTGGGACGGCTCCTTTGTTAGTACATATCGATCCCAGCTCAAAAATGTCGGTAAATATGGCGAATATAAATGATTCTGAAACTAAATACATCCAAATTGATCCCGATTGCATGGTTGGTCCTCGTTGTGAAACAGTGAAATTCCTTGCCGTGGGCTTACAACAAGAATTAAACTTCGTTTTCGTTATAGATGGCAGTTTAGGTGGTGTGCCACTAGCGAATGGAACTTGAAATGGAGTAGTAAGTAGGCTTACTTCAACAAGATAAAGCTGATTTTGCAATTGGTGTAGGATTTTCGAAGGAGAGATTTCAGACCGTTGATTTCACAACGCCATATAAGGCAATGCCACTTTGTTTCACTATTCGAAATAAGGAAATGAAGAAAACCTTCGTTTCCTCCTATCCTTTTCAAATATCGGTCTGGATTACCATGTTCGTCTCCATCATATTATGTTATATCGTATTTTCGACCTCATTATATCAGAAACCGAAATCGAAAACAGCTTTTCTTTTAGAAAAGTCAATATCGTCCTTTGAAGTTTTAACTGGCAGTCGCGACTTCTCAAGCATCTGCAAGGGCCCGTGAATTCAATTATTTTACGCCATATTTGTTTTATGTATGCGTATTTTCATATTCTGCTTCGTGTCAGTTTTCTTCTCATTTCTCATAGCTCCAATGAAAGCACCTTCGATTAAGACGTTCTTTCAACTTGGCTTAGCCGCAAAGCTCGGTCAGATAAAAATTTCTTTTCCTGAAAACCTATTTGTTGGGATTATCATGAAGAATGCGGCACACGGGACACTGAAATATCTTGCCGAAAACCAAGCGCGATATGCTTCTAATGGTCTGAAGACAAAGGAGCTTTTAATGCGAGATTTTGCTGTTATTGACCCGCGGGTTAATTTAGAATTAGACACACTTCTGATATTGGAAAATCATCATCGATTCGTATGGAACGATAACTTAGGGAATCTTTACGGAGATGTTGTCGTGCGAAGAGGATACAAGTATGCAAAAAAGGCGAAAGAAGTTACGTTGCGACTTATTGAATCAAGTATTTATGAAAAACTCACCAAAGACAATATCTTCCGACGCAAATTGAAATCAATTAAAAGCGAAATTTACAAATCTTCAGAACGTAAGGTGATCTCATTGTTGGATTTAATGAGTCTAGTGTTAATATTTGCTACTTTTATATTTTTAAGAGAAATTTATGTAGGTAGAAACTGCTACACAAGGAAACGTGAAAAAAAAAATGGAGGAGTGGTAATCGTTTCTTCATTGGAAGGAGACGTTAGCTGTTGAAGAATCCAAAAATATTGTACAACAAGTTGTAAGCAGCTTAGTTACGCACTATCTAGGATTTATAATTGTTCCCGTATAGAAGGGCTCAAAAGCAATCGAACAAAATAACTATTTTAATGAACTTAAATGCAATCTTCAGCGTAGATTGACGACAACGGAGCTTAATAGCAATCGAAAAATTAAAATACAATGCGCAACCTGTATCATTAGCTAGAAATGACATTCACAAATTCAAGATATTATTTATTATCTGCAGGTTTTGCAACAGAATTATCGATGCGGTTCTGCTAAAATAGTCACTGTTCTTGCCAAATGGCACAGGCGTTTTTGTTGTAAACCAACTTCAACATCGAGGGATACGTGGACATGCGTTATCGACGTCGAAGGTAGAATCAAGCCTGATGGCTACGAGAATTTTAAGAACCAAAGAGATCGAAGTTTCATCGTTATTATAAAACTGTTAAAGCACATCATGAGTCACTTTTTAACTTGAATGAATTTTGCTGGCAGCCTTGAGTGGTTTTGGTAATGAACGATTTCGAGCGTTGAACTGCGTTTTATGCAAATCTCAGTTTTGTCCAACACGGGACACAAGATGGTCTTGAAATCTCTAATTGACATTAAAAAACTATCTGGATGATCATGGTGACGTATGATATGTATGGTCTGTTTTTGATTTCATTTAGACATCTACTGTGTTATATATAATGCTGCACTCTATCCTTTGCAGTTTTGGTATGTTCAGGTATATTGCTCCAATATTTCGTTTATACTTAGGTGTGTTTACGAAATAACCTAACACAAAAATTAATCAGAGTGTTTTGTGATATGAATGATTTTTCCCATACTTATTTAGGCACTTATTGTGTTAAATATAATGTATCATTCTCGTTTTAAATCTGGATTTTAATATGATCCTTGGATTTGATTGTTGTGTAGACACGTGAGCTCACTAATAACTTGTAAACCATACGCAACAAACTTCAAAGCTGAATTTGGTACAGGATTAACTTCACCGTCCGTTTGCCTAATGATTTACTAATATCATACAGAGATATATCTAAATACGTATAAATTTTTCTTTCGGTGTTTTGATGCGATCAGGAGTATTGTCTTTGTATCTTGATTATATTTAGCTCACTTGTCTTACGCCGGATGACCCTTGATATTAGGAGCAGCCCGAGGTTGATTTTGAACCCTCACAGACTGGCACGGATTGCTTTTTGGCGCCTCCCCCTCTCCTCCGGCGAAAACAAGAGGTTTTCCCAGATGCACAGTAAGCCATATAACCTATAAAAGTGGCCAAAGGTCTCTGAAAATTTCTCTAAATTCGTTTCATTTTAGAGAGATTTCCTACTGTTGGGCCAATTAACAAAATCTTGATCTTGATTTCAGTTTGACGCTCTCATCTAAACGAAGCCGCAGGCGGCCGTCCGGTTCGCCTGTCCCTTAAGCCGCCCCTGCTTGTTCTCTTTGCGCCATAGACATACAACTAACCGATTATATTTGGGTGTCGCTATTGAGATTGGCTAACACCGACGAACATTTCACATCCTGCCATTCAAGATTTTGATTTTTACAATAAATACTAAAGAATATATACAGAGATGCAACCACATGTCAGTCCATTAATAATTTTGTTTTCAATTCATAACAAACTTCACGGTCCAGCTTGAACGACGATAGCATTCGTTGTTCATCTGCTGTATTGACGTATAAATTACGAACAGGGATCGCTTCATCTGTCTAAATCTTTATAACTATATTTTAACATTGTCAAATACTTTGTTCCTTATACTCAATTCGTGCAACAATTTTACTTAAAGGACTAACTATCTAAAAATTACTCGGATTTTCTTGAGTTGGAGCAATCACAGTTATTATTTATAATAAGTAAGTTCACGAGTGCGTACACAAAAATATGAAAATTAAAGTTTACCAATAATCATGATAAACGAAACCTAACATGCATAACGCTCCAGTACCGGGCATGATAACACTTCACGTCCGTCAGCCTTATAACTCTCTAAATGCTGTACAGGGAATAATCTATTAAATTTCATATATTTATCTACCAGTGTTTTGTTGTTTCTAATTTTCTATCTTTGTATATTAATTGGGCATTAATAATATGTTACAAACACAGTTTTCCTGTACGGGACATATTTGCTTTAACTGTTCGTGTGCCCTACATATATGTCCATCATATAATTTTCACACACACACATTCGGTGGCGCCCATATGAGTGCTTCGAGAGGTGGGGCTGAGAAAAATTATTACCTCCTGCTCCTTTTCAAGGCTGTCACACATTTTAGTGATTGTGCAAGATTCTAAAACGCTACAAAAATAATTGATACTGCTTGACAATTAGTAATAAGCTAAAAAGTACCTTATTTTAAAATGTGACGGTGAATTTTTTTAAAGTAAATGCACATCAGAATCAGGGAAATCAAATTTTTGAATGGCTAAGGGGGGACCCGAGCCCCTCCTTCTTACTTATATGGGCGACCACGGACACATTTGCATGCGCTCACTGTCCGTGTGCCATACGGTTATGTCAATACCGGATAATTTCGTTTTTGTTTGTATGTACCGTATAGTATTTTGATATAGTCATATGATTTGTTTTAGTATTTGGTCATACATCGGTGCCGCTAAATAGATCATTTAACACACCTTGATTATTTTACACATATTGATCAGATTTATTATCCCAGAGCACTTGCTTTTTTTTTATTCTTATAGCAGATAACAGATCTAATATTAATCTATATTATTGTTGACTAAGAAGTATATGCAATGACGAGAAAATTCGAAAGTCTCACTCACAACCTCGATTAATAATACGTAACAAATGTTACGGTTCAGTACAGAACGTATTGCCATTTTCCGTCCGGCTGCCTAATAAAAGCGTAATTATTAATATAATTAGATCCTTCGGTTTTTACAAAAATATTTAAGAAATTGCTTTATAACAGATTACGTGATATTTTAGAGGCTAACAAAATAATTCACGTAAATCAATTCGGATTCAGAAAAAACAGTTCAAACGAACACGCTCTGTTCACAGAAACTGAATTCATCTATTCACCATTAGATCAAAAAGAGTCTGTTATTATATAATTATAGTGCTATAGGGTTTGTTTTTTTAATTTTCCAAAGCTGTTGATACTAGAGATCATGAAAAAAGTAATCCAAAAGCTTTATCATGCAGGTATTAGAGGTAACCAAAATGATTTATTCAGAAACTATCTAACCAACAGATTTCAGCATGTTAAGATTGATAAACATTACTCGGATGCCATGCAACCACTATGTGAAGTCCCCCAGGGCGCCTCATTGGCCCCTACTGTTTATTTTTTATGTAAACGATTTGTTTTTCCACTCCAATACAATCGCAAGTTATATGCTTTTCAGATGATACTAATCTCATCTACCGAAAGAAAGATCACAATGAATTTTTGAATTTTCTTTTCGCAGAACAATTTGTCACAGCCAAGGTAAAAAATATTTGAAGAGTAGTATCTAAATTGGGAAATAAATCTCGGAGGTCATACCTCTTAAGTGTTTCCATTATAGCCCTACAACTGCTAATATTTTTTTCAATTGTTTTAAATTGAATTAGTTCATGACATGGTGTAGCCTCTTCTAAATCACTTTCATAAACTTTGATAATATTAGAAACATTATCTTTAATTCCAGACAGTGAAAAATATTTTAATCTAATTAAAAAGTCAAATCTCTCGCTCAAAGTTCGATAGGCAATTAATCTTTCATTAAGTTAAGAAATTAAAACGTTGATCACGTTAAAAAAAATTTTTTATTTTTGTCATCTCTTGCAGGGAAACTAACATTAAGTGTCCTGCTACTTTTTTCAAATGGGTCAAAAGGATATTTGCGCTTTCTGGTGCGCTCAGTCAAGTCCTTGATGTAATGCTTATGACTACATAGATTTTCTGAAAGTTCTTTGAATTAATCAAAATTATTCCTCATTTCAGTCAAGTAATCAAGAAGTGTTGTTAAGCGGATAACAGTTTGGAAAAGGTCAGTATATATTCCTAGTGGCTCATTTTATCGAATTGTCCAAGTATATGATACCAGAAAGTTACAAAAAAGCTCAACTCAAATTTGAAAAATTTGTTTAAAAGGCCTTTTACTTCACTGAAAGAGCTAAAAGTGGAAGAACCATCCGATATCACATTTTCAAGGGACGACTTAATGTTTTCAAAACCAAAATCCAATGATTTAACAGTATCAGCCCGAGCTGAATATCTGGTATGAGAAAGAGAGTCTAAAGACAGTACAATTCATTTTACCTTTTAGAGAATCAGATAATGTTTGCCAACCATGTGCAGATGATGAGAAAATAAGTATAAATTTTGAATAGTGTTAAAATAGCCAGAAATTATAGGCATTTCTTTAGCTGCAAAAGACACTACCGAGTTCAAAGAGTGGGCAGCATACGGGACAAAATCAACAGTTTTACTTAACTTCTTAATTCGAGCTTGAAATCCTGAATATTTCCCGGATATATTTGAGACATTGTCGTATGGCTGATCCCTACAATTGTTGGAATCTAAATTAAACTCTCTACAATAGCTTGTTCAATATCTTGGGCATTATGATCAACACGCGGCAAAAACTCTTAGAAATAGTTCAAGAGGATTTCCGTTTGCTTAGACGTACCTACCAATTAGAGAAAACTGATTGCAGTGAGAAATATTAGGGGTAGAATCTACTATCAACGAAAAGGAATCTTTGATTTTGTCTAATATTTTAAAACGTGCTTTTTATCTCATAAGAATTATAAATTCCTCAGCTGTAGCAGAAGACAAATAGAAAGTATTTCCACTACCCTTTCCACTTTTTTCGGAGATGTGTTTTTTTTTTAAAAATGGATCGAATTCAACAATTAGTTTTAAAGATCCCATCTAACAATCTTTACGGACGCTACCAAACACTTTGTCATCTCCTCGAAAAGGAAGACCTAAAAGCAAGAAATTTAACATATGCTACCACGCGTTTAAGAACTTCTCTCCTATAATTAACCATCCTCTGACACTGACTAGTAAAATACAGTTCTATAGTGCTGCATTTTCTCATTCGAGTTTTCAATGCTAACGCAGATCCAGGGTGTTTTTTGGATTCTTCATGCGTTTTAAGGATGGCAGAAACATTTTTCCAATCCCGCAATCCAGTCGCATTCAGTTAGATTGACTGTTTTTATCTAAAACTTACAAGGCATGTAAAAACTGATTTAGTTTTATGACTATAATAAAGCCAATCTCTTATCATTTTTTTGTCCGTTTTTTAAAACTCTGATAAACGATGCTTTATGAAAATATATTTTGTACTCAATCTTTAAAATCATCCTCCAAATTTTATTTGGGCAGATTATTCAGAAATGAATCAAGTGAGTCATCGGTTATGAACGTCCAGTCAGATTGCTCATTTGATATTTATGATACATTTGATGGCGTGTTTTTAGCACAAAATGGTATAGAAGGTTTATACTTTGTTTCGTTATCATGCAAAACTAGTTCTGTGCTTGAGGGTTGCAAATTTAAGTTTCCCATTAAAATCTCAGCATATTCAGAGTACGGGACAGTGGTTTCGGAAGGTGGTGTTCCCTTAAACGTATTAGGATCGGAAAATCAAGTTGCCGTTTTAACACTAACTGTATTACTTATATTTTCAGGTGTAAAAAAATTACTTACCTTTGTGGTTGATTTCAGCCCATCCTGCTGCTTAGCTCTCTTGATGTCCGCTTGTATCCAATGTTTATAACCTCTAAGCTTCTTTTTTTTTTTCATTTTTACTTCAATAATACTTAAACTAAATCATCTTCAAGATGAATAAAATACAAAACGTTATAAATAGTTAAACTATATTGACATACATAACATTCAGAAGAAGGTTCGCAAAAGACGAACCGAAACGTCAAGTTTTTTGAGAAATTAAACTCTGTTTATATTTCTTACACGGTCTGCACTCAAAAATCTGTTTGTTACAATTTAAAACGCTCCGTGAAAGCCTTCGCGAAACCCATTCAACAGTTCTTCAACGCCAAATCATATACTGCGCATTTTTTGACCACTTTACCTCCGTGAAAAGTACGTGTTTACATCAAATATAGTGCAAAGTTAATTTTTCAAAATTTTTAATTGAAAAGTTTTGATTATAATTTGACACACTTATAAAAATATAAGCAAGTTTGATAGATGCTTTTGTTCCTGTATGTGTTTAAAGCATTTTAATTTTCTTAGTTCAAAAGGGCGCGGCAGAATAGGATGTAAGCTGATTTCCTTGTAAAATTGTAGGTCCCTCTCGTCACCGAGTCCTAGATTAGGTTCAGAAAGTTTGTGACGCAAAGACAATTAGTTTAAAGACATAACGAGTAGAAAGAAGAAACCGAAAGTTTTATCTCTTATAAATTGTATATTAGAAATATTTCACATATATATTGTATATATATATTATATATGTATGTACATGTCTGCTACTGAAGTTAGCAACAAGGGGTTGGTAGATTTGTTAAGGAATGCTCCTAAACAACTTAATAATGATTATTTGCGTCGACTTCATTCTGCGCTTAGCGAGCAGAAGATGGAAAAGTAAGCATTATTTTTTAGAATGGAACCCTAAACAGCCTTTTCTTATATCGGACAAGGATCACTTTATACTTAAAAAATTACCACAAAGATCCAGGCCTTCTGCTTACCTGTGATTTTTGTGCATTGTATCTTCAAAAGTGGGGAGTAATAATGTTAAAATATCTAGTGTTCTTTTAATTTTGCATCTTTCATAAAAGTACCCATTTTAGGGATTCCCTATTTAATATCTGCAAAATTTAGTCGCCACGGCTATTAGGTGACTGGATTTTGTCAAGTTATATATATATAATGGATAAGGTAGCAAACCATACTCACTAGGCAAGGATGATGGGACTTCCCCACTTAGTGATATGGGTTTTCTGGAAAATTTTGAAACTGGAAATTTTCCAGCACTTCAATCACTAAATATAATATAATATTTATTAAATAACATTTGTTTTTTATGCTATACTACTACCCAAACTGTTATTTCTGGCACATATTTACTCCCTCAGAAAGAAATACCGATCCACGGAAAATTTTAGAATGATAATAATATTGATTAAACACGTTATTTGTTACTTCTTATAGCAACTGTTATTTCGACCTGTTACTACATAACAGTTGGGTCAGAGAGTCGGGGTTGATAACATGATAACGATACCGGTCACTTATATTTGGCACTTTTAAAAATGTTAGTTAAGCGAATACGTAAATATCATATTGTACTAAATACATAAATAAAATTCAAAATTACTGAAAAAAATTTATTAAAAAAATTAAATTACTGAAAAAATAAATCATAACGTGATATAATGAATATTTTTTGTATGCAATAGGTTCATTTTTTTTTATATCATATTTTAAGTTTTATTTGTATGTAGGCTATTTAGTCATATTTTGTACATAATACTTTTGCATGCAAAAATTAGCTTTTTTTTTTGTAGATTCATATACTTATATTCCAGTGTTATTTCAAAGTAGTAAGAGGATGTGAGCCTCTGCAATTTCGCGAAAAGGAGAGGGGAGGGTTCTGCTGAAAATGCTTGGTGTAAATATTTGATGAAATTTAAAATGATTTAGTGAAAATGTAAGATATATTTTAATAGGATGGGAAAAGAAAAGCTAATGTTCGCAAAGGATTCTGTTTTATGTAGTCAAGAAAGGGTAGAATTATGAGTATGCTATAACTGACCACTGGTAATATTTTTACTATGTATCAAATATTGTTTTCTATGTTTAAACTTTTTAAAATTATATGCGTACACGGAGAGAGAGAGAAAGGGAGAAGTTATGACATTTTTTAAAAAGAAAAATGCGTTTTAAAATTTTCAAGAACGGAGCATTTTGAGGGTGGAAAATTTACCGACCCACATCTCTACACCCACCTCAAGTAGAAAACATTGGAACTTAGGAAAAGAAGGTTTAGTACTCACTGACAATAAAAATCTAGTTGCCAATCACTACTAGGTGATTGGATTTGTCGAGTCCTGCATACAGGGCCGTCCTAGGTAATGCAAGGCCGGGGACAGAACATTTCAGGGGCCCATGCATGTACGAGTAAGTAAAAAAACAAAAAAAATGGAATAATGTATGACCACTGGATAGCACGAAATGCGAGAGCCGAACAAAAATATTTTTGGGGAAATTTTCAATATTTAAAATTTGAGACTTACGCTTCATGGGGCTTTAAGAAGCCCAGGGCATGGGCCCCACTTGCCACTGCTTAAGGACGGCCCTGCCTGTGTATATTTATGAACCATGACTTTTGTTTTTATGGTGGAATGTGAACAATTGACGATGACTCATATAATATAAACTGTGATAAGATAATTGATGATATATCAATATAATGTAATAGTAGATTGACTAAACGTAGATCGTGCTAAACACTCGATGATTAATATAATACACAATAAGCACAGTTTTTGGAACGAAAATTTATTCGGCTTTAAACGTTTTTCGAAAGCCTTGAGCTTTCATCGAAGAAGCAAGAAACCCTAAGCGTACATCGCTCGTAAGGGCGAGTGTACGATTGTTTATTGTATAAAGGGTAATGTTATGGGTGATGTCGGTGAGTTGGCGCCCTCTATCGGTCAAACCAAGTGAATGTAGACTGTAGAAGAAAAGTTGGCTGCTTGAAGGATCGTGTTAAATAAATCTATCAATATGTCAAGATTTTTTTTACCATATCACATTATTATGATATTGATATATTGTATTTTTTTTTATTAGGACCGATGATATTGAAGACATTGCTGAGTCACTACTGTTACTGGTCATCACTGAAGGCACATCTCTCCATGATCAAAACTTGGCTATATCTATTCTCGAAATGATGCCATCAATTCCTGGTCTTTCAGAAATCCTCTCTTCTGCAACTGTATCTCAGCTTATCAGTTCGCTTCCAGTGCTTTTAACATCAGTAGGGTTAATTTCGTTAAAGAATTGCGTGAAGTTTTCAGTATATTTAAAACAATTCATTGCAATGTTTTTTAAGTGGGGTCTTAGTGCATTGGCATAAATGGGTGTGGGGGGGTAGATTCTTTCCAAAAACAACTCTAGCTTAAGCTTATAGGCATGGGTGCTAAAAATATTATTAATAGAGAAAATGTGTTTATAAACTCTGAACTTTTTAACATGAAAAGGGGATTCCAAAACGAATTTTCTTACAAAAAATGCCATAGCCTGACCTTGTAAGATGCAAAACTGTTAGCTTAACCAAAGTTAAGCTGAAATGTTTTCCTGCCTTATCATGCTAGTCAGTCTTGAAATCTAAAATTATAAAGCAGTATTAGTTAGGTCTCCAGTGACTAGTTAAGCCATATTGATGTATAAAACTTAACCAACCAATCAGTTATGTACTTTTGTTTGTTTATATTCAAAGTTTTCTTAAAATTTGGTTGAACATGTTATTCTTTAAGATTCACTTCTTTAGACTTGTTCCTATGCTTTTTATTTTTAAAGTTTTGAAGTGAATTGGGTATGGATTTGGGATCTTGTACTTGGGAGCACAGCAATTCAAAGATTATTGGACGTGAGGGGCTTGAGTAGCTTTACAAAATGTCAAATTATGTAGAAAAATAAAGAACTGTATGTAATTTCAGAATACGAATGCTTTTTTTGAAAATATGTACTTCATTTTTATTGCGAAACAGACCTTATTTAAAAAATGGCCCTCATATAATATGGTTTTTCTCTGCTGCTTTTTAGTGTATGCCTTCCGAAGAAACAAGTGGCCTTATAAGGAAATTAAGTTGGTATGATATTTTTCTTAGTTTCTTTTTCTTATCGCTTAAACTTAACCCTATTCTGTCAAGCACACAAACATATAATGCATGGTTATCACACACTTTGAGTATCTGGAATTGTCAGGGAAATTAAAATTGTTTCTAAAACTCAGTGGGGGAGGGGATGAGATTTTAGGCCAAACCTGGAAAAGTCAGGGACGGGGGCCAACCTTCCTAACTCCTGAATAGTTAAATTTCATATGAACGTAAAGTCGTTTGCCCTGAAATTGAAGTTCAATTCAAATTTTGTATAATTAATCAGGGAATGTTGTTGGAAAATTCAGGAAGAACCTTGAATAGGCCAGGAATTTTATTATCGAATGTGGGTGATAACTCCTGTAATGGTTCTGAGGTCACATAGATCTTTTGGTCTTGTGTTCTATGATTTTGCAATTGAACGTAATACTCAAAATGAGCAATGTGCTTAAATGTTTTTATACATAATCTATAGGATGAACAGTGCATTTATTGTATAAGTTTCACATACTTCCTACCGGAATCTTACACCTAAACATTAAATTTCTTTCATGAATTTTACATATTTCTTTCATGAATCTTATGTATTTTTCATATGAATCTTGCACATTTCTTACACGATTGTTATATATTATATGAAGCATGTATATTTTGTGCATTCAATTTCATATACAGCTCTAATAAATTCCTCACCCAAGGGGCCCCTGTTGTGACAATGACACATAGTGTGTCATTAAGCCTCATTTAATCCCCAGTGGTGTAAAAAAATATGTTTATTGATTAACTGTTCATTACAGTCCACGAGTAGGTTCCCTAAACCTGGAGAGATCTAGAGTCCTCGGGAAAATGTGTATCCACTGCCTTATGATGATGTAACATTAATGCATTTGTCTGTCATAGTGGCCTATCCTAATTTCAGATGGTGGGTAATCTCCAATTGTTCGTCATCCTTTCCTCACCCCGAATGTAAAAAAAATCACAAAATAAACTCATGTTCAAAATTAAGGTTACACTCGATGTTATTTCAATGGGAGCGGCACATATTTTGCTCTCCATGTGCTTTATCTATAAAAAAAATTATTTTACAGAAAATTAAAGAGAGATAAACACTTCACAGATTTACAACATATCAAAATTTTTTAATGTATTCTATAAAAGAGAATCCACAATCAAAAATGGTACAAAAATTGGTGATATATAAAAATTCGTAAAAAACAGGTTTAGGATAGCAAATTTTCTTACATAAACATCAACAATCATTTTCTAATAATTTTGCATGTTTATGTAATAAAATTTGTTATTCTAAATCATTTTGTTATGAATTTCCATTTTTGACTTCAATGTTTGCGTCAATTATAATCTTGGATTCTCTTTAATATTATACCTGAAAAAATTTGATTTGTTATAATTTTATTAAAGTTTATAGCTCTTTAATTTTCTGTAAAATGATTTTTTTTTATAAGTAAAGCACACTAAGAATTAAAGAGCAAAATATGCACCTTTCTCCCATTAAAATAACACTTGAGTGTTTCCTTTTTGGATGGGAGTTTATGTGTATGCATGTATGTATACAGGGTGTCCATTAAAGTCCTTTCTCACGCCCCTCACTTTTGAGCGCCGACAGTTATAGTCATAAAAGTAGCATCGAAGTATAGTAAAGTGACTATGCGCTACAACATGAGACCACATTTCACTTCCCTGGTGACGAAATTTGGAAGTTATTAAACGTAAATCGGGAAGTAAACGAGATTCAGAAATACTGCTAGGGGATTCTCAGTGACGTTACAACTGGTATAACTTCATGAACAGATTAGAAGTCTAGCAAAAGTTCCTCGCCGACATTACTTGGACAGATGAGGCATGTTTTAGCCATAATGGCATCTACAATAAGCAGAACAACGATTAGGCTACTGGGCATTGGAAATCCTGCACATAGTCTACCAGTTCGTCATCAGGTGCAATAGTTCATTGATGTTTGGTGCGGCATTTTAAAGGATCGCCTGATCGGACCTGTGTTTTAAAGGAATACGCTAACAGAAGCCTGATATTTGAAGCTTCTACACGACATGTTACTCGATCTTTTGGACACTCTCCCGTTGCTTTAGCTGTAGAATATTTGACGACGCCCCTCCACACAATCCAGCAAACGTAACAAGGTACCTGGTCAAGGTGTTCAATAAACAAACCATCGGCTATGGTGGTAGCATGAAGTGGCTTCAAAGCTCAATGGACCTCACTCCATTGGACTTCTTCCTACGGAACTACCTTAAAAAGAGCAGATGTATAAGAAAACTCCGACAACGTTGCAGGACCTTCGACGCCGTGTAACTGATGCCTGTGCAAGTGTGTCACCTGTCATGCTGCAAAATGTGCAATCTATGAGTCAGTCTAGAGCCCAGATGTGTATTTTGGCTGACAGAGAGCAAGCAGATTGAGCAGCGACAGTGAACGTGTAAAGGGCATGAAAGTTTTAATTTATTGTTCTTGCTCCGTAAATTTTTAAATGATATAGTGTAACATAAATGATGAGATTAGTCTGAATGATATTTTCTGCACACTAGTAGGCTCAAAATAAAACTGCACCTTGCACCCTCTTGGACCCCTTAAAGGACGTAGCCTTGAATTTAACAGTACATGAGATGTCATTTTATACTAAATAAACGACGCTGAATTAAGTTATCATTGATACTTTTTCTGTATCTCGTTTATTTCCCGATTTACATTTAGTAACTTCCGAATTTCGCCACCAGGGAGCTGGAAGTGGTCTTATCCGTTAGTGTATGGGCATTTTACTGTATCAGTACCTAACTGCCATACCCCTACCTATGTTAGTTCTACAGATATTTCTCCAACTCCAGACTTTAAATAAGGCTGCCCCAGGAAGGTACAGTCCCGAATTTGACGATCCCTGTACAAGGTATGCTATGCTATTTCGTATTAATTAAACGATGCTGAAGAAAGTTGTAATTGACATTTTTCCTGTATTACATGTACTTCCCGATTTATTTTTAATAACTTCTGAACTTTACCATCACGGGAGCTGAAGTCGATCTCATTTCATAGCGCATAGGCATCTTACTATATCACCTAATTGTCACAGCTCTACATGTCTTTGTTCTACAGATATTTCCCCGTCTTCGGATTTCAAATAAGGCTGCCCCAAGAGGATACAGCCCTGAATTTGACCGATCCATGTACACTAGGGTGCTTCTAAAAAATAAAAGTGCTGGAAATTTATCCTCCTGCCCTTTGTTGAATGATATCAACTGCTAAGAGGTCCCAGCAAAAAAGTTCGGTTAATAGATTAATATTTATGACTTGCCCAACTCAAGACAAGTTCCGATATTTTTTAGCATGGCA
>QLNU02014802.1:52244251-52257308 GCA_006491805.2 Dysdera silvatica
TTTCCACGTCACCCCAACCTCTTTTCTTATTTCATCCACCCACCTAGTTGGAGGATGTTTTCTAGGTCTTTGGTGGTCTCTTAGAATCCAGTTGAGAATTTGCGTTGTCCATCATTGATCAGTTCTTATATATATATAATTCTGCTCCATATCCATATTGGTACGGCAATTTTAATGTCAAACAGCGGACATTTAATTACTCACAATCCGACACAATTAGTTGAAAAAAAATTACCTAGTAATATCAGTTAAGCAAAAAATTTATCTTAACTAATTACTTTTATGAATAAAAAAACTCTGAACTGTGAAAAATGAAATTCAAGAATGGAGAAAAATTGAGAAAATTCTTTTTAATGTGATGGCAGTGAAGATCTTACGTTGGAGTGTTGAGAATGTTAATTAGTTCGATGACCCTATCTTCCACAATCTGCCATGTTATTTTATAATTATTATCACAAGCTAAGATCTGGCAGTGTACTTTGCTCAAACACAGTACGGCTCTCGGCATCAAGTCCTGACTCCGAACGGAAAGCTAAAAAACACAGGAGAAAAAAATTCAACGTTAAAATCATGTACAGTTAAATACACAACATGACTACATACACATAAATTAGGCATCCTCAATTAAAAATCAGTTAAGATTACTATAATGGTTTAAAAAATGGATTTGGCGCACAATATATTGATTCATAAAAATCAATTCTACGTATATTAATTCAACTATTAAAATTTAGCATATTACATTTAAAAATAGTTCTAATCTTTTATTTTAGCTGATAACATAATAAATAATATAACAGCTACGAAATAACACTCATAGTATAGTATTCAATTGGTGTAACGTCGACAGAGTAGTATTAGTAGAAAAAATGTGAAATGTGTTGGTGGGTCGATTTTCTCGAAGGGGTGGGGCGCAGGCCGTTCGCCTAGAGCACCAAGTTTGCTTGCGTCGGCCCTGTATATATATATGTGTGGGCAAGGGCATCGTTAAGACAAATTACAGTGGGGGTATTTTTTTTTATTGCCAATGTTAACCGTTCAATGTATTAAAAATATTGCATATATTTCAATTCTAGAGAGGGGGGGGCAACTGACCCCCTGCCCTCCCCAACGATGCCCATGTATGTGGGGTTATTATATTATTTAATATATTTACCCCACATATCATTATCAACATGCAGATCTCAAAACGTTATTCATAAGCTATATTATAGCCAGTCTCCACCCCCATTCTCTACACATTCCTTTGTAATTTTTATTATTTGGCGGGAATAGACCACTCCCAGCCCCACTAGTTATACCAATGTTCGTAAGTGGCATGACTGTGACAAAAAGGAACTATAATCTCATTCGTAAATAGCATATAAAAGATTTCTGTACAGAGATACTCACTGCTGCTAGGGAAGAACATGATGTACTAATCAGTTTTAGGAAGGAATTGTCTGCTGTCCACTTTAAAGAATTTATCATTTCATACACGGTTGGTTCGATTGCTTCAAAATAGGAAGTTATTACATCAGGAGTGCAGAATTCGCTGTACTTTATGGACACAAATTCTCCAACAGCCCAGACCTAACAAAATATGCAATATTAGTGTAAAAAAAAAACCAAACACACACTACGAATTAGAAAAAGTTAATAAGTTCAAAAACAATCGCAGTACAGAAATTTCTTTCACTTATACATAACTACATTAGCATATGCCAAAAGTTCATAAAAAGGGAGGTTACAGAGCTATAACTCCATATATTCAAATGTTTACATACGCAACTATGCTGTAAAGAGGGTGTTATGACTTCAACCAACCCGCCCCCCGGTATGTACGCTAGTACTTCCTTGTACTCTAGTGTACAACCTTGTACTTCTAGTGTACTTCCTTGTATGCTAGTGTACAACTAATTATTTGATTCAAACTTGGTCCGCTCAAAGGGCACACACACCATGGATTTTTGGAGGGGTGCAAGTCCTTGCTAATTCGGAGGTAAGAGTCCTATCGTCCATGAGGTTGCAGCAGTCCGGTGGCTCAATCTGCCCCTCACTAAAGCATTCAAAACACTGCACACTGACCAATTCTGCCCATCTGCATTAGGTGGACAGAATCATTCAGTTGCTTGAATTTTATGGCATATGGACAGATAAGGTCATGCTATGCCAGGACCTATAGTTTACTGAGGAAACCAAACCTCCTGCAACTAGGGAATCAAACCCTGAACTACGGATCTGTAGAAAGAAACCAACACACCTAGGATTCATGCTCGGATTAAACTCAACTTGTTTGCATCACCAAAACTCCACCGCAGGGCTTGTATTATTCCTGGATTCGGTCAAAGTGTGTATGGTTACATATATATTTTCAGAGTTGGATGTTTGGATTTTAATAAGGTGCAAGGACAACAACGGTCACGTCACACTAATATCTCCAGGGTAGCCACAAACAAAATAATATTCCATACCAAAAAATGGAACGTTAATTACATAAAGATAATGATAGAATTCATCGAGAAACTAATTTCTTAATAACTAACCTTGGGTGTGAGAGACTGGAGAATGCATTCAATTGTTAATTCGAAAGACAGTCTTTAACACATTCGACCCGAGCTCATGAAACCCATTTTCTGATGAAACTGGAACCTGTATTACACTCGTTTGGTACTTCCTTATTATAGCGGCCCCAGAGATTCAATCACCAAACAACCGAGATAAAGGGCTAAAATAGTAGTAAAATCTATGCGAGTATTATTTTTATGTTAGTACTTGACTGGCTCTCTTATTAGTATAATAACTAATTAAATATTTTTCATACAATTAGCATTTTTCACGCAATTAGTACATTTACCCGAATCACAGGAACCGAACTGGGGGAGATCCCCCTCGGCCTTCGTCGCTTCGCGACTCGTGACCATTCAGATCACAGTCAATGTGTGCTGCTTGAATCAGTAAAAGGCTGAATCAATATTAGGTTGCAACTTGGCTGCGATCTTGGCGTAATCCTAAATTCGCCAAATAAGGTCGGGGGCCCGCTATAATAAGGAAGTACCCTCGTTTCCTGTGGCTAACCCAGTCACATGTGGCCGGAGGGAGATTCATGCATGACGCGGATCTACGTCAGCCGGATCAAATGTGTGAAACATATAACGGTTATTAATAAAAAAAGCATTGGGTACATACCAAATTTATAAAGCACTCCTCTGACACAGAATAATTTTTGAAGCTGTTTAGCTGTTCGATGATTTGTCGCTTGCAGTGAAATACAATGACAGGGTGTTTCTTCAGTAGCTGGAAGATCCCCTCCGCAAATATTCTTAAATCAAAAACACACGGGTGCAAACATAATAAAACTTTATGCAAAAGACAATATACTGTAGCTTTTTTTTACAAGGAAAAAAAAAACGGGTTGGCAAAATCTTTTATAAAAATACTAACTTCTGGATACACTTGGCATAGTTAGCGACTGGAAAAATAACAGATAACCTCTCTAATATTGCTCGTATGAGAAGCAGAACACAGGATGGATCTGCATATTGGTGGAACGTAGCAAAAAAACATCTGTGAGGGAAAAGAAAAATACAATAGTTTCGAACCTTCGTAAGTAAATATTTGAATAACTACATGTAGGTCCAGTGATACTCTTTCATTAAAAAAAAAAATTAAATGCTAAGATCTCTTTATATATTGACTTTATTTTAAATTTAGCATCACAGGACATGACCAACGATTAGTTGGTTAATTGTAACCTCTGAGCCCTCATATCTATTCATAATGAATCATTTGTGATTACAATTTGTAATAAAAAGTGTAAATTAAAGTGCTTTTATACACTTTTATCTGTCAGGGCCAGGAGCGAAATATCGTTATAAAGAGAATGTTATTACAGGCAGATTTTATTATATGTGTATTCTCGCGTAATTATCTTGTAATTATTCACTTGATAATTACCCATAATTATCCAGTTAATCATTCACAATTATCTACTTATCCACATGATCCCAGTTCTAATTATCACAATCATCTTAATATCACTATCATAATTATGTAATTATCATTAATACAAAGGCAATTAAAAAAGTAAAAGTAAATTTATTTTTTATTAAAGCAACAGTTTTTTCATATTAGCTGATGATGTGGCAACAAAAGATGTTAAATTACTCGTAAAGAAAAGAATGATTTTCCGGCGCCTGGTGGGACCCGAACCCACGACCTCCTGATTGCCGGTCAGGTGCTGTACCTACTAAAGTACAGGCGCAACCACTCTTTCCCTTACGAGCATAATATATAGCTTCCACGGACATATGTTCGGTGTGGCATGTTGTGACTATCGTTGTTAAAGTGACACTAAAGAAGAAGAATGTTCGATATACGAACTAGATTTTGAGTTAGCAACAGTTTTTTTCATTACGATGATGTGGTAATAGATGTTAACATTGTAAAGAAAAGAATGATTTTCGGCCTGGTGGGACCCGAACTCCACGAAAATCATTCTTTACAAGTAATTTAACATCTGTTGTTGCTACATCATTGGCTAATGTGAAAACTGTTGCTTTAATAATATTAAAATCTACCTGTTATATCGGACAATCTTGCTTCTTTGACTTGTCGTTTTGGAAACGGTAGTCACACTGCCACACTAATAGTGAACTTATGTCCATGGCAAGCTATATATATACTCGTAAGGGAAGGAGTAGTTGCACCTGTAGCTTGGTAGGTAGAGCACCTGTTAAGCAATCAGGAGGTCATGGTTTCGGGTCCCATAAGGCGACGAAAAATCATTCTTTTCATTAC
Source organism: Dysdera silvatica (assembly GCA_006491805.2). NCBI lineage: Eukaryota > Metazoa > Arthropoda > Arachnida > Araneae > Dysderidae > Dysdera > Dysdera silvatica. The sequence goes on from QLNU02014802.1 coordinate 52,249,031, forward strand.
GAGAAATTTAACAAATTCAATCTTTACTTACTTAATGCACAAGTTGATAAAAATTCAAAAAGCAATTTCTCAACACAGTCCTACCATTACAAATTTCCGCAAAGATAAAATATTTTGCCTCGTCATTTAGCCAATCGTGCACTGCCTGTCACAAAAATTTGCAATACTCACATAAATGTCTAATTTTTTTTTCCTAGTAACTTTACTTCAGCAGAAACATGAACACGAACTTACGTGTATATATATAGATACATTGATTTAAGCAGTCAAAAATTAAAAATTTGGTCCATGCATGATTGGGTAGCACAGGTAAAGATTGAGTCAGTTGACAGGTAAAGATTGATGAGAGATAGGTAAAGATTGACAGGTAAGGATTGAGAGACCCACACCACCAAGAAAATGTGTATCATAATTACCTTAATCATTGCAATAATTATAATTAATATTGATCAAAACCATAGTTGTTTATTCATCCTACTTCTCCAATATCTGAACCCAGTATGAGGAGTACAAATCTATAGAGGATTAACACTAGTCACGAGTGCAATATTTTTTAATGCTTGTTTACGTTTTATGGCACAAGGAGAGCCAAAGTCATGATGAGATGGAACCTACAGTTTCCCCGAGAAATTCAAATGTTCACCTGCTTAGGGCAGTGGTTCGTAAACTTTTTCAAATCGTGACCCCCACTGTTATAGTAACCAAAAGATCTGTAACCCCCTTTGTTCGTCACCGCCACATTTGCATAATAAAAGCATTTTTAACAGAGTAAAGAAAACACATTAAATATAAAATTAAGTTAACTATATTAAATTATATTAACTATATATATATATATAATTAATAGTGAAACCTAGTAAACCGACCACCTGAATAAAGTGACCACTTTTTATAAGAGAGAACTGGTAGGGACTTAGTCATGCCTATACTAAAGTCTGTCATGTATAGTGATCACTGCTGAAGAAAAGCCTTACATTTTTTGTCAAATAAGTTTCTTGGAATATTTTTTGTCAAATAAATTTCTTTGAATATTTTTTTATTGTCAAATAAATTTCTTTGAATATTTTTTTATTGTCAAATAAATTTCTTTGAATAATTTTTATTGTCAAATAAAGTTCTTTGAATATTTTTTATTGTTAAATAAATTTCTTCGAATATTTTTTATTGTCAAATAAATTGCTTTGAATATTTTTTATTGTCAAATAAATTGCTTTGAATATTTTTTGTCACATAAATTTCTTTAAATTTGGCGACCCACAAAAATTTTCTCGCGATAACTCTGGGTGTCGTAACACACGGTCTGCACACCTCTGGCTTAGGGGACCAAATCCAATACTAAGACAGACAAAAAAAATGACACACACACCCTATGGTACCTTTAGAATCAAACCCAGGTTTTATTCAACAGGTTGATGGCACAACAGATAAATGGGTCCTCACTATGCCACTAAAATGGTTCAAAAATATTTAATGCTTCCCTAGGTGAGGAAATAAAGTCACTACTATAATAAATACTATAATATATACTATAATAAATACTATAATAAATAATATCACTACTATAAACAGACTGCTGCCATTGTGCGTGGTGACTATCTGATGCAGAACGTTGTCTCTGTGCTCTAAAATGCAACCAATCATGGGAGAATCATTCCTCAGTAAAATTTAAAAACTAAATCTGTATATTTACTTTAGCAAAGGTATACAGGCTTCAGAACATGCGACAACTCTTGGATACGATGTAAAAGGTTTCAACAACCCATGTAATTCTTCAATCCTATAAAATAATAATTATATATATATCATCAACAACTATTTTCTATCAAACAACAATATCAATCAACGTTTATTGGCGTAGTGATACCAACGCCGATGTTATGGCGTGATTAGATGGTGAAACGTTCGAAAGAAAATAAATATTTTACATTCTGTGGGGGACCGAACTTGACTTTTTTTCACGAAATTTATATAAAAACTATTTTCAATCCACTGAAGGATGGACTTCTGTTATAAAATATACGAGTGGTATGGTGAAAGAAACATAGAGGAATCGACCTCGAGCTTGCCACGCTGGACATACAGTTTAACGAGGGTTCCAAACCTTGATCACCACAGCCAAAGTCCTCTGCTAAGGTGGGACTCGCTGTGCCATCCTCCTCAGAAGTGACTGGTATCCACACTGCTTCAAATTGGTGCTGTGTAGAGAGCCAGTATCCTTAGCAGAGGATAGCTGTAGGACAATTATATATATATATAAAACAAAAATTGGCAAGAAAAGAGAGATGGCACCCAAGCTAAGGAGTAGACAAAGGGAAATTTGGCAATGATATGGACAAACATACCAGACAAGGCATTTCAACTGGTAACATCGGAATAATATAGAAAAATTTTATTATACCTGTCAAAGACATCATCCACATTACTGGATTTTCGAAGAATGAAGTTGAAAAATGGCTTATTTTCAGGTTTCTGTAGCTTTTCAAATGTGGCTATTTCGATGGCATAGGATTCATCTTCAATTATGTCAGGTTTGTAGTTGATGATAACCAAAATGGCAGATAAACATGGAAGATCTACTAAAGTGTGGAATATCTGAAATATGAAAGTAAAAGAAAAATATCCAATGTTGCACAATTCAGAACTGAGAATGACATGTTTAATAAATAATTTATGCAAATAATAAAAACAATTAAAAGTCAAAGCTTTACTTCAATTGAGGTATGTTGCGACATAAATGCTGGTAAAATTTGCATAAAATCTGCCACCATAGTTGAAGGCGACCATGCCAGTACCTGGAGTAAGATAAAGAGTAATTACAGACTAATTCGCTAATAACACCAAGACGGTCTGGTTCCATACATCCAGGCTACGATTATCCATTGGGCACCTCTAAAGTGAAAGGACAGTAAAGGTCATGCTGCAGTGGTGCTTACAGTTTTCCAAGAAATCCAAACCTCTGCCAAAAAACCCAAACCCCAGACTACAGTATGCAAAAAAAACCCTTCAAACAGAACGTATTACATGGTACCACTCAGAGTTTAATTCAAACTAATGGCACAATAGCATGGTAGACAAGTACACCATCACCATGTTTCCATAAGGCTAAGGCAATAGGCTTACATTTTTCTAAGGAATTCAAACCACTTAAGGCCCAGGGAACCAACACTCAGACTACCGTAAGCAGTTGGTAAGCATTCTTTTTTTTTTGGTATCATGGATACTTGGTACTTAGATCAACAGCACACCAAGTGAATATGTTACCACTAGAGATGGGCAAAATGATTCACTGACCGAATCAATGAACAATTCTGCCCATCTCTACAATAGAGAATCAAAATCGGCACACCAATTCAGTTAGCAACCTGTTCTTCCCATCTCTAGTCACCACTGTGCCATCACAGTGTGTATGCCACACCGAATTACTTTAATTAATTGGACCTCACGATGACCATCTACTTGCCCTTTCAAAGATTATTGCACTTCATTTTTCTCATTTCGATTATACTGAGCTGTATCTCTTCCAATTACTTATGATAATGGGGAGTCCATCATGATGAAAACAATAATTTAAGAAATCCTGGTTAGTGATTAGATCAGCATTTATCAACAACTTCAGCTTGTTTATATTTCAAATTAGTACATACATGGAGACGCCATCTTTTAAGAGCTTAGGGCCTCTAAAGATGTTAATCTAACCCTGGGGAAAACGACATTGTTTTACAATACCATTGGGAGTCAAATCCCAGTTAAAGGCACCGTAAGCAAATATGTTCCCACTACGTCACTGTAAGGAAGTGGACCTATGGTTTTCTGAGAAATCTGAGCCTCTTGATGATTAGGAGAACCAACTTCTAGACTACGGCGAGTAATCAGTAAGCAAGTGCTCACTGATTACTGAGAAAGTGCTCACTAATTACTGAGAAAATGCTCTTTTTGACACTATTGAGAGTCAAATCCAAGTTGGAGACATGCTGGTGAACGTGTTACTACTGTGTGCCACTTGAAGGGTGCATATGATAGTGGAATATTTGTTATACATATAATTAGGAATATATACATATTTATTATCAACATTAAAACAAAAATGACAGCATATCTTGTTTTGCAAAATTCTGCAACTGTTTTTCTTCAGAAGTGATAAAAAAATCATCTTTTGAATAAAGGGAAATAAAGAATCTTAAAAAAATAACCATTCGCTGCACGGTTCGTCACATGGCTTCTCTCTCTCTCCTAAATTTTTTCGAAAATTGCAGTATATCGGCTTGTGACGTCATTTTTAGACGTCTCTCTTATGCCATCGTCATACTCTCCAACATCGCACTTGAGCGTCCCTTTCGAGTTTTTAATGCCTCTCAAAGCTTCGGGTTTTTTTTGTTGCAGCAAAATTATGCTAGAATTATTTTTGTAATTCATTTCTAGTCTTATTTTTAATTAAGAAGTTGCAGGTTTATAATGATTCAATTACATCATGATTTGTCATTTTGCTAGGTAGCTGTATTTCGGGTTGTATGATCGTTTATAAGCGAACTACCTATTTTGATTATAGCTTTTGGTTACTTAATTAGACATAATACCGAGACATTAATGAGTTTTTTTATTGTTTTTAATTAAAAACAATAACCACAGAGCTGGCGAGACCCGACCCCTCCCCCCCCTTGATGCATCGTGTAACAATATCTCGTACCCTTTCGGTTACTTACACATGACACTGATATTCAGACATTCATGAGGTTTTTTTTATTGTTTTTGATTAAGAACAATAACCACAGAACTGCAAGGCTCTGGCCTCTTCACCCCCCCAAATTTGTTTTCGCTATCAATTTGTAAAAAGTAAACGCTAACCCAAAACATCACAACAACATTTCAACATGAAACTGACTTAGCCCATTGCCAATCAGTTTTGGCAACACCAAAAAAATTAGGAGAAAGAAGTCGCAGGACGAACCGCAGTGTCCCCAAAAAGTGAATAAAGAATTGCCAATTTGCCTTTGTGCATTGGGTTAACTTATATTATTTAAATAATTGTATATAATAAATTATAAATAAATGGTACCTTAAAAAAGGTTGGAAAATATCTCTCCATAATGCTACTGTGATAGCACAGTTGAGTGAGATTTTTACGGGTGAGCAAAAATATTTCCGAAACTGCGACTGAGTCTTGATAACAAACATTCAAAAGATCGCAGAACAGAAATGGGTAAAGACTATCGTGTTTGTACATCACAGCTGATCCTAGAAGAAAAGCAGAAAAATCAAATTGCTTAAACTCATCACTAATGTTGAGAATAATCACTTAGTAATACTGAGCATGATATCTGAGTAAGATTGAACACAAGTTACTAAAGTTGATTGGTTGTATTTTATGGCACAAGGGTCATTCTGTGTCCTTACTAAAGTTGAATACAACAGTTTAGCAATTTGCTTTCAGGTGCACACGCGCCTGGTCTAAATTAACACTACCATTGATGTTGTGTATATGTGTGTGATGAATATTAACAATATTAGATAATTAAATATTCATAAAGAAAAAAAATGATATTTCTGTGCCTGGTGGAAATCGAACCTGCATCTTCTTAATTTTGGGTTAGGAGTTCTACACACTGGGCTGCAGACGATGATTACCCACGCCCCTGCACCTGGCGAGCATATATTGAGGGGGAAGAGAGTAATCGATATAGATTAATGTGTAGAACTCTTAACTGGTTGGTTGGTTGGTTCTTGTACTTTTATGGCACAAGGACAATAACTGTCATTTTATGCTGAAGCTCTTAACCGGAAATTGAGAAGATGTGAGTTTGACTACCACCAGGTGCAGAAATATCATTCTTTTCTTTGCAAGCATTTAATCATCTAATACAACCATATCATCAACTATGATGAGTCATTACTTTAAATATTAACAATACTTATTACTAAAATGAGATTTTTCCTGATGTAATTAAGAAATACCCACTCATTCCGAATATGGATAAATTACTGAAGAGAATTCAACTAATGCTCAGCCCACTACAAAGTTCTAAAAAAACTTAAATAATGTGGAGAATTGCAGTAATAACAAGAAAGTCAAAACTTTTTGGACACACAAATATTGTGACAAATATTGAAAGAGTTCCTTGTTTCATTATCATTAATAGTGGTAATTATTTGCAATATCTAATTATCTAACGAGCGCATGAAGTAATCAACATTGAAAGGGCATTTCGAGTCAATTTCTTCAAAATAAGTAAAATCGTGGCATTTCTATTATTTTTATATTTAAGTATATTAAATATTTTAAAATAAAAATTTCATTTCAGTTTTTCCCTGAAAACCTTCACTTGAAAAAGTGTGTGCGAAATCTATTTCTTTTATGGTATCTAGAAATTTTTTGTTTTTTGATCGGAGGGTTATTGTTATAATTTGTAAACCACATTTTGTTATACAGTCAGTACTGGATATAACGTCACTCCTGTGTTCTCGAAAAATCTGACCTCCTAAACGGGGGATGATCATATATACGGAGTGAGAAAAATTTGGCAAAAAATTACTATAATAGAAATGTCTTTAAATGTGTTTTGCGTTTTTGAGGTAGCTGCTTTTTAGATTGATTGGAATTTTCAAAACCTTCGATTAATTCTAATTATAAATTAACTATTTATAATTATATTATATTAATTAAGAACTTCTTGTCCGCAAAAGACAGTGCCTTTTGTTTTGCGAACATGTTGATTACAAGCAATTAAGTAACAAATGAAAACTCCTTGCACAACAACACACCATCCAAAATATGTGATTTTCTTTTGTCAAGCAGGTTAGCGCAACCTTTTTCTGAGAATTGTTAATGAATGTCAGCTCCAGAGGATGGGTTTCAGACAAAGTTCTGGAGACTGCTGCTATGGATATGACCCAGTTCATTTAATTTAAGGTAACGAGGGTTTACTAGTAAGATTTTCCCACCTCATACTTTTGACTTGGAAAAGTGGGGGGGTTACACTGGAATGAAGAGGCATTTTCAAGGTGGCGATATATGTGGGCGTAGAAATTAAAGCAGACTATATATGTGCAGGGCAGTTTAACACAAAATTCCTATTAAATTAGCAGGGACATCTAAAAAAAGACCATGTAAGTGGGGGGTGACCTTAAAAGCCGGTGACTATATAATGAGTATTGATTATGTATAATGGCAGGCAGTAAAAATATATTACAGAAAACACTAGTTCACTGTCCAAATGTTTGGAAAATGCTCACCTCACAAGTCCGCTACACAACAATATGTTAGGTTATATAGATAATGCTAAATTAAGTAAAAATTTACCATCCGAAAACCATTTTAAAACAAAATTAAAACAAATCTGAAAGCAGCTTTAAAATTTTCTAGATTTAGAAAACCAAGTTCGATCTTTACCATGATTGATAAAAAATTGCATGGCCGCTACCATTACAGCGATATCTTTGGCAGAACGGTGATCAAGAATTCCTGCGGACACTTCTTTGTAGATTCCTTTTATGGTGGCCAGCACCGAATGAACAATTCCAGAATCGGCATAACATATGACATCCAGTAAGGCAATGGCTTCTGCTAAACACTAATTAACCAAACTCATTGAACAATAATTCATAAATCAATCAATCATTAATTCATAAATGTGACATGCTCATTAATTGGGCAAGATAAAGTTGGGATGCACCTATTCATTTTGGAAATTTAACTCATTATTGCACTAAAAAATGGTTTATAATTATCTGGTATTGTTCATAAAAAGACAAATTGATGATAACTCATCTCTTATCAATTTCAGGCAAATACAAATTAACGAAACACCAAACTCACAGTTTTTTGTATATCTGCAATTTTCGGAGACAGAGTTTCTGCAGAAAGGAATAAAAAATAAAAAGATTTTTGAAAATAATGATTAAAATTTATGTACTTCCATAAAAGAATACATCATGTAATAATAAAATTTAAATTTTTACTCTTTAATGAATGGTTTTAATTTTTTTTTGTCTTAATTGTAAAAATAAAGGAAGTATTATATTATTATAAGATTCACCCATAGGCATCGCAAAAATTCGGAGCTATTATGCTTTTTGCTTCTTTAGTAATTCCTTAGGTAGTTGCAATATGGCGATGGACAAAATAAGACAGCTAACTTTAAAAGTTCTGGATGGCTTAGTTACATTTATTGACCAAGAAATGAAATTTCAAGGTCATACCAGTAGGAACCAGTATAGGGTTAAAACAAATCCAGTGGATGAAAAGTTGAAGCTCAAGAGGATGTAGGTATAGTGCAAAAAGAAC
>QLNU02014802.1:52259770-52281992 GCA_006491805.2 Dysdera silvatica
TTTCAGCCTTTATAACTTAATAGGTTTTTTAGTATATAGTGTTTACTTTTTTTTTTAAGCGCTATATTTGAAAAGTTCCACGTGGTATATTTTTAAAACAAAACAAAAAAAAAACAAAACGTATTTTTTCCAAATAATCATTGAAACCATGCTTTACTGAACAATTGTACTGTGTTTTCAATAATTTTTGTTTAAAAAACATAAAACCTTACCAGTTATTCATAAATTGTTTTGCTCATTTGATTATATTGAAAGCCTCCAAAAACATCTAAGATATCATATATTTATTTAACGGGGAATGATATCATCATACCTCATGAAAACTGTAAGTAACTTTTATTTATTATAACTGAGTGAATACTTCCATAAAAAATTTAAATTATTCACTGAAAATTGCATCTCAAGGAATCTTTTACGTAATGCAAATTTTCTCAAAAATCGGTTTTCAGAAAAACGAAGTTAAAATTAATCATTTACACGTCTAAATATGTAACATGGCTACACCCAAAAGCTTTTTTTAAATAAGATGGACTCATCGCGTCAGAATAACAAAACCGTCCTCAGAAAGATGAAGATTTGCTTTATTTTTTAGCATGTAAATAAAAAAATTTACTATTTCCCTCTAAATTCACTACTTTTTCAGGTATAACTCCCCTTAAAAAAATTTAACTTAGGACACTTCAAATTCTATTGTAAATATGCTGATAAAAACATTTTCCCAACCATCTGACTGCGTGCTCTGAAGACGCTACTGTTTTGGAGCACTGCGCATAGGCTGACGTAGAAAGGACGTAAAGAGGGGGTTACAGAGCTATAACTCTATATGTTCATATGTATGTGTCTGTCTGTCTGCCTGTCTATATGTACACAAAATTTCGTTGCAGTGGGAATTACGACCTCCATCAACCTCCCCGCTCACTTGCGTACGCCAATCATCTGTAAACAACTGTTTTCAAAAATGAAGTTGATAAAATGAAAAGTTAAGACCAGAATAACTGACGTCCACCTTGGAAACACTTTTAGGATTGCAATATTAAAAATAAAACTTAATATTGACAGGATTGTTAAAAATAAGCAGTGCCAAAAAACTCGCCAAAAGATTTGATTTCGCTTTACATATTAGCTAAAAGTATTGTAAATTTTGTTTGCTTTCATACTTTTTTTTACATTGTAATATATATATATTTAGTCCCAGAGGCGGATCCAGAAAATATTTTTGGGTGGGCACGCAAAACTAATATAGACTTAAGGAAAAAATATCAATAAAGGCTGATTCAGTGGAGGAGGGGGGGCGCACTCCTTGATCCGTCTTTATTCAGTCCTAATATTGCTGATACAGTAGTGCGGCCCATGGGCCTACAAGAATAAGCAAAATTGGCCCTCGGACTGAAAAAGTTTGAAGACCCCTGATGCAAACCGACAAAAGATCTAATAGCTTCCGTAGCTGTTAGTCAACAAGGAAGGGTCGTAAAGTTTGGAGGGAAAACCAGATAGATGTTCAAGTAACAAGAACATAAAAATTTCTAAAATAATTCTTGAATGAAAATACACCAAAACAGTTCTCGCAAACTAAAATTCATTTTCTTTTTTAATATTGGTAACTATTAGACTCGTCCCGCCCCCCATACAACTCTACTTACGCCTATGGTTATAGCCGATTTCACAGCACTTTTATGGATTTGGGAGGGAAATTGCCTTAATTTCCCTCCCCATAGATCCACCACTGTGCATACATTATTTTTTATCTATATTTACGTTTTTCAGTTAACATTATTTGTTAATTATTTAAGTCAATGTTGGTTAAATCACAATATTCTAACTATAAATAATTGCCATTCTTGATTGTTATATTACATTATATATCATCATCATCATCATATTCAACCATTATCTATCCACTGCTGGATGAAGGTCTCTCCAAATGCTTTCCACACAAGTCTATCCTGAGCAATTCGCTTCCACGTCACCCCAACCTGTTTTCTTATTTCATCCACCCATCTAGTTTGAGGACGTTTTCTAGGTCTTCGGTGGTCTCTTGGAATCCAGTTCAGAATTTCTGTTGTCCATCGTTGATCAGTTCTTCTTGCAATATGCCCAGCCCATCGCCATTTCAGTCCTTTTACTTTAACAATGATGTCCTCTACTCTAGTTTGCTCTCACCCAAGTGTTCCTTTTTCGATCTCTCCTAGTTATTCCAAGCATGCACCTCTCCATGCTCCTTTGCGTTGTCTGTAACTTTCGTATTGCTCCAACTGTTAGACTCCATGTCTCTGATCCATAAGAGAGGACTGGCAATACACACTGGTTGAAGACCTTTCTTTTTAGACACAAAGGCAATTTCCCCTTCAGGATAAAACTGTTTCTTCCAAATGCACTCCAGCCAAGTTTAATACGTCTGTTGAGTTCTTTCATAATGTTGCCATCCATTGAAATCAGCTGGCCAAGGTAAATATATGAATCAGCAATTTCTAGCTCAGTGTTGTCAACTTGTATTTTTGTTTCCTCTACAAAATTATTGAACATGATCTTAGTTATAATAAAGCAATCAGACAACTTTGGCGGTGTAGATTATTGTTGTTCAAAGTTGTCTCAAAGTTGCTCAAAGTTGTCTGATTGCTTTTATTATATTTATGTCAAGCGGTGTTACCTACTCAACATGATTTTAGTTATTTGTAGGGTCATCTTGAGTCCAACGTCTTTACTTCTAGTTGAGAGCTCCTGTACCATGTCTTGGAGTTCTGATGGGTTCGTTGAAAAATACGTTAAATATACGTTAAAAAATACGTATATATATATATATAAACTGTTAATAATAGTAAAAGGTAAACAAAAAAGAAACGTTTTAAGTTATGATGATATGAAAAGTGGAGAACGAGGTATACGAAGTATTTCATAATATTACGCAAATAATATATGTAATAGCAAAAAATGTATTTTACATAATTTTGTATGTAGACGAGATATTCCTATAATATAATATTTCTATAATTTAATTTTATATATGATGTCGGCTCCGTCAGACTAGATAAATTTTACCCAATGCTACCTAGGAGAATATCAATTTTTAATTTTTAAAATTTATATCTGCGTTATAAACCATGTGTAAACTTTATAATATAACATTATCCCGTCTAAGTAAATTTGTATTGTACAATATATAATATTACATTAATAAGGGTGGCGATACACTATTTTTGCATTTGAGCGGCTAATAATTCAAAAATGGCCCTGACCACAGGAAAGGGACATTTGAACAATGAGACTGGATTAATTAAATCAAGATTTATTTAAAAAGATATAGAAAACAAAAAAAGATACAGAGAAGAGAGAGAGAGAGACAGAGAAACACATTGTAAAGAAGCCTTCAACCTTACACATTTCGTTTCTAAGTACTTACTTAAATAAACCGAATGATATAAATTCCTTATAGCCATTAAATTTCTATATATATATCCTGATCGAACATATGCTTTATAATCGTAGAGTTATGAAACAAGTGGCGCGAACCCCTCTTCCCTCATAATTTGAAATAAATTGAAATTTTACATATATTGTAGTATAATTATAGTGTATCTATAATATATTAATATATAGTATAATTGTAGTTAATCTATAATATATTAATATAGTATAATTATAGTGTATCTATAATATATTAATATAGTATAATTATAGTGTATCTATAATATATTAATATAGTATAATTATAGTGTATCTATAATATATTAATATAGTATAATTATAGTGTATCTATAATATATTAATATATGAGTATAATTATAGTGTATCTATAATATATTAATATAGTATAATTATAGTGTATCTATAATATATTAATATAGTATAATTATAGTGTATCTATATTATATTAATATAGTGTAATTATAGTATATTATAGTGTTGTTATAGTATATAAATGTAATGTGTGTCTGGGTCCTACTCAGGCCTGTATCCAGGTTGAACGGGCAACTGAAGCACCGCAATGAGCATATGGGGTATAGAGTACCCGAGAACCAATGGGTATAAAACGATTAGCAGAAGCAATATACGAGATTTAGACATTATGTCACTATAATCCCAAATAAATTTGACGCTCCTCTGATGGCTTTTTTTAGTTCATTACAAATCCTATAATACTAGCATACATCAAGATTTGTATTTTAAATTTTAAGGAATGGAGGAAATTGTATAGGGGAAGTGGAATTATATAAAAACAGCTTATACAAAGACACATAACAGTTTTATACATTATTAATTTTTAATAATTTTCAATATTTTAACATTGTGTTATTATTTTCCTACATATATATATAAATAGCTCAATGGGACACAACATGGAGTAACCGGAGCCGCCCCACCTGCTAGCTCTGCTTGGCTACAGGCCTTATCCTCCTCCTCCCTCAATAATTTTGAAAAATTCTACAGTGATGCATATACTTTACTAAGAGGACGCAACACTGGCGTACGCAGGGGGGTATTGATGGGACCGCCCATTGCAATGAAATTTTGTATATTTAATATAGGAATATATGAGTTGTAGCTCTGTAACCCACCTCCCCATTGAGTCTATAAATCCCCACCTAATGAACATTCTGTGTACGTCTATGGGACACAAACTTTAAGTCATAACTACCGTCTCCTTCAGATATCGAATTCGATGCTATGAAAAAATAGACCGCAAACTTGGTATAACCGTATAGCTGCTAATTGCCTGTATATTTACATCTTGAAATTGGTCAACGGGTTATCGAGGAGGGGATCTTCAAATTAGTGTGAGCTCTACAGCAGGACACACATAACTAGGGGCGGTTGGGTCCTCTCAAAGGCGCATATCTTGGATTTTCAGAGGGCGTGGGTACATTCGAAGTCACAAGTCCTATTTACCCATGAGGCCGCACCGCCCCTGTACATAACTAAGCTTAACGGGAATTGTGACCAAACCCAATGTAGTGAAAGGAGCTGCTTCCACGACCACTGGACTATACATTAAATATACACGTGCGACAACTGTTTTATAATCAATTATTTCAAAGAAACATTTTAATGTAATTTCAACGAATGATTTTGAGAAAGTAATTTCAAAGAATACTTTTAAATTTCAAAAAATGCATTTAGTTAAGTAATTTTAAATAACTCCAGGAAAACACTTTTAAAGCAGATTTTTTGAAGAATGGTTTTAATACAACAGTATCTTTTAAAGAGCGAGAATTTTGAAAATGCAGTTTTAAATAATCCAACTTCAATTTTCTTTAAAAGTGTTTGACGAACTGGTGATTTTTTGGGCTATTTCTTCCTAAATATCATGTTTCTTTTTTTATTTTATGAAAAATAAAAATGAGATGTTTATGCTTGGGATTCCAGATTAACCCCCTTCTCAATGAGTCACTGGAATCTATGGTTGTTTCTGGAGTGTCCACTTCATAACCTCAGTTGTGGGAACACCGATAAAACAATTCCAATAACCAGTGACGTCATAACGGGTGGACCATCGAGATCTATGGCCATAAACTGGCAGAGTTCGTCTATGTGCATTGATTATATATTATCTTTTCCTTCCGTAAAAATTGGGAAATTTGAAACAGTAAAAAAAAGGGGGCCCAAAAAATGATAGGAAATACGATAGAGCGGTCTTGCCAATGTCCACATCGTTAAAAGGAAAGACTAGAGTTTATTGAAAGAACCCGATAAGGGCTATGAGATGCGCACACGAGCTGAACATTCCTTTGTAGAGGTTGACATACCGCAAGCGCATTCCCAGCCGAAACCCACAAGAAAGTCTAATACTTTAAATGGCAGTGTTAACCGTTTGAGCTGACTGGACAAACATCGATTACGAGTGAACTTAACGGGGCCTTCTTAAAGAATTGTGATGGGGGAGGGGGGGAGTAAGATCAATCATTTTTAGGGCCTTTTTATCCTAACTTTTAGATTTCCAAAATTTTACAATAAAAAACATAATCAAAATAAACCGGATCTTTGCAAAATTGGAGTCCTTGTTCAGGTCGGGGTCTGAGTCCAGTTCGTCGATTAGATCGGCCCGTCAAAGGGTTAATTAAAGTGGCACTGGAAGTTAATTGCGTTTAAATTCATAACGATTCGGTGGCCATATTGAAACGTCGACCCTATTTGATTATTTCCTTCTTCCCTTTATGTAAATAAAAATAATATGGACCTATAATCAAGACCGTTTCATCATACAAAAGGACAGACAATATGAGAATATACTCCTAGGCCTGGTAATAGTTGGCGCTGCAAGCATTTAAATCTTTTTTTTCGTGGGTGGCACCAGAATAGCAACGGCGGGGGTGGGGGGGTTATTCGATTATAAAAATATACAAAAAATAAAATATTTATTTGATAATGCATTTATTTAATAGCCATTGCACATATTATTTTAAATATTAACGTAGATAGTTGGCCTCTATGTCTAGGGGAAGGACTATAGCGCCCCCCCCCCTCCCTACAACTCTAATGCTCCTCACCTAATATTCATTTATAATTTTCCCTTTTCTACACCTACCCACCTAGAAAAGGAAATTATACCAGGTTCATTTATAACTTTTCCTTGGTACTTCCTTATTACAGCGGCCCTCGAAATATATCGCCAAGATAGTGGATAATTCTCGCCAAAACGTCGCCACATGTTCTTACATTAGGAATCATATTTTTATTCTAATTCTATATCTGTTCTATATTATATATAGAATAGATTATAGCTATATTTATATCCTAATTCTATATTTATTCTTATTCTAATTTTTATCTCAGGAAACAATATGTTAGCATTCTTTTTATTTTATATTGGATTGTTTATTTTTACAATCCCGCTTCACGAGCTTGGTATAATCTTAGTCTCCAAATAAGGTCGGGGGCCGCTATAATAAGGAAGTATCTTTTTCTTTTCTAGGGAGCGGTAAGCCCCCCCTCCCCCACACCTAGTTACGCCAACGGACTTCAGACAATACCAAACATTATAAAACAACGGTCGCATTACAAGGAATTTTAAATTATTAAGAATTATTTATATGTAATATCATTAATAAAATTTTTCATTTTAGAAATGAAAATTTTTTATAATTAATGACACATTTTAATTTATATAATTCACGATATATTAACTTTTATGAAGTATTATTTTCAATCAACTACATTTTTGAAAATTCAGGTAAGCAAAATACAATGGCCTCTTCAAGTGGCATAGAAATTCAAAAATTTAGGGGGGGGTAGGCTGAAGTAACTTTAAATGCGGGGCGGATTTAGGGAACGGGGGACGATTGCAATCTCCACTTGAATGCAAATTTACAAAGTAAAGGTCCAATGAGGTGTTGTTTCCAAACATCAAATCGTTAATCGCCCCCGCCCCGCTTCAATGACCTCTAAATCCGCCGTTTAAATGAGATCATGTAATGCAGAATTATTAAAAATAATGTGTTTTGATATGCAATGTGGGGCTTGATCCCCCCTTTCGTACGCCACTGGCCTCTCGATTTTGCGAACTCGTATGGACCCCCAATAAAGTTCATAAATTTGAGGGTTCGCAAAAACGCGAGTTCACTGTAGGGGGGGGGTGTCAAATAATTGCATTTTGAAAACAAATTATAGCACTTCCCCACCCCTGGCTATGCCAGTGACTATAATAGGTGAAAATTCTGCTCTGCTTTTTGTGGACACCTGTTAATTAAGAACAAAAATTTTATTTTACCGGAAACATCGCTACTATATCGTAAAATCAATAACTATGAATCATACGAGCTTATGAGTCAAAAAGAATTAGCTTACCAGCTGGCTCGTCTTTCAACAATAACAGGTTGAATATCAGCGTGGAGTAGATACAGATCCATGGCAGAGGGATAATTATCTATTTTCTTTTTTTTAATAACGATCAGACAAATGGTTGCTGATAATGCTTGAGGCAATGACCCTGAATCAAGTTTTAGTGGCTTTTAAAATGCCATGGATCTTAAACAAGTAGCATCCGACTAGTAACAGACGACAGCTTCGAACTGTACTGATGCCAGATGCCCGAAGTCAAGAATTCTGGATTCGTTCGTGGATGTCACACGTCACGTGACTGCGACCCTGTTTCCGCTTCTCGCTCCTTGGACTTCTGGTCGTAACCAGAAGGCATGTAAACACTTCATCGGGCCATTTTCGCGAAATTATATATATGGGAAAAGTCAACTGGCAACAACCTGTTTCGATTGCGTAATAGCATCCTGCTCAGAACGCATGCCCTACATGTATTGTGGCTAGTTGAGTATTTACCATCTTACTACAATGAACTAGCGTTTTTACGAACTATCGTGTTGGTCCCTAAATGTATACCATAGAACTAATATTAATTCTCATTTACGAAGTTTCGATTTTGCGAATTTCTTTTTTTTTTGGGTGAGTACGTTCGGATGGGCCGATGGAGCCTCTACCCAAACAGGGATCTTAAAATGGACGAAGTATATTTATTATAAATTATAGTTTTTCTGTGCAAAATTTGGAAATTTAGAAGTTAATGCTAAAAGGGCCCCAAAATATGATCAAGTCCAGGGACCCCGAATGTATTAAGACGCCTCTGTACGTACGAATTCGGAAAATCGAGAATACACTGTATTTGCTATGAAAATAGCTCCGTGGTGTGATTGAACTAGTTTTTTGTTCGAATCTCGTTTGGCGCCGCATAACCCTCATAGTCCTTATGCCATTAAAATCCAATATTTTTTATTTATTTATTTTTTTTTTTCGCAAAAGAAATATTTCGATAGTCTGTCACAAATGGTGGCACTGTATTTCCAGCAAAACCGTTTCTAGGTGTTTTGCCGCCCTAGGCGGGAATTGAAAAATGTCGCCCCCACGCCTGTATCTCCCTCTGTACCATCGCCAACAACAACAACAACAACATCCAGCGGTACAACAACGTGTCTGTATATATATAATATAAATCTTCTATTATACTTTTAATCATTAAACCCGTTAATTATATTTATATTTTAAACTTATATTAGTTATTTTGTAATATTAGAATATTGTGAATAGTAAAACAATTGCTACATGTTATAATTGTTTAATTTCAACATTTTATATTTTTGAAAACTGTAATATTGACGGAGTAATATTTCAAAACACAACGTTGTATTATCAGAGCTAGAAGGCTTAAATGTATTAGATATAATCTAAAATTCCTAATAAAATATCCTCTAAAATTCCTCTAAAATCCTCTAAAATTCCTATAAATTTAAATGTATTAGATATAAAACAACTTCTGTACAAAACTAAACAACAACACGCATCAAGAACTCTTACATTTGTCAAAATAAAGACTTATTAAGTAATTGTCCCGTATGCTTTTGAAAACAATTATATGTTTTAATTTTTCTTCTTTTTCATTTTTTCTCCTCATTTGCTCAATTTTTTCTTTGTTTGATTTAAAATTAAAATTTTTACGCCATTTTTCCGCCCTAGGCAGTCGCCTACTCTAGCCTAATGGTAGAAACGGCCCTAATTCCTAGAAAGGAATGTATAGAAATGAATGTTATAAAAAGAATGTTACAAATGAATGTTACAAAATGAACGTTACAAAATGAACAAGCGTTTGAATGGAGGGGACTCCATTTAAACACCTGTTCATTTTAGAGTGCAAAGGTTGTAGAAAAGAAGGAGGGAAAGAATGTACAGTAAAACTTTCGAATAACGAGAACCAACGGCACTCTGCGGAGGTGACCATCCTTCGGAGGTGACTGTTATTTAGAGGTTCATTATAAAAAAAACAAAATAAGTAATTTCAAATACATCAATCCTCATCTACACACCCTATTCACAGAAAGGAGTGTGCCTACAAAATGAACACGTGTTTCAATGGAGCACCTTGAAAAAAAGTACCGTCAAATAAATTTTACTTTACATTATTGACAATGTGGGTTGCAAACACATTTGAAAAATCTGAAAATTTAAATAAAAAAAATTGTTTCATGATGCCTATCGGGTGGCTGTTGTTCGGGCCCGACCTCAATGGACGGATGCAACTGAAACTGAAAACTAACTTTTTTATATATCAAAATTCTTCAAGGAATGCAACTATGTGATTCGTTTTAGAGGATTTTAGAAACACGTGTATATGAAAATCCAAAGAAACTTAAAAACAAAGTGCGCCAAAAGTTCGTAAAACTTCAAAAAAAATCTTAAAAAAAAGGAACAAATAATGATAACGAAGTGCGGTTTAAACTGAAATTTTTCTAGGAAACTTGGATTTTTTTTAATTGTAAAAAAATGTTTAGTTCAAAAAATCACCTACAAATGGTGCTGAAAACTCCAAAAGACAATGGACAGGACAACTGTGCGTCCTATCGGTTTGTTATTACAAGAATTGTGTAACATGTCCTCTGAAACGTTGTTTAGGACAGAACTGAGGCAAACAACACATGACATATGGCCATTTCTCGTCTTCAGTTGTTTCACTGTACGAAATTTTCGCAACGCAGTGGCTTCTAATTCAACATTCAGGTAGAAGAACTTCATAAGCAACGCTTGATCTGGCAACGATGACATTCGCAAATTATGCAGTACTGTTGGATTCGAATGAACAGTCCACATTCATACAGATCTTTTATTGCAAACTTGCATTGCATACTTCTGCTGATTACCTCGCGTATCAGCGTCGTCTGTCGGTGACTTTTAAACTAAATATTTTTTGTGACTAAAAAAAAAATCCAATTTTTCTCGAAATTCTTTCGTGCAAACCGTACTTCTTTATCATCATTTGTTCCTTTTTTTTCATGATTTTTTTAAAGTTTGTACCAACTTTTGAAACACCCTGTGGTTTAGATTAGCAAACGTTTTTAAATTTAAATCGTAACTTAAGAGGTTAAAGTTGTATTTGAAGCTTCGGGATCGGCCTCAAATTCTTACAGAGTATCTTGGGCAGGCTCAAATTGAAAGCCTTAGGGCTCGGGCCTTGAAAAATCAGCCTGAACTCATCTCTAGCCTCCAGTTATAAAGCTTTCCACTGTAAGAATAATGTGTGGTTAATTTTATTTGGATAAAATGAAGCTACTAGTTAAATCGTATTTTCCCAAGAAACTGTCTAACAGAATTTTGAGAATCTTGAAAAACATGGAACATAGGAAAAAGAAAAATCTTTTCTTCGTAAGGAAATTTTTATTTAAACTAACCAAGGATGATGATGACGGATAGGATAGTTAAAGATATCGCCAGTAAGCTCCAAATGATGTAATTAACTGTCAAAACAATCCATCCCAAATTGACTTCCTTCATCGATTACCAATTAGATATGGAATAGAAATAGTGCTTTTAATACGTCTGGCATTATTACTTTCCTTTGACGAAGTTGCGATCTACGAGAAATCGCGCAAAAAAAGAAGAAAAAACATTCTTAATCTTAAAACTAATCAACTGATGTTATGGAACATTAATTGAATGAAGTTGCTAATGATGATTAGCGATACGTCAATAAATGCTAACGCACGAAGCTAATGGCGTTTCATTCGAAAGGAAAGCACGTAAATGGCGCAACGCGTAATCTGATAACACGAAATTATTTACGCACGATATATTTTTGAGTGGTTGGCGTCTTCAAACTTGGTTTTTCAAGGCTCAAGGAGAACAAAGGGCATGTTAGGTCGGGACCGACAATTTTTCGAGGAATAGGAACCTCTTCTACTAAAGGAATCATCTCCCGTGCAATTACGCTTCCGGCACGCTTTTTGACATCGAAATCTGTAGTTTATTTATTGAAAATAGTTAGTAATTAGCAGTATGCTGTCAGCGGCGTTACACCACCGAGGTGTTGGAGCAAATGCCGCACCTTATATGCAGAGCTTCCGTACTGCCATTTCCCAACATGACAATGCGCGACCGCACGTGGCGTTCAGCATTTATTGAAGTACCACTCTATTCCACTTTTTCCTTAGTCTGCGCGTTCACCGCATTTATCTCCCACTGAACACGCTTGGCTCATGATCTCTCTAATGCACCAAGTAACACCAGCTGCTACAAGAGATGGTCTTTGGCTGTGTTTGGAAGTGACATGGACGGATATCCTCCAGATACACATCCGAAGTTCCTCATCCTCTTAATACAAAACCATGTAGCACTGACTATTATAGCCCTTGGTGGCTACGTAAGAGGCCGGTTAATTGGAGTTTTATGGCGCAAGGACTATGATGCGCCGGGATATGCAGCTTTCCGAGACATCCGAACCTCTTGAGGTGAAGGGAACCAACCGCCGGTCGACGGTGGATATGATCAATTTGTATTTCACAAGCCTAACGGAGTCATATCTGTAAATTTTCTATCTTTTCAACATAAACTATGTGGCCAACGGCTATGGCCCTGGATATCTTTTGCTTTTCTTAGTGTTTCATCTTTAACGACCAGAGTTGCTTTTGCACAAAGTTTCGATAAATACAGAAAACGATGAAATTTCGAACGAAAATATGAAAACAAGATTCGTAAGTAAATCGAGGTGGGGAAAAATGTTTAAGTTTCCCCGCACGAGAAAGTTTGGTGGGAGTGGGAGAGAATCACTTTTCACCTGTATTCCAACAAATTTGGCGGTATCAACAGCATTGGAGCGACTGAGGCATGATGGAAGCCTGGAAGAAAGAACTAGCCTTAGTCCGGAAGAGATATATTGCCTGTTCGAGTTCTGCTTGAATTCCACGGTTTTCGGCTTCAAGGGTAGATTTTACCGACAGAAGAGGTGTACGGCGATGGGGTCACCTGCTTCGAGTGTGGTGGCAAATTTGTGTATGGAGGCATTTGAAAACAGTGCTTTAGATGAGTGAATTTACTGTGTCCAGGTGTGGAAGCAATACGTCGATGATACTTTCGTTATCCTACCAAGGTCTTCAGTTACTGATTTTCATCTCTATTTGAACAGCTTGAACCCTCATATTCAATTTACATTAGAAGAAGAAGATAGCGGTTCATTACCCTTCTTAGATGTTCGGATAAATAGAGATGTGGATGGGCGACTGTTGACTACGGTGTTTAGGAAACCAACACATACTGATAGGTATCTTGACTTTCGTTCTCATCACCCGGCATCACACAAAGCATCTGTCATTAGAGCCTTGCACCGACGAGCCTTTACACATTGTTGTAATGATGACCTTCGCAATGTTGAATTACGACGCAACAAAAGCGTGTTGAAAAAGAACGGTTACCCGACTAAATTTATCGCTCGTAACCAATGTGGTGTTAGTGGTGGAAACAGGAATGTAGAGGATGAGACTAGGAAGACATCAGTGGTTTTGCCATATGTGGCGGGTGTCTCAGAAAAGCTGTCTCGAATTCTCAGTTGTGTGAATGTTAAGACCTACTACAAACCTGTCTACACCCTGCGTGATCTATTACTTAAAGTTAAGGATCGCGTCCCTGAGGAGGAAAAATCTGGTGCTATTTACCAAATACCGTGTGGAGACTGTGACAAGGTGTATGTTGGACAGACGGGAAGATCGATACGTCTACGAGGGAAGGAGCATATGCGTGCGGTAGCTAGGGGAGACGATTCAAACCAGTTGGCTGAACATGTCTTCAGGGAGGGTCACGAACCAGATTGGCATTCGATGAAAATATTACATCAGAATGTGACGAATCTGGGGAGTAGACTTTTTCTGGAATCATGGGAAACCTACGGTTTGAGGAGTCGTGCAATAAACATCGCAAAACCTCTACCAGAACCTTACAGGATTTTTGCAAAACCTCGAGTTGGGGGTGTTCATCTGACATCGTCGGGTGCGGTTGGGTTTCCCCAGCTGGAACTGCTCCGCACCAGATGACGTCAGATGGGGATTCCCAACATGCGGGTATATAAGCTTAGGACTTTCACGAACTCTTCATTCTGCCTTCACTTGACAAAGGGAGCAGTTGGCTCCCGAAACGTCGTGTTTTTAAACCTTACGCCAGTGTCAAAATAACTGTTTGTTATCATATTAAAACCAATATCGTACGAATTAATAATGGATATATTATCTTACGAATTAGAATTATAATGGATATATTGCTTACGAAAATTATAATGGATATATTATCGAATTAAATTATAATGGATATATTATCTTACGAATTAAATTATTATACAGTGCAATATCTTACGATTATAAACGCTATGTTAATAAAGTGTGTGTGTTACACATTAATAGCACAACCAATATTAGATTAATTTTTGTTACGTAAGCTTCAGTATTACATGCCTCAGCTTGCCTTCCATTACTTTATAATGTTATTATTTTTTAGCTATGGTTATCAAATTAACGAAGTCCCGATTAAAATCCCTATCACAATATAATCGGCGATTACAAAATACGGTTCATAAGTACAAAAGATCATAGAAATCGATTGAACAGTAGAAACTGCCTGAAGTTACCAACTTTGGGACTAGATTGCAATGGTTACCACAGACACGTAGTCACTGCATACAACAGACTTTGGCGTAGGTAAGACTTAGTCCCTACCAGTCCTTTCTTAAAAAAATGGTTATTTTATTCAAGTAGTTACTTCACCAGGTTCCACTATATGCTCAATAGATCCCATATATCGATGAAAATCAAAAAAGAAATCGATAGAGACTTAACACTAATGTAAAATACAGGGTGGCCATAATTTAGCGTGAAGTGTTCAGAACTTGACAGCGAAACATCTAAGACGCCACACTGAATTAAATTTATTGTATATGCTCTTGGGATTTTTGATTTAAAGAAAAAAAAAAAACCCTTCAGAAATGTCCGGCGTATAGAAGTACTATTACCCAGGGGCGGACTGAGTCCTCTCAAAGGGCACATACCTTCGACTATAGGTGGGCGCGTGTCATATAGCCCACAACGGCGTAAGTCGATTGGCCGGCTGCCCTGTCCGCCCCTGCTGTTGCCACTTCCTAGATGACAAGAATTTACCAACAAAGCGCGGTCACGTGAAGCAAGTATAGCGTACCAGTTTTATCGAACAAACGCGAAGAACGTTTTAAGCCTTTCTTTTATTCACCAATTGACAATCTAGGTATTTTTGAGTGAAAACATGGATAGTTTCGATTGCAGCGCCAATTTCCTTTGTGGTGGCAATTTTTTAAGCTATTTTATTTTATTTATTTATTGTTATTAGAAATAAAAATACAACGGTCCCAGGCGTACGTACACCAAATTTGGTTCAGTTTGGCCCAATTGATTTTTTGCTATCGAACTCTAAATACTTCATGCTAAATTATGGTCATCCTATACATGCGCACCCACCTTTAGCCGTTCAAAAATTTTATTTGCCTAATTCTGCTATGCATTTATTTTCAAAGGTTTTACAAGTAGGTTTTAAAATAAGGTACTTTTTAGCTCATTACTAATTGTCAAGCGGTATCAATTACTTTTGTAGCATTTTAGTATCTTATACATTCATTAAACTGTTTTACAGCCTTGAGAAAGTGGTAATAATTTTTTCATCCCCCTCCCCCCAGAATTATTCATATGGGCATTCATGACTTTTCATATTCTTTTTAAATCAGGAGCCTTTAATGTCCATGCAACAACGACAGCACCAGTACAAGCACAGCCAAAAAACAAGGAAATTTCCCTATAGTGAGAAAATTTCATAATATATTTGAGAAAACTCACTTTGTATGAAATTGATTATGCGATTGAGGAAACTGGATTGAATAAACTGTGAAAATACACTCATTTCAACTCCTGTTATAACAAACAAAAATAAGTTCCATGAAGCTACAAAAGAGCATGAAAGAGGAAAACTACTCATTATTTCGCAAAACAAGTCCTTGATTTGAGAAAAACAGTGATCAGCTTATTTACTAGGGAAAATTCGTAGCAATTCATAAGTTAGGGATGCCTTAGAATAAAAAAAATGCAGCCAAACACCTCTGAGCGACTACCTCCCTAAATTTAACTATTGTTTACCCATAGACTCAATGCTAAATTTAACATATTTAAGACCATTAGGAATTTGTGGGGTCTCTCCCCTCTTTCACTGGCTTGCTTTCTTTGGCTGAAACCAACTTGACGATTGATTATTAGTTATTTCTATTGTTTGTTATCAATTATTTTTTCTTTCCCTCGTTAAATATTTCATTTTTTAATATTAGTTGTTCAGCAAATTATTGATCTTCTGTACCCGGTTGTAAGAGAATGAAATCTCGAACTCTGATATGATGATTTTATGAAGAAAGAAAAATAACGAGAGAGAACGGGAGAATGAATTCTGGATTCGACAATTATGTTTTAACTGAGCAATTTGGATTTGATTTTTAATCTGAATTAATTTATGTCTGGTGTGATTAAAATTGATTAGTCATTTTATTTTTATATTTTGATTATTCGTTTTATTTACCGATTCGCGTCATTTCGGATAAAATTGATTGACCTGGGTACAACGAACGCAGGAGACAAATCTTGGAGTCAGATAAGCGCTGTCAGTCGATACCTACCGGGAACTCACAAACTATTCTCTCCATGGGTAACCACATTTTGGAGTTTGAGATGTGGGGGAGGATTTAATTTTTTATTCATCTTCTGACCTTAAACGAAATAAACAATGTAGCAGTGACTTTCCTCTTTAAGATTTATTTTTTAATTAATTTATTTAAATATTAGTTTGCATGGTAAAGCCCTGCGGGAAGTTGGGAGAAAACATGGGCGCCCATATGAGGTGCAGAGGGGACCTCGATCCCTCCCCCCACCACTAGCCATTTAAAAGTTTGATTTACCGATCCTTATTACTAATAAATTTGAATTGACTCACGAATCAACGATAATTGATACAGGAACCCACATTTCCAAAAGGTTTTATCATGATTTAATGTTCACCATTTTGTTTCCCCGCACATACGCTTTTCCCATCCAGAATCCAGATGGACCGACTCATCAGCGGTTCGCTCTGTTCCCGGCGACGGAAAAGATATTAGCTGCAGGCGACGATTGAGTTTAGTGTACAACACGGTACGACGCAAAGATAACTTGATCGTATTTCGTCGAACTCCTTGACAGGCATTTCCTGCTTATAAGTACCCCTACTGGACATGATGATTACGACCCTCCGAGTGTGACACCACGAACCCTTGAGTGGAACAGCAAATCATCAATTAGTGTTAAAGGGGTAACCAATGAACATTTGCGTATGAAAAGGGTGAACAGCCAATAAGATCATTGCGAGTGTAGAGACGATGAGGCGAACACCAATAAAAGACATTCTTTCGGTTGGACGATCTAGAGCTATTTTTGTTTAGGAGTTACCGCGAGCTCAACGCGGGGACCCTGGTTCGAATCCGTGATGAGGACGGCGTCTCTTTTTCTCCTAAACAAAAATAGCTCTAGTTTGAGCTACTAATACGTGGGTGTCAAATTTATTTGTAATAAAAAATCCCCCACGAAAAACTCCCCCGATGGCTTTGTGTGTTGACCAATATTTGGCAATTGTGTTATCCCTGTGAAGGGTAATATCTTACATCCTAATTACTCGACTCTGCCATGCATTTACTTTCAAAAGTTGTGCGGTTACAACTTATCAACTTTCTCCATTAAGAGGCAAATTCTTTGAGCTACCGCCTTTCCACATAAGATAGGGTGGTCACCTTAAGGAAGTTTTACTGTATTTTATTAGCAGATATATCTACATTATAATCATAAGTATAGAGTTATATAGGCCTGTAGGGCTTGAGCACCCCAATAAACTGTAACTTCACATATAACAGTGTGACATACAATGATTTCCGACAGGGGTAATTTCTAATTGTTCACCTTCCTATCCCCTTCCCCAAATGAAAAATTTGTTCTGTTTGTATGAGTTTTAAGGCGCAAGGACAGCAAGGGTCATGCTGTGCCAGGACTTCCATTTTTACGAGGAATCCAAACCTCAAAGTCTAGGGAATCAACCCCCAGACTATGGGGTGACCAGTCAGAATAGAAGATCAGTTCCGAATAAAAAAAAAAATTACAATATGTGTGGGTGCACTATGTAAGTTGTTTATTAAGATAAAATACATAACAAAAAAAAAAGTTTATTTTTGTTTAATTTGTAGTTTCTAAAAAACTTTGAAAGTTGAGATATTTGCCCAACTGATCTTTATTTAAATATAATATCCACTCTAAACTTACCTAAACAAAATTCTATCATGATTTCTAATTATTCCTTTCGCATACAAGCCTATGGTCCCGAGGTGTCCTACATTCAGCAGGGTAGTCCTACAATTGCAAGCATATGTCTTCAGCCCTACACTAATAATTGTACGTATATATACATGACTTGCATAAATAATAAGTGTTCTAAAAACAAAGTAGGTATTCGGTTGATTTAAGTAAATCAGAGTTAATAATTATACTATAAATTTCAAACGAGAGTGTTCATTTTTTTGTCAACATACAAAACATCAATCTACTCTTATTAAAATGTACCAAAGCTAAGTCTCAAAACTGATTGCACCAGATAATAAATTGCTCACAAGGAGAAGAGTGATTTTACGGTGGCAGGTGGGAATCAAACGCATAACCTCTGACATCAGGCCAAGTACTCTTCCAACTGAGCTGATCATCTTGCCCTCTGCGAGCACATATAAAGCATATGATAGCTCCAGGCCTACAAAACCTTTTGTTTGTGAGTTTTACAGTACAAGAACAGCAAAGGTCATGCTGCGCCAGAACCAACAATTTTCCGAGCAATCTGAATCTCTTATGGCTTAGAGAATCAACTCCCAGACTACAACGGGCAGTTAGTCCATAGGTGTTCCTTTTTGGGCACCTTTGGGAGTCAAACCTGGGATAATGGCACATTAGGTGAACATGGTATCACTGCGCCACCATATCCTACCCATGGAGCCAATCCCCAAACTACAATATGTGGACAGTCTGTGAGCTCTGCTCCACTAAGGAGAATCCAAACTCCTATCGCCTAAGGAATTAACCCACAGATTAGTAGCAAAGCCATTCACGTTTGGTACCATTTAAATTCAATATGAAAGCAGGGTTGGAGAGTTCAAGTACACTCACTTCCAAAAGTTAAGCACGGAGCGGTAAAATGCAAAAAAATACACAAGTACTACTTTGATTGACAAGAAATGTGTCAGGAAAATAGTATAAATGTTTAAGCATGAAACAAAACAAAAAATTACAGAGATGAAAACAATATTGAATTTTCATAAATTATAAGATGATGTCATATTGCAGTCATTAATAAAGTGAGGTTTAAAGTCAAAACAAATAACACAAAATGACATTAATAGGGTATTTGAGCACCCCTCATCTGCGTACAAAATTTACAACGTGTGGCCATGCTTTTAATGTGATGATCAGTTTGTTTGGATTTTTTATGGCACAAGAGCATCTGGGCTATACTGTGCCAATGAGGTGATCAACCACCACGAAGTCAAGTAATCGCCATTCCTCCTATAGAGCAGTTTCCAAAGCTGTGAGAGTGGCTGGGGGTGGGAAACGTGTACACACGGCCAAGGGCATCCCACAGATTTTCAATGGGATTAAGGTCGGGAGAGTATGCCGGCCACTCCATACACGCAATCCCCTCACTCTCCAGGTGGTTGTCGACGATGGCAGCTCTATGTAGACAAGTATTATCATCCATGAAAACAAAAGCAGAACCAACTGCTACAACATACAATCTCACAGTGGGGTTTAGAACTTTATCCCGATATCGTACAGCCTTCACAGAACCCCATTTGTAGATGTGGAGGTCGGTGCGATATCCCAACGAAATCCCTGCCCAGACCATGATGCTTCCACCTCGAAACGCGTGGGCCGATTGCATGTGTCTTCTCTCCACACCCTTACACGCTTGTCATCGGGTTGCAGGGCGAATCTCAACTCATCCATGAATATACATTTCCCCAATCAGACACATTTCAATTGACATGTTGGCGACACCACTTTAATCGTGCCCTTATGTATTGGACGCATAGAGTAACACAAACTCGTGTTACCCGAGCGTAAAGTCTATTCATGTGTAGCCTTCGGCACATAGTAGTGGCAGGTATTGGCTTACCAATGGCTGCTGCAACCATAGATGTCACATGTGCGAAGGTCGTTCTTCGATTCCGCTTGGCTATAACAGCAATATATTAATCTTCCTCGGTCACAGGTTGTCGGACAACTGTTTGGAATTGTTTCCATAATCGTGACAGGATGAAATGATGAACGCCGAAGAAAACAGCAACATCTGTAATTGACTATACTGCTTCAATGCGTTCGACATCACGCCAGCGCTCAGAATCTTCCATTCATCTTCTGGAAGCCATAGAAACACGTCTGTCTTGAAAACAAATCGTACGAAAGTTCTAAACACCTTTTATCAGCACTTACGTGCAACTCCTGTAATCCTTCACAATGCTGGCTTCTTATACAACTGCCTTTTTTGCATATTTCTCGACACGAAACCGTGATTGGCTGTTACCTAACATATTTGCATGCTTCCATCTACCTCTGCAGCAAATTGCAGCCTCTCCAATTTATATTGGCTTCTGGAAATTCACATTTTCCTCTGGTGATTAACTTTTGATAGCGAGTGTATTATATAAGCATCTTTGGGGGAGAAGAGTTGAAATTTGCTTAGTTTTCCTCACAACGCGGAGTCGTTACGCAAGACAGAGAAAATAATAAAACTAGTACATAGTCACAAAGTGACAACCGAATTGACAGAAATGCAATAGGATGCACAATATGCTGCGAGTAGAAGATATAAAAGATAAAATATATGTGATAGCAGTTAAATATTTAAACCATGGCACTCAGTTTTTTTCGGTTGGGGGAAGGGGGCCTTCTAAGCTCTATGTGTCCCTCCTGACATTTTTAGATTTTCATGTAAATTCTTGTTTTTAATAAATCTATTTTATCAAATCCAATTCTTAGTCATTACATGGTGTTTGCTGACAACATAAGGAATATTAATAATAAAAATGTATACAATAATTTTTGCCACCCACGTTTAAGTAGCTCAAACTAGAGCTTTTTTATATTTGGAGAAAAAGAGGCGCCGTCCTCATCCGTCTAGTTAGTCAAGACACCGCAGGCTAAACGGAGGGACCCTGGTTCGAATCCAGGATGAGGAAAGCGTCTCTTTTTCTCCAAATTTACATAAGCTCTAGTTTGAGCTAATTAATACGTGGGTGGCAAAAATTATTGTATAATAAATTCCCCCACGAAAACTCACAAAAATCTCGCCCCGGAGGCTTTTCTGTGTTGACCATATTTGGCAATTGTGTTATCCCTGTGAAGGGTAATAATATCTTACATAAAAATGTAACAAAATACTTTATAATAAAATATATTATTGTCCCTTACAGTTTAATATATGTAATTGTTTTCTTAAAATCTTACATAAGCATGAGAGGGGTTAGGCATTTGCTTATTTTTTCTTACAAGGGGGAGGTGGGTATAAAAGGGCTAGAAATGTGCATATGTAATAATTGAACAGCCTCAAAGATGGAATACCACATCACCAACTTCAAGGGCCCAATGTGTTATTGATAATTATGAAAAGACAACATCCACTGATAAATAAAAAATAAAGAATTAAGTCACACTTCGAACGCCCCAAAACTGAATTGTTGTACAAATGCTTCTTCAGCAATAGCAAAATGTTTATTTACAAAAATATAATTACACACTTTTAGCAAAACGTAGAAACAATCACAGATATGTTATATAAAGGAATTGCACCTTCATAGCTCAATTATCAGTATGCAATGTATGATTTCTTGATGATGATGAGATGTTTTTCATCAGACAAGATTTTAGGGCTCGATTAAGGAAAGGTTTGGTCCTTCATCAAGTTCTAAACTCCTTTCTTGATTGAACAAGGATCTTTTTTTCTCATCAGACTTCAGCGACCTTAAGCTTCAGAATCCAAGAGAGCGGTTACTGCTCGCAGGACAAATGGTAGCGCAGTGGCATCGCGATGCAGCCTAAGTGGTAAACAATTTCCAATGGATAAATGGTAATATTTAAAACAAATTACACACAAACACAGTTTAATTTGAGCAGGAGAAACATCTTACAATTGTTTTGGTGGAAAATCAAGCGTCCACCATTATCAGAAAATTCGTCCAAACTGTTCCATCCAGTTTGGATGAATTTTCTGACGATGGTGGACGCTTGATTTTCCACCGAAACAATTGTAAAATGTTTCTCCTGCTCAAATTAAACTGCGTTTGTGTGTAATTTGTTTTAAATATTATTTTTGCGCAGTGTATCGCTCATATTTCTTTCAAGAAAAT
>QLNU02014802.1:52282092-52299028 GCA_006491805.2 Dysdera silvatica
GGTTAATAATGTGTTATTGACTTGGCCATGAGAAGGAATCTGTGAGGGATAATAATATTGGTTATTAATATCAAGAGTTAATTCATTATCCGGCTCAGTGAATGAATCCCCAAGGGCCGCAAAGCCACAATCGGTTATATGTCCGCTATTCAGGAATGACATTTATATGAAACAGTAAATAAATAAATAAATAAAATACAGTAATTCAATACAAGTATACTTCGATAGATATATAAATATATAGCAATTCGCATATGGTCAAAAGCCATCTGGGCGCATCACACCACAATAATAATTGTTTAATTAAATAGAAATCACGGCATTAAAACAAATCATATGGAATGATAATAGCTTGTTGTTAATAAATACTAATAATTTAGCCAATATTAAAATTTACATTTAAAACATCCAACGAATCAGTGCCCATCACTGAATCACAGGTGCATCAAAGAATTATTCCCTTCCTTTCCCTTCCTCGGCACAAGGATAGCACAAATCAAACTGCTCCAAACACGGTGCATCAGAATACCCATCACGTAATAGAGAAAACCTGAATTTATAACTGTATCATAAATTTATGTTAGACCACCAAATTACATCATATTAAGATGATATGTTAAATTATTTGCCATACAATTTTAAATATTTAAGGCGCAAGGAAGGCAAAGGTCATTATGCATCTTACAATGGAGAACTGCGCAAAAAATATACAATAAAACTGAACAGTTTATATAAGGGAAAGAATAGTCATTGTACATCAGGCAGATGCCAGTATCTCATAGGCATTAAACGAACTGTGTGTGCTTACATACATACTCACATATATACATACACATACACACACACATATATAGAAACAATTCGAATAAATGAGTCAAATTACTATTAACAGTTGAATGGGCCCACATATAGCTAGAGGGTGCTTCTTGAAAAGCATTTTTTCTTCACATTATTGAGACATGATATTAGTTTATTTGAAATAAAGATGTCTATTTAAAGCTTTATTCCTTTGACCTTCTCCCCCTTCCTCTATGGCGCAAGGACAAAGGAAAAATATTGGATCTGCTTAAAAAAAGTAGATCGAAATTGAGTCTCCTGGTGTGATTCATCATCTATATCAGTTTACAGAATGTTTAATTAGATGAAAAAAATTTAAGCGATTTTTATATAATTTTATACAAACTGAACGTCATTCACTTGAAGGATAAAATAAAAATTGTAGATAGTGTATCTCTGTAATATCTTGTGAAATAACAGAAACATCTGATATGATATATAAACACTGTATTGATAGACAAAGTTATCAACAGCAAATGCAATATGAGAAAACTGACTGAAATCTCTATAATTATTCGATTAACTAGTTTGGGCGCAGAAATAAAAAATATAAGTTACGCAAAACGCTTTATGATGAGTAGGCTAACGAAACAATACAGAGTTTCACCAGGAGATTCCATAACAAACAGTTATTTCGACACTGGCGTAAGGTTTAAACCTTACGCCAGTGTCGAAATAACTGTTTGTAATGAGTAGGTTAGTTTGACAAGAACACGTTTACAGCTCAGATGAAATCATGATCATTTATGGCGCAAGGACAAAAGAAAAAAGTATTAGAACAGCTTAGGAATTTAGATCTGAGTCGAGTCTCATCTAGTGTTATTCATTGTTCACATCAGATTTACAGACTATTTAATCAGATAAACCAAGCAATTTTCATGTAATTTTATACGAATTGAACGTCATTCACTTGAAATATAAAATGAAACTTGTAGTCAGTGAATCTCTGCAATGTCTTGTGAAATATACAAAAGCATCTGATATAAAATATAAACATTGGATTGATAAATATAAAGTTAGTTAACATCGAATTATCTATTACCCTTTTTAAAAATTTGTTTAATTATTGCTGTTTTTAATCCATTTGGAAAAATTCCTGTTAGAAACATATTGTTTATTATGATTGATAAAAGTTCAATTCATTTATATTTAATTTAATTATTTGAGGAGATAGACCATTAATACCTGGACCTTTTTTGTGTTTATTTTGTTTAGTTCTCTTTCAATTTCATTAGTTTTGCTTAAATAGAAGGTTTCTATTATGGTATCATTTAAATATATTTTATAATTGTCGTTGATTGATTGATTTACATTTAATTAAAGAATTAAATGCCAATATTTGTTCAATAATTATTAAATTTGCCAATATTTGTTTAATAATTATTAAATTTGCCAAAATTTGTGTAATAATTATTAAATTCATTTGTAATAGTGTTTAAGTTGTCAGTTTTGATATTATTTATTGAAAGTTTTATTTTATCATCATTGCTGTATTTTGATTTGCCTACTAATTTGTTTATTAAATTCTATTTATATGAAAAATTTTTAGTTGATAACTGATCAAAGTAATAATTATATTTCTTTTCTTTTATTTCTCTATTTAATTTGTTTCTATATTTAGTGAAGTCGTTCCATCGCTTATTTGTTCTTTCGTTTGTAAATTTTTGTATAGCTTATTTATTTATTTTTTTATTTTAGGTTATCATTAAACCATTCAGAGTTATTTTGTTTTATTTAGTAATTTAGTTTTTTCAGGAAAACAATCATTATAAAGTTCTTTTAATTTCATTGCAAATTTTTCGTATTTGGATAAATGGGTAATATGAGCTGGTTCAAGATGGTGGTCGGACAAGCATAGTCGTAGGCAGAAAGTTTATAAGGCGAGGGTTATAGGCTTAACGGGAAGGGTTACAGAGCTACAACTCATATTCCTATGTTAAATATACAAAATTTCATTACGATGGGGGTTACAACCCCCAAAACCGCCCCCTGGCTACTCTTATGCGGACAAGGGCATTCTATATCTGTAAAATGTCTTTTGTTCGTCATCCCCCACTTTGCTATTTGCATTGTATTACAACCCTCTTTCCTTTTTCTGCTGAGAAAATTTTCTTCCTACTAACGATTTTCCGCTTTATGAAGGCTTTTCTCTTTAACGGGACTAAATAGTGCTTTCCGCTTCCGCGTTAGACAGTTTCTGTGTTAGCTAATGTTAACTACCATTGACTTTTGAAGGGACCGTAAAAAAATTCCGTGTTGAGCAAGTTTCCGCTTTATGTAGGTTCCGCCTTAGACAGTTTTCACTGTATACAGGGTGTTTCAGAATAACGTTTGGAAAATTTCAGGGTTGGAAAAGACGTTAAATAAACAGTATTGGTGGAACTCACACGGTTCGCAAAGAAACCAGCTTGTCTGTATAGAGAATTTATGTTTTACGTCCATCTTCGTCGCGGCGTACGCAATTATACGAATTGAATATAATTTTTGATGCAAATTTTAAGTCATTGGTCTAATAATACAGCAGTGACAAAAAAAAAAAGCGAAATTCCATAACCCGATCATGATCTATCTGCATTGCTCTGCAGTGAGATAAAGCATAAAAATTGCTGTTAATTGCTTTTAATTTGCTAATATATTAATTATATAAAGTAAAGAAACAGTTAAAAAAAGACCAAGAAAATATTTGACACAGGGTAATGCAAACTAAAACAAAAAAATTAGAAAAAATATATTAAAAGGAAGAGTGATTCCCAATTGGTCATGTGACATCTTTGGTATTAGATTATAATTTTAAGGTCCCCGGCGTGTTATAGGGTGGTAGGGTTCCCAGGGTGGCAGATCCCCCAGGTTTCCCCAGCTAATGGCGCCCGTGGTGTAGGTACATCATGATCTTAGGTGCCCTTGTGTCATAAAGCGCAAGTAATTGCTTTTCCGTGGCAATGCCCCGCCAGCGACTAAAAAGAAAAATGGCGTAAGTTACCACCTCCTGTTCGTCGCTTTACATGTTCCAATGGCCTTCAATTCATCGTTCAATATCGGAGAACCGGGACTGTATTACATTTCAAATACGGCGTGTTAAGTACTGGAGTAGGATTTTGGCATTCGATCAGTTTTAAAAGCATCAGTGGTTTCGAAATCGAAGTCGCCATCACACTTGGAGACTAGCTTGCGATTGGTTTAAAGAAGATAAGATCGGCAAGACCTTGAAGCTAATTAATTGCTGTTTTAGAAGTCAGCACAACTCCATTTTTAGATTTCAGCTGAATTGAATTACCACTGCATTAAACACACCTACCTACATGTTATTTTATAGAGGAATTATCAGATTCAAAATTCTTTATTTACAAAAATACTTCATGTGATAAATAATCTTGTAGTATGAAATTATAAACAACTTTTAAAGTTTGTTAGAGAGAGAGAATGGGAGACAAAATTAGTTTGAACGTTTAAGACCTTTTCTTAAAGAAATATGAATCTGTTAAAGAAAACAGTTTGTAGTATGAATTTAGAAGTCATATAAAAGTTGATAGAAATTAATTTAATATAAATGAGTTTCCATGCTTATCCCGTCCTGTTTTAGTGCCAAATTTCTCACCAAACTTCGCCAATTTTAAAATAACGTTTTAACGATAACTTACTTTTATAATTTAATTAAATATTTAACTTCTGAAGGTGGTTTGATTTATTGACGCCCTCTACATTGTATAATCATAGATTTGTTTTATGGTATGTGAGTATTTTGCGAACTTTTTTAAAAAAAAATTCTTTCTGAAGACGCCAAACGACAAATTTTTAAATTTTCGACTCCTTTTGCCATTTCTATAATAAATTTATTCTTCTGTCCCAATTCGTACTCCAGTGTGTGCATCTTAACGCTTGGAACAAACTGGTGTTTTTTTTAAAACTGTATATACTTGTCTTGTGTGGCGCAGACTGGCCATTGTGCCATAAAAATATAAGCAACTAACCAACCAAATTAGCGTTTCACTGGAATCATGAAGAAGTGGAGAAAATACAGTTCCACCATTGCGGACAACTTTTCCAAATCATCATTCTGCATACAAAAGAAGACGGAGGAATGAAGAAATGGAGAATGAATAACTAGGATTCGCCACTGTCCACACACTGCTAAAAAAGCGTCATGCAGTGGAAAAATTGGCCAGATCTTTTAGATCGCTCTAGTAAACTAAAATCTAAAAGGTGGGTAACGTTATTCAGGACCCTGTGGAAACGAAAAACATCGCTGTTGATGCATGGCGATATAGTAGCGTCCAATGGACCAAAGCATTTCCGTTTTGAGAGCATCCCCTGAGGAGAAAGTACCTTCAAGTTGAATTGAAAAAGAAGACGAAGAAGATGTAATATATTTTTAATGCAAATTTCTGAATAAAAATTGCTAGGCATTTTTGTTTCCTATAAGTATGCTTGCTTCCTACATGGTGCGAAGAAGCATTGGCATTACTGTTATTTGATTGAGCATGCTTTTTTACGGCGGCAACCATTGAATGGTTAAGTCAGAAGCATTGCACACCTCTGGCCATGTACTGGCTTGAGTACAGCAGGTTCATACGCTAGTATTTCAAGAAATGTGTGTATGGAGGGGGAGGGCATGGGCGTTCATATGGGGGAGGGGGGGGCTCGAGTACCCACTAGTCGTTTAAAAATTCTATTTGCCCGATTCTGCTATGCATTTATTTTCCAAAGCTTTACAGTCACATTTTAAAATAAGGTACTTTTTTAGCTCGTTACTAATTGCCAACCAGTATCAATTATTTTTGTAGCGTTTTGGGATCTTGTACATTCACTAAAATGTTTGACAGTCTTGGAGGAGGAGGTAATAAATTTTCTAAGCCCCTCTATAAGTACTCGTTAATATTTCAGCCCCCACCAGCAGCACTCGTAGTGCGACGCCCATGGGGATGTTTTTGATGAAAAGGGAGGGAGTTTTGATGGAAACAAAATTTTTCTTTTCTTTTTTAATGTATTTCACAATTAATAATAGCAAATGGGGGAGTTTAACTTTAAAATTCCTCTCTTTATGCACGAGCTTTGACCACAGTAAGTTTGTACCTGCATCAAAGAGAAATATTACTTCTTTTTTTTTCTTATTTTGTCTGAAAAGTTTCCTGTCGATGCCGCTGACATCATTCATTTATTTATTCAATCGTTCATGTTGAAGTCTGTCTATTTCAGGGCTGCAGGCACGACTGAAAATGGCAAGTCCAGAAAAACGTTAACGGCCACTACTAATGGCGTTACCAAAAACATGAAAAACATGGACATTGTAAAAGAAGGCATCAACTGCATCAACGGCAAAGTGGACACATGCATAGAAAGACGTACGTATTATCAACTTAATAATTCAATAATAATCTATATTATACACGTACAATCATCATATTCAACCATTATCTGTCCACTACTGATAATGGCTTCTCCTTTCCTTTTACACATTTGTCTGGAGATGTCTGCTTTTAATGTCTTCCACGCTTTCTGTTCGATTTCAGATGCTTAATGGTTTTAGAATATTTTTATGATCTTGTCATCCAGTTCAGAATTTCAGTTGTTTGTCATTGATCACCCATCTGGCAACCAATGGCTTTGATTCTTTTCACTTTCTCTCTTAAATGTTTTACAGATCTTTGGTTTCTTTGACTTGTTGCTTTGGTTTAAAAAGAAATACTGCCTCATTAATTGAAAACTTGTCCGTAGTCAAGCTTTATATTCGCTCGTAGAGGGGAGTTCGATCGTCGCCTATAGCTCAATGGAAAGAGCACTTGGCCGGTTGTCAAGTAATTCTGGGTTCGGACCCCATTAGGCGCCGAGAAGTAATGCTTTTCTTTGCGAGTAATTTGTCGTCTTATATTACCATATCATCGCTATGATGAGAATTCTTCACTTTAATAAAGTTTCATATGGTATTTCACTATATATATATATATATATATATATATGGGACCGTTCAAGTTACGTAAGCACATTTTGGTAATTTTATACCCCCTTTATAACAAAAATAAAACAAATGCCTGACCCTCCCCCCGCTTACGTAAGATTTCGGTTCTCTAATTGGTTGGTACAAGTTTTTGAAATAAGACCGCGATGTGTGAATGCAAATTACAGTACTTATTTTCGCTTTTATTGTAATATTGAACCTATTTGTAATTATAATATTAAACGCGTATTTATAAATAGAGTAATTACAACAAATTATCTCATTTAAAAAATTAACATGCTGTTAATGGCTATTTTGGTGTCATAATGAAGTATTTGTAATATTTTTATTATTTATATTTTTTATGTTGTAAGCAAATAGTATATAATATATAAGAAGTGGATTTGATAAAATATATTTATTAAAAATAATACATTTATGATAATTTAAAAATATTCGGGGACCACGGGGAGTACAGAGGGGGTTCCCAAGCTTAAAACGGTTGAGAACCACTAGTTTAAATAATTAAGTATTTAACTGCGATTATGTGTCGTTTATTTTATATTTGATATCTTCTATTAGCAGTGTTGGCGCAGTATAGCCCAGATGCTCTTGCGCCATAAAAAAGCCAAACAATCAATCAATCTATTACAGTGTGTCATACATTCAAATATTGCAGTTCTGTGAGAACGGTTGTCACTTTGTTACTATGTTTTAGTTTTATTATTTTTTGTGTCTTACGTGTGAATAGTTGACTCCTCCTCTCCGATGTCAGAAAAAATAAGCAAATGCCAACCCCCATTCCCCAAAGATGCTTACGTAATACTTAAACGGCCTCTACATTGCATAGGTAGTTCGCAAAAACTATATTATACTTTAGATCATAAACTGATTTTTCCCACTGAAAAAGCGCGGCAACTTATTTAAATGTCAAGAAATTGGCGCAGAGTAATCCTTACTGTCCTTGCGCCATAGAACTGCAACCAACCGAGAGGTGAAGAGAACTGTGGACTTAAAAACTTTAAAAATAAGCGTATTACAGAATTTTTTTTTAAGTAGCAATGCCATTTGAAAATTAGACGTTTTTAAATACTCTCTAATCATTCCTTTATTAATATTACCATAAACTTGCAATGTGGAAATGTCCCCTTAAGAATGAAAGGAGCTAATATTTAATATATAAGTTCTTGACGTTCCACCTTTTACATTGCTCATGGTATGATCTGTGCTTTAGACAGAGAAAGAGAAATTTGTTAGATACGCGAACTGTTATCGAACCTGAGATCTCTGGATTAGCGTACCATTGTTTTGGGCCCCTAAGTGCAGCTCTACTTGGTGGTCCGCCCCTCCTCCCCCAAAGAAAGTGGCCTAGTGGCACCACAAAATGTAAAATAAAAATTCACACACACATTTTAATTTAAGTTGACTGCAAAGGTGTAAATTAACTTTTAGTTTTCAGTGTCTTCTACGCACTAATGAACATGCTAGAATTCAAAACTGCTTATCTTTTTCTACAAGGTGCATATCTGTTAATTGAGGAATGGCGTGCTACAGTAAAGAAAGATGATGGCTAATTAATGATTGGAAACGACATAATTATCATCATTAAACGTACCTTTTGGAAAACTCCTCTAAAAGCAAAGACTTTTTTTTTTTTAAATACAGATTTTTCGCGTTTTTTGGTTAAATGGGAATTATTCATTATGAAGAAGCACGTTAAGAGCCTGAGTGCTTTAAAGTGGCACTCCCATTTTACGTTTCCACATAATACGTTTTGCCCCGCTTCGAACGTCGTTTTTGCAATTCACCAATTATGAATTGAATTATGAAATGTGTTGTGAATTGAACTATGAAATGTATTGTGAATTGGATTATGAAATGTATTATGAATTGAACTATGAAATGTATTAATTGAACTATGAAATGTATTAATTGAATTATGAAATGTATTAATTGAATTATGAAATGTATTAATTGAATTATGAAATGTATTAATTGAATTATGAAATGTATTAATTGAATTATGAAGTGTATTATGAATTGAATGATGAAAGGAATTATGAATTGAATTATGAAAGGAATTATGAATTGAATTATGAAAGGAATTATGAATTGAATTATGAAATAAATTATGAATTGAATAGAACAACAGATTCCCGCTTTGTGCGTTTTTCCCTGCACTGCGGCCCTGCGGTGGCGCAGTGTGGTAACGCGTTCTCCTATTGCGCGGCTAATCCGGGTTCGACTCCCAGCAGTGCAAAAAGAACGCTTACTCAGAGATCTCATAAAGATCGCACTGCTCACTGTAGTCCGGGGTTTGGTTCCCTAGGCCTTAAGAGGTTCGGATTCCTCGGAAAACAGTAGGTCCCGGCGCAGCATGACCACTGTAGTCTTTGAGCCGTAAAACCAAAAAACAAACAAACAATTTTCCCTGCACTGTACTTCTTTTTCTGACGGACTCCAGAATAATGTCAAACCAGGGTTTCAGTTATTATTCTTAGATAACAATAATATAATGATAATCATTGTATTATTCTTTGATAATAGATGTAATAACACCCACATACTTAATTCCAACGGGGCAACTTAGTATCAGTCACCCGATATTGACCTTCCTCTCCAATCACGGATTTTCAGAGCGCATTCAATGTTTAGGTTTGTCGTTTTCAGGCCCGCTGGGTTGAGTGCAGTTCGATTACGAATAAGTTTACCTGGTTCGGCGTAGAATGACCCTTGCTGTCCTTGCGCCATTAAAAACTATAACCAACCAACGAATAAGTTTAGCGTTGTGTAAATGATTGGCTGTTGTCAAATTAGCATCCGGGGCTTGTCGAGCTGACGACGATGTCAACTTTTTTTCTAGACACGCCCCTTTCAGGTCTTTTTCATTTCATTATTTGAGTCATTTGAAATTGTTATACCATGTGCCTCAGAAATAATATTAACACACACACACATATGGGGATTGAGTCATAGTAGTATAAATAAGTATAGTTCGTAAGTTGACCGTTGATCATTGGCGTATGCAGGGGGGTGTTGATAGGGGTTGTAATTGTACCCCCCCATTGCAATGAAATTTTGCATATTTAGCATAGGAATATGTGAGTTGCAGCTCTATAACCCCCCCCCTCAATTGACTCTATAACCCTCCCCTTACGAATTTTTTGCGTACACCTATGCCGATTGTAGCGTTAGAATTCGCTGGAACTGACGTCACAAACGGGCTAGTTCATTACAGCAGAGGGGAGGACATCATTTCAGAACTGATTCTTACCGAACGTTTGTCTGCGCCAAAAACCAGTTCGGAAATGACGTCCTCCCCTCTGCTGTAATAAACTAGCCCGTTTGTGACTTCAGCTCCCGTGAATTCTAACAGTACCATCAGTTAACTTTTCGCCAACGAAATATAAATGTAGAATCTACGTAGCATTACGCAAATTATATTGAATACTATTATCGACATTATAAAGCTTAGTTAGTTTTCGATGTTAGGTATGAGGTTTCTGTACGTGTATGGAGTCGGACACGCTTGTGACGAAATAGGGTGCATTGAAGTTTTTGCGTGTCCTTTGAACTTTGTGATCTCCATCAGCCGCTGATATTAAAGTAAAAAATAAATAAATAAACTGATATTAAAGCCGGATATATTGAAGTTCACGTATATCGAATATTTTCAACGGCTCCCTTCAGCTTCATTGTAAAGAATAAGAATAGAATAAAAAATTTATTGAACCTGTATACAATTATTGTTAATACATCTGTTTCAAAAAGTTGTTCTAGTGTTTTAATTGAAATTTTAGAGACTCAGTTATTGTTGATATGATTAGGACAAAAATGGAGCAGAATAGAAAGCAAAAGCTTGTTTCGAGGCTCTCCACCGGTTAAGTGGTGTCACGACAGTTCAGCTTACGACATTTCAGCGCGAAATGAAATATAATGTAATTCATATATATATATATACCACTCGCCTTAACGCCTACTTCATTTGGAAACGGATTCCCCTCCCATATGCTACATTTACCTCTATTCAGAGACCACCTCTCTGAACAACCGCTCTTTCACAGAAATGACTGCGGTCGCCTAAGGGAGGTTTTACTGTGTATATATCATAATCATCCATTTTCAATCCACAGCAGGATGGAGGTCTCTCTGTTATCACACATACACGTAGTACGGTGAAAGAAATACAAAGGAAGCGGCCTTAAGCGCAGAATGTTGGCCAGACGGGTTGGCAAGCTGGACCTACAGTTTAACGAAAATTCCGAACTTCGGCAACCACATCCGAAATTCCTGCACTAAGGCGGGACTCGTTATGTTACCCACTTACGGAGTGACTTCTACCACGGCTACTTCGAAGCGGCGCAACTGCCGGTATTTTCAGCAAAGGACGGCTGTGGGACTATGTATGTGTGTGTGCGTGTGCGCGCATGTGTATGTATTTGTGTGTGTGTGTGCGCGTGGTATATATGTGTGTGTGTGTGTGTTACAATTATTAATAATGTACAGCGGTACACCTACCGATTTTATTAAAAATAGCACACTTGTAAATCACTCAAACTTAACACATCAGTGAATAAGATCACGTGATACGATGGCATCAAAATGGCGGATGCGCCAGCTCCTTTTTTTAGGAGCCTTAGCTGAAACTGTTCTCTGCAGTCGTAAGTTTTCTGAGAAAAAGAGAGAGAGAAAGAGAGACGTTATTCGTGGAATTTGCTTGAGCTTAACGTCGAAGATTACGTTAAGCTGTCGGTCTTGTATTAAACGTCGTGCAAGCTTAGGATGTGGACGTACAATCATCACATAATATGGTTCTATAGGTAACTACAGTGCCCTCACGTTTTTATGAACCTCTATCTTACGAACCGTTGCGTTGATCTCGAAAAGTTGCCCATAAAAGAAATGTTAATTCCCATTTACGAACTTCCAATTTTGCGAACTTTTCACTCTTTTGGGTCCGTAGGAATTCTCGAAATCGAAAGGTCAGTCTGCATTACATAGAAAGCCGTAGTTTCAAGCGCAATGATGACACATATAACATATGTGAAAGTAAAAAGTTGTCTGTTTCGGTACTTATGAAACATATCAAGAATAATTTGGTAAAACTTTGTATTATCTAAAAAATATTTCCTGAATTACATATTCTCTAAAGCCTATCAAATTTTGTATCACCTGAAAAGGTATTTTTCTAGAATTATCAGCTCAAAGGCAGCTGCTCAACAAATGGGAAAATGAACATTGGACTCCATGGTCATACAGTTTGCTAGCACCAGCATTCGTTGAATAGTAATCCAAATGCACGCGTTATTAAAATAGGGAAAAATGAAAGGAAAATATATATTTATCTAAAACAGCTGATACAGCATATAAGTCAAACTCAAAAATCAATATATCGTTTACCTGCTCTCCTTTCTATTTCATAGTGTAGTATTATCGCGATTAGTATGAGCACTTTGCTCTGAAAACCTTGTACTACTCTGAGCTGTCTAAAAATAAAGCTATAATATAATAAGAGCTATAAATGGAATCTGAAGCATAGAATTTAATTCTACTGTATTGAAAATACTTAATGCTGATTCTTAAATTTCAAACTGTTTTTTTATTTTTTTCAGAAATAGTCTAAAAATTTCGATGTTGATCTGTAATTCCAATTCGTGGGAATTTTCCCTTCATTTGTAAGAAATCTTAAAATTCGGTAGAAAAAATAGAGTGATTTTCTTAAGGTTTTAAGCTACTCAGTGTACTTATATTCACGAGAGCTAATAATTCAAATTATGATTCGCACTTAGTAAAATAAAGCGATCACTGCATTCAGAGGCAGAATGACCTTGCGCCATAAAATACAGCCAACCAACCAATCAGATGCAGTAGAAATTGAAGCTTAGCGAGGTGCCGAGAATGACTCACTAAAATACATTCTGCAAAATGAATGAAAATTGCTACTGGTTCCCTCAAACGACCGATAATTTCAATTTCGCGAATAAGTTATTTAAGATGAACGATTAAAAAAGATCAATTCACTTTAAATTCGTTCGTATGCAAACTCTCCCCACTCCCATAAATACAAACATTTATTTAACAGCATGGTATTTTTACATTAGAGATATACTAGTAAAAAGTGAACGTGACTCAAACGAATCTAATTACTTGAGATGAGAAATTTGATTCACTCACTAAAATGACTGGCTTCTCCTGAAGTGAATGAGTGTTGATGATCGAATCATATTTCAAAATGATAACGAGTTTCTGGAGCTCTGTTTACAAAAAAAATCTCTTCAGTCCCGTGATGGTGTAGTGGTAACGCGCTAGCTTGCCGTTAACGTGAGTTCGACCCCCCATGGTGCTAAAATAGAACGCTTACTG
The DNA here is from genome assembly GCA_006491805.2 of Dysdera silvatica. Classification (NCBI taxonomy): domain Eukaryota; kingdom Metazoa; phylum Arthropoda; class Arachnida; order Araneae; family Dysderidae; genus Dysdera; species Dysdera silvatica. Next base: position 52,295,225 of record QLNU02014802.1, read on the forward strand.
ACAAATCGCTCATTGTTAGTCCTAAGGTATCGTTTAAGGCAGGGATCTTCAACCTTTTTCAGTCCAAGGGCCAATTTTGCTTGTTCCCATAGGCCCGCGGGCCGCACTACGGTATCAATAATATTAGGACTAAACAAATGCGGCTCAAGGGGTGCGCCCCCTCCCCCACTGTATCAGCCTTTATTAATATTTTTTCCTTAGGTGTATATCAGTTTTGCGTGCTCACCCAAAAATATTTTCTGGATCCGGCTCTGGGACTAGATACATTACAATGTAAAATACGTATGGAAGCAAAAAACATTTACAATACTTTTTGTTATTAATATGTAAAGCGAAATCAAACCTTTTAGCGAGATTTTTGGCTCTGCTTATTTTCAATAATCCTGTTAATATCAGGTCTTATTTTTAATATTGCAACGCAAGAGTTAGGGGCGAAGCTAGGGGGGGGGGCGGTTTAGGGGCGTTATAACCCCATCGCAATGAAATTTTGAATAAGTTGTAGCTCTGTAACCCCTCCCATTAAGTCTATAACCCCCCCTTATGAACTTTCTGCCTACGCCACTGTTAAGAGTGTTTACGAAGTGGATGTCAGTTATTCTTGTTCTAACTTTTCATTTTATCAACTTCGTTTTTGGAAACAGCTGTTTACAGACACATTAGAATATGCAGGAGGTGGGTGATAGAGGTTGTAATTTCCACTGCAACGAAATTTTGTGTACATACAGATAAAGTTGTAGCTCTGTAACTTAAATACTTCTACTTCTTTAATGGTTTCATCTAATTTATTACTATGCTTACCGTTACTGAATGGATTTCTTAACCTAAATTTTGCATTGAAATCTTACAGAAGTGTACTGAAATTTATAATTTCCCTTATTCTTACCATAGAATAGATGAAGACTTCGAACTCTGTAAAAAAAATCATGTTCAAAACCCCTACCCTGAAAACCTATGTTGAATTCATTTTTCATACCAAAGAACAATTTTCATTGTCGTGTACAGTTTTATACAAAACAAAAAAACTTAAAACAAAATTTCACAATATTTCATTTTGAGAAATGATATTTCTCAGGATTACTCAGCTCCTAACTACGGCCCAACGTATAACGCGTTCCTTTTCCCACGCAGCGCAGTCCGGAATTTAGTTCTTTAATCACCAGGGGCCCGAGCTTCTCGGAAAACGATAGCTCCTGACGCAACATAACCTCAGTCCATGTGCGCCCATATGGGGGGGCAGAAGGGTTTGAACCCCCCTAGCTGTTTAAAAATTTGATTTGCCCCAACCTGCTATAAGTTTTAGTCACATATTTAAATAAGGTACTTTATAGCTAATTGTCAAGCAGTATCAGTTATTTTTGTAGCGTTTTGGTATCTTGTACATTCACTAAAATTCTCGACAGCTTTGAGGAGGAGGTAATAATTTTTCTCAGCCCCTCCTAAAAATGTCAGGCTGGGTATAGGCGTGCTCATGCCATAGTCGTCCTTTGCGCCAAAAAGACAAAACTCTCAAACGGTATTTTAGAGCTCGGTGGTAGTCCGTGTTTAGCCTGATGTGTGCGTGGTCAACGTTTTTCTTCTCCGTTTATTAAAAAAAAAAACTATCCGTGAATCGTAAGAGTCAGAGTTAAATCCTAACCTTTCAAAGGTTTCCTATGGAACACAGACTCCTCGGAAACTAGATCCTTATACCTTAAATCACAAACAACCGTAATTTCGAGGTATTGTTTCCGCTTGGTTTAAGCGAATGTTTCAAGTTAAACATAATTTTAATTTGGTGTTTTCTTTTTGACAGATTCCCCCTTTTTAAAACTTACGTTTTCATCTGTTGAAGTTAGTGCTTTCTGCCTTTTAAGTTTGTGTTTTCATTCTTTTAGCCATGCCATGGTTCGGTATAGATATAGGAGGTACCCTTGTCAAAGTGGTATATTTTGAACCCACGGACGCCCAGCCAGCTTTAAGCGACAGTCTGGAAGAAGTACAGCAGAACCTGAAAAAATTCGTCAAAAGTAGGGCAGCCTATTGTAAAACAGGGACAAGAGATGTTTATTTGCAAGTAAGAACGAATAATAAATACCTAATGATCATTATACAGTCTGATATCATCTGATCATTATATAGTCAGATCATTATATGTGTTTCTTGGTTTTAGTTTTTGGCTATCCTAGACGCAAAATGTTCTGAATGCTATTAGCTAGTTTTAGATTGCAAGTTTCTGTTATTTTGTTTTATAGATGGACGACGTTGTAGTCAATAGACGCCGAGGAACTCTCCACTTCATTCGATTTCCAACCAGCGAAATGAATGTGTTCCTTCGTCTTATTAAAGCTAAACGCATTGCCTCCGTGTCCAGTACAGTATGTGCAACTGGTGGTGGTGCTTTCAAATTTGAGGAAGATTTCGAAAAGGTAAATTCACCTAATTATCTGGATATAAATATCCATTTATTTATTATAACTATCTCGGATAAGGTAAGATAGAAAACTGGACGATGATTTTTATTTTTTTTTATTTTTAATTTCTATGTACGTGTGCAGTTTTGTATTTAAAGAAAAGTAGAAGACTAATTTTGATTCCATCAAGACTGACTTTTTGTATTCTTTAAAAAATAATTGTGCTGAGTTTTTTATTACACAAACTGAGTTGTTTATTCACCTCTTACTTTAATAGGATTAGAATTTTCTGTGTTTGCAATTCCATCCAACCTTATGATTTGTGTTCTGGGAATTCGCTTTATGTAGACGATGTTCATACAGTAAAACCTCTAAATAAAAGACACCCCAGGACTTGAGTATTTGTTTGCTATTAGGAGATATTTGCTATTCAGAAGTGTTAGGTTATAACAGATACATATTAGGACTGAGAATTGGATAAATTTCCGCTATTCTCAAATGTCCGTTAAGGGAGTTTTACTTTATTTATGTTAATAGTCAGAACTATACCTGTATGTATCACTGGAACTTATGCATGCCTATTTAGTGACATGGATTTTATATTTTGTATATATTCTTGATACAGAAATTCCATTATTTCGGAATACCATTGAAAAGCTTTTAGCTAAAAAAATATATATAAAGTCTATAAATAGAAGTTTTATGTAAGAAGACATTAAGAAATCTATGTCCGAATATTTAATGTTTTATAGCAATGTTTTTTAGTGGTCTATAGTGTAAGTAGTAATCTATAACTGTATATTTAGAAGTCTATGTGTGTTCAATCAGAGCCGTAATCAGACTGGGATTAAAGGGGACTGAGCTCGTCCGAAAATGCAATCAAGCCCCCCCACCCCGGGAAAATAGTTTTCAAAATAAAATAATCCAATGTTTTATTTTACATTTTTTGTTTTGTATAAAATTGTACTTAACGGTGGGAATTGTTCTTTGACATTAAAAGTATATCCAAAATAGATTCTTACGATAGATTTCATGTACATCATATTTTTTACAGATATTTGGAAGTCTATCTCCTTTATAATAAGGACAGGGGAAATTATAAATTTTGTATACATTTATAAGTTTTCAAGTACACTTTACGTCAAAAAAATGTATTTATTAACGTTAAATATATCAGTCTGCTTATATTTAGTATTATTAAATATATTAATGAAATATATCAAAACATTAATGAATTTTAAGCCCCCCTTCTAGATTTTTGAGGCCCCTCAGTAACAAGCGTCTGTCTACGGGCCTGGTGTTAAGCAATTTATAACGATATGTTAAATAGTATATAGTATTTCACAAAAGTGTACATCAAGTAGTATAAAGTATTTCACAAAGGTATACATTACGAAGTATATAATATTTCACA
>QLNU02014802.1:52299128-52313750 GCA_006491805.2 Dysdera silvatica
TGCCTCTATATATCGAAATCGATGGTCTCGATATATAGAGGCTCTACTCACTGGTGTACGTAAAGTTCCTGGAAAAAGAGCTGGCGCATAGCCGCCATTTTCTTACCATCGTATCACGTGATCCTATTCACTGCTTTGTTAAAGTTGAGTGATTTACAAGTGTGTTATTTTTAATAAAATAAGGTGAAATGGGTGAGTGTTCCACTGGGAATTGTTCTAATCATTCGAGGAATAAACATAGAATGTTTGCAGCGTAAAGTTTGTTTTGATTATTTGCATTATAATTTTACATTAATCAAAAACTAAGTTACGGTTGCAAATTGTATTTATTGGCGACATCTTAAAAGTTGCGCCAATGTTTACAATCGTCGGGTAATTGCGAATTGTTGATTATTTTTATGCCAAAATAGCGATCATTGCTCTAAAGTTGAAAACCTTTATCGCCAAGGTAAATGAAACCGGAAATATGAAGGAAAATGGCGGCTGATGTGCCGACTTATAATTCTAGGTGATCTACGTGTACGTAGGAGTAGTTGATGGTGTCATAACCCTTCCATAATGATTCAGTGTTGTATATACACCAATGAGAATATGCGGAGTTATAGGGCTATAATCCTCCATTCCCTTATGAACAGCTTGCGTACGTTAATGGTTCTACTGCATTTGATATAGTTGGTATAATTTCTTATTTGGTAGATTTATGTGCACGTCCACTCATGTGTTGAACTTTAGTTTAGGAGGTGGAACCTTTTTGGGTCTGTGCTGCTTGTTGACTGGTTGCGAAACCTTTGAAGAAGCCATTGCACTTGCAGAAAAAGGTGACAGCACAAAAGTTGACAAACTGGTTAAAGACATTTATGGCGGCGATTATCCTAAGTTTAATTTAAGAGGAAATACCGTCGCTAGCAGGTAAGCTTTAAAAATAGTTAGACCTTTATATAATAACATTCGGGTTACATGATTAACAAAGCACGACTGGCAATGTACAAAGCAGTCGATGGTTACCACCATCGCTGGAACTCCTATCATATTCGGATTATTAAAGAATCCCAAATTCTACAGTCATGATATGAAATTTTTAAAAGATTATATTGCACAGTGTATTCTTTCACAGTTAAACCGTTTTCTAATGCAGTCAAACATGGTTATGTCGAGGACCTTGTTATGCAACGGGTTTTCTCTTGCAAAGGATCTTCGTCTGGCATATTTTGAATGCAACCAGACAAATGTTATACTTATTATCGTTATAGACTGCGATAATTTACAAATTAATATTCTAGACATAAACATTTAAAAAAGTAATAAATACTGTATAATAACAAACTGTGGTATAATTTAATTTTTGGTTACAGTTTTGGCAACATGAACAGTAAGGACAAACGATTTTCTGCCAGCAAAGAGGATCTCGCTCGAGCTACTCTGGTCACCATCACCAATAACATCGGTTCCATTGCGCGCATGTGCGCAGTTAATGAGGTATAAAATTCAGATTAAATTCGATTAAAATTTCAATGTGAACTGAGATAAATCACGCGCACAAAATGACACAACATTTCACACATAGGCACTCCTTTTTTTTTTTTAATTAAGAAAAATGAATTTTTCTAGATACGTTGTAACTTATTCCTGTGTGGCGGAGACGCGTCCCTGGTGCTACGGAAACATTTTATATCAAAATTAACAGTTAAAATCCGTGGCCGGAGACGCCGCCTAATAACGTGAAAACGTAAACGTAACTCCGTTAAAAACGTAAGCCTCAGGTTTGGGCCATGAATTCCTCAATTGAATGAATTGGCCATGGGAAGTTGTTTTGGACAATAGTAAGTGGTGGAATTTTTTCCAATATGGTTCTAGGCCGGAACGGCAAATTTTCCAAATTTTGTTACATGATTAACTAATGTGGATGCAAATAATAGCAGCCCTATAGTTCCAGAACGGCTCATTTTCGGACATTGGTTCACTGGACCAAAGTTGTTTCTTTTGATCTCTTTCACCTATTACACATGCTTGACAATTCCCAACTGCCTCCAGTATGGTAAAACAATCGTTTTCCATACCTTTGATGACTAAATGGCAATACTACTCAGGGCCAGGGAAGGGAATTTTTTAATTTTTTTTAATCTGCTGCATTATTAGGTCAATCACTTAAATTATGTGTCAAAAGAAATTTTTTTTGTTTATGTAATTGCCTACGTAGCAATGATGTGGATGTAAATAATACTTTCACTCTACAGCCAAATCGGATCCTTTGCGGACATGATTTCGCCAAATATGGCTTATTTGGCGTCCTTTACCACCCCTTTCAGTTTGTTCCATTAGTTCTGAATCACTCTGTATACATTATTTTGGATCTAAAACCATTTGTTATAAACAGTGGCGTGCGGAAAGAAGGGAGCTCTGTAAACTTTAGCCCCCTCCATTAGGTATCAAAACACATTATTTTCTAACACCGCATCACATGTTCTTTAAAGCTACTAGACCCCCATCCCCTCATGATTTTTGGATTGGGACACTATTGGTCATAAACTTCAAAAAAGAAGCGAAAAAATACTTTGATGTACAGTAGAGCGCCGATTTTCCGAACGAGTGTTGCCCGGAGGTAGTACAGACAATTGAAAGTTTTGGTAATTGGATAGTTGGTTTAAAAAATGATTTACTGTCTTATTTAAACGACTGTGGATTTTTTAATATCGGAAAATTTTGACGAGATATTAAAATGCAGTGTTTTTTTTTTAACCTACATGTATTAAACGGTAATTTGAACTGCGTGAATTTAAATAATTATTAGATCAATTAATATTAGGCTAATATAATAATTATAGATCAAATAATATTAAGCTAATATAATAATTGTTTATTCATTAATATTAAGCTAATATAATAATTATTTATTCATTAATATTAAGCTAATATAATAATTATTTATTCATTAATATTAAGCTAATATAATTTGTAGATCAATTAATATTTAAATAAATATTGATTAATTAATATTTAAATAAATATTGATAAATTAATATTTAAATAATTATTGATCAATTAATACAGTAGAACCTCCATATAACAAACATCCATATAGTGAAATTCTCTACATAGCAAAGTTTTGGTAAATCTCTATGATCATTACATATGAGTATAAAAAATGAGTGATGAAAGTGTTTCTATATAACGAATAAATTTCTATATAACGAAATTTTTAACGACCAAAACAGAAAATTAAGTGGTCACGTCAGCTACCTTGGGTTCCCTAATACCGGGGCACTTGAAAACTTCTATTTTTAAATGGTTGAATGTTATTTATGAGAAACAGTCCTTTACTGTAAAGCGGGATTTTAACTGTGGTATCATATTGTAATACCCTGGTTCATGAATACATCGTTTCCACCTAGCGAATTTTCTATACAAAGAATTTTTTCACGGAACGGAGCATTTCATTATATGGAGGTCTACAGTATTTAAATAAATATTAGCTCCTAAATATTTCCTGACAAAGGGGGAGGGGTCCTACCACTTTTTCTTTCGAAGAAAAATCCCTTTGATCATTCATTTAGTACCTACAGTTTTGTGCGGCAACACTACTCCCAGCAAACACGGTAATATTTAAAGACATTAAACCTTTGAGTTCGGATAAACAGAATCCTGATAATATGAACTCTATTTTATTTCCGTTATTAAAACAAAATGGTTTTTCCTTTTGCAGGGAATCAAACGTGTTGTGTTTGTGGGAAATTTTCTGCGTGTAAATAACATCGCCATGAAATTATTGGCCTACGCGATGGAGTTCTGGTCAAGAGGAGCCCTAAAAGCCTTGTTTTTGGAACACGAGGTAATTATGCGCATCAATAACTTTTCAGATATGTTAATAAAGTATAATTAATAATATAAATTAGGTATTAAATCATACATTAGTACATAATGTGCTTTTTTATTTTGTGTAATGCATTGAAGTAGGAGATTACATCTACATTTGTATTTTGATCTCAGTTAACCACGATTTGGTTTAGCGCAACAGGACCTTGCCTATCCTTGCGCTATGATAATTCACCTGACATTTACTCCGACCAATGTAAAACAACGTTATCGATGGTCCTTCCTAGAGCCCCTAGAATTCTAGGCCAACGCCTCGACCGCCATTCTTTTGTACACTTCCGGTTTCATAACACAACGTTTATCATTGGAAAATTAATAATCTATTTTCTTCTTCTTGCAGGGTCTGTTTCAAGTCTAAATATTCTATGTTTATTCCTCGAGTAATTTGAACAATTTACAGCGGTATACTCAGCTATCTCGCCCTATTTTATTAAAAATAACGCACTTGTAAATCACTCAACTTTAATACAGCAGTGAATGAGATCATGTGATACAATGACAACAAAATGGCAGATTACGCCAGCTTCCTTTTGTTTTGGAGCTTTGGTCCTGCCGTGATTCAGTGGTTATACGCGTTTACCCATCGTTCAATGGCGGCCCTTGGCGAGATTTAAGTAATTGATTGATTGATTGTTTGGCTTTTTTATGGCGCAAGAGCATCTGGGCTATACTGCGCCAAACACGGTGAGAGATTGAAGTGAAGCTGCATGAAGACTAATTCACCAAAACGCATTAATTTATTGCCTATATTCGCCAAGAAACTGGTTTTTACCTCATTCAGTAAATAAGAAAGAAATTTACAGTAACTTTGGGTTTTGGTGAATTGGTTTGGTTCCCTGGATAGCAGAGAACCAAACCAATTCACCAAAACTCAAAGTTACTGTAAAGTTCTTTGCTTTGGTTTTTCTTTGGGTCTTTGGTTTGGTTCCCTGGATAGCAGAGACTCAGATTTTTGGGAAAATTGTAGCTCCCGACGCAAGATGGTTGTTGCTCTCCTCAGGGGCGGACTGGGTCCTCTCAAAGGGCGCATACCTTGGATTATCGAAGGGCACGTATCCTTGCCCATTCAGAGGCGCGGGTCCCATCGCTCATGATGGCGCACCGGCTCGGGGACCTATCGGCCGGAGGCCCAGTCAGCCCATCTGTCCTTCTCCTTGAGCCGTAAACACACAAACGTTAACGAAGAACTGGACGGGCCGTATTTAATTAAAGTGTACTTAGTTGAAATGTCCTCCCATGAGTAAGTTTTGTCCTTTTTTTCATGACAGATCCTCATTATATCCTTTCCTTTATGCTGCTTCTATGGGCATAGATTTGTTTGCTGTGGTTTTAGTTCTTTTGGGCGGACTTTAATAGGATATTCAAAATTATTGCATTGTTGTAAGAGGTCAAAATACGTTAATTCGATGTAGGGGCGGGAATCTTCCGCCATTAGAAACAGTGACGGATTCTTATGGGTTCTATATAGTGACAGTTCTTATGGGCTCTATATAGGCTTGAAGAAAGAGAGAGCGTGTTCCTAAAGAATATGTAAATCTGGCTCTGGTTAGAAGATCCCAGTCCCTTCTTCTCGGACTGCCCTATGTTGGCCAAGTACTAATGAGGCTTTTAGCTGCAGTTCGAATAATCCAGGTTTAATTCCAGAAGGTATTTCTTTCTTCTGAAGATCCGCCGTCTTAGGTTTGTTTCCCTAATTGAAAGTAGTTCGAATTTCTCGGGAAATTATGGGTTTTGATGCAGCATGGCCTCAGCGATCCCTGCCCCATAAAATGCTAACAAATATTAATTAAAAAGTTTTAAATATTTTGCAATAACAGAGAAAGACGATCTTCAGGGGAGATGACGTGTACGAACTACTACCCTTTAAATTTGTTTTATGGTGTGCAAATAACTAAGGTAGTGCTACTACAACGCCTCGATTTTCCTATAAATCCGAACCTGCAAGGAGTAAAACCCCGGACTACAGATTATCAGAAAAATAGCAAGTGTTCTCCGCTATTCGGATTCGAACCAGGATTTTCTGTGTGATAGACGAGCAGATAAGTTACCCCATGTAGAGGTGGGACTCTAAATTGACATATTTATTGATACGAGTAAGTAACCGTAGTTTTCAAGTAAGTAATGGCCGTTAAACACCGATTTTCCGGATACGGATGATCCAGTTTCTCTTTTAAACCGGATAAAAACTAAGAGACTTCACGACCACCGGATAACCTTCAACACACGCAGTGCTGCGCTGAAATCGTACGAATCAACTTTAGCTAAAAAAAAAAATGTTTAAAACCTGATCGAGAAGCAGCCTTCTTCGTAAGTACAGTAATCAAGAAATTAGCATTTATTTTTTCTTTAATTAATATTTTCTGAGCTTTTACCGTTAATTTTTGCCATTGTAATGTGGCAACTTCTTAATTTTGCAAAGTTCGGAAACCAAGGGTTCCTGAATCATGTCTTAAAAATCGGCGATCATCTCGTACCAGCAGATACGTAGGCGCTTGGAGCAAATGTACTGTGTACAAAACCTTCATCCGTAATTCTAAATGGCTTTTCTCAATCTTCTTACCGTGATGGAACCCTTGAAATGATACCATGGTCCTACAGAAACCCAGCATAAAAACTTACTGTATTTACAGCTCACGGTAAGTACAATGCCGATCTTAGGGAACCCCGTTGAGGAACCCCCCATGTAGGAGCAAGGCTAAAGGCTATGGAATCAGCGTCCAAATTACATTGTTTGAACGTAGTGGTTTTCAAACCTTTTCAGCATCGCCTACCTTACTCCATGAGCTGCCTCCAATGACGTACCTACACTTACGTTTTAAAACTCACCCCAATCTTTCCTTAATGTCTAAAGCTTATTCCCTATCACCAGGTCTGTAGCTAGGATGAAGGGGGCAGCTGGGCACCCGAAGATGGCTCTCTATATATAAATAGCTCGATAGGGCCCTTGCTGGCCCCAGCTTTGCTACAGGCTATCACCCTCTTCTGCTATAAAACTCCATATCGTACCCGTTGTTTTATTCGATATAAACCTGTTCAAAAGAGAGGTTTGCATATTAAAGTCAACATGAAAAGGTAGTCACTTAGACATTGGTCGTGGAGATAGGCTTTGTCGACGGATGATTACGTGGAATGAATTTTTGCTTCGACTCCAAGAACACGATGATTTTCATAAACATTTTTATTCACAGCAAGAAATAAACGATGAGCACTTAAAAAAAGGAATACTATACTCAATACATAATGAATGCTAGTATTTGGGTGCATAAGATATGAATATTATCGTAAAAGCAATACTAGATAGCTAGGAAAAAGTGCGTCTTAAGTCATTGAGTTTTCGTCTTGGACTATGGTTAAGCGTGCAGGAAACTATATAGAGGGCTCTAAAACCGCAGGGTGACATCTGATTAATTGAAAATTTTTATGGAAGGCTAAGGTGGATCTTCTTTTATAAGGTAAGGAAAGAAAATAAAATTTAATTATTTAGACGCCGGCGGGGGGAATAGTAGAGAAAATCATAGAATATATTTTCTTATGAAAAATATTTTAAATCAACTATTTAACGGTAAGCTTTGTTTATATATTTAAATTTCAGTTAATTTATTTGAATTTCAGTTAATTTATTTAAATTTCAATTCAGTTACTTAAATTTTAATTTAGTTGCTTAAAATTTAGTTTACTTAAATTTTAATGTACTTGTTTAAATATTAATTTAATTTACTTAAATTTTAATGTACTTGTTTAAATATTAATTTACTTGTCTAAATTTTAATTTGTTTAAATTTTAATTTATCCATTCTGTAGCTAAACTAAAGTAGCCATAACATTAACAAGCGTGATTTGTTTAATCGAACGTTTAATACCCTTTACACATAAAATATTTCAGTATCATAAAATATTCAGTTTACCGAAAGCCCTTTTTGTTGTTAAAGCAACAAATCAGTTAAGTAACCGTAGTTTTCAAGTAAGTAATGGATTGAAAGCAATTTTTCAACGTTTGATTTCGTTTTAATTGGCAGGTGTCAATTTCAAAGATGGAGCACAGTCGAAAACAACCACACTAAAACCGCATTCAGTTATTGATACTATAGACAGTGATCAATGGTAATGGATACCAATTAGAAATTTCTTTTTCATCCAGAGTCATCATTGGCATCATTTCTTAAACCTTAATTCTAATTGGGTCATTTAGAACATAAAAAATTTACCTATAAAAGACCTAAATACAAAAGTCATGTTCTTCGATTAAGGTCTAACAAGAGAATAAATTTGAAGCTTTATATGTGGAAGTCAATGCCGCAGCCAGGATTTAACTTCGTGGGGGGAGTTAAAAAATTTTACAGCATGAATTGATACAATCACAGCATGCAGAGCTGTAATCAAGTCCCATTAAAAATTTAATTTCGGGGGGGGGACCGGTCCCTAAAATCCCCCCTCTGGATACGGGCATGGTTGAAGCAAACAAAGTTCTCCTCCGACTGCATACGTCTGGACGTCCGGTGACTACGCCCTCGTACTAACTGAGCTTGGTTCGTCTCTTAGTAAATGTGGTTGTGTATTGTAGCTCGAAGGTTACGTTAAAACAGTGTGACCTTCGCAGATGACCTATAGCCGACCTGAGATGTAAACTGTATAAGTACAACTACAGTTTGATGCGGAGGAGATGAGATTTAACGAAACTGTCAGTCAAAGCAAATCGATTATTTTGAGGAGGACTTTAGGAGGCTATATATGCAATGGATAACTAGTTTTATGGCAATTGCTTACCATATATAATGGCAGGTTCTGTACAAACTTGCTATATAAACGAATATACACTCCTGTTTTGATTAATGAAACGTTTCTAGTTAAATTAGCGTAAAAACTTCTCGGAGGATCAACTCGTGAACGTTAGACAGTACAAATCCTTCACTGCATCAACTCGCCCAACATCAGAACAAAATACGCTTATTTATTACTATATGTGGACTACAATGCGCAACAAAAGTCAGTTTCCAAATTGACATAAAATGACTTTATGTAAGATCATACTGTGGCTTTACTGCCCCCACTTACACCCGTTCCGCCCAGAAGTGTCCCATCCACAGCCCTGTTTGAGAACTAGCTTACTTACACTGCTTTAAGGTGGCCACTCACTGTCGTTCCATCGTAACAAACGGGATGCCGTCACTCCAAAAACGTGTATTGAGTGTAAAAACTTGTCTAGGTTTAAATGGAGTAAAGTGGCGCGATGAATATTCCATCCATCCATCGTTCCATTCCGCCACACTCCTCGTCCCCATGAGTGGAAAAACCCATCCCGTAGTTCGCGACAAGTGGAACAATGGTGCGCTCATCAGTGACGAATCGTGATGTGTAAATGAACCAGTAGATGTTGAGCCTCCGTCTAGTAAACACATCTTCGACTGTAAGGAATTTACCTGACGAATTTACCAGATTTATGAATGTTAGTTAGTTAAATTGTTTCTATCGGATTGCATTACAATATAGCTGTAGAAATTTCAGTTCTTCATAACTCATGCCACTTACTAAGAATCTGAGAGTTGCGGCCAATCTTTTATGAGGACTGATGCTTTGTCTCATGTTCGTGTCTGTTTTTTTAATTAAAGGGATTACCAGATTGATTAGGTGGAAATACGTTTGCTCGTCCATCCGGAGGCAATTCCTCCAATCATGGAATTTCAGTGTTAATTCGTTCATTAAGTGTTATCATTGTATAAGTGCATCATGTCATTAAGCTACATGGCTAAGAATGGGTTTGTTTAAAGGCCACTATTTCACCCACGTCCTTTTTGGCCTTCTACTGTTGACGTACAGGCAAACTGCTGTTGAAAGTAAAAGAAATTCGTCCTCCATTGATGTAGAGGAACGTTACGCTGAGCATAGAAGTCTGCTCAAGAATGTGTGGAGTATACTGATGGAGCGTCCGTGAATGACCCATCATATTTTGAGTCGCTCCAAATGGAACGGCGTGACATCATACCAACCAATTTGGAACAAATCTGTGTGGTCAGCTTTAAAGCTTTCGGAAGTTAACCTTATATCAGCGAACTCGTGCGCAGTCCTCATTAATATTAGTTGACATTACAATATTCTACAATTTGTTTGTTTCTTCACCTTATATTGAAGAGTTTGGTTAGCAGAACTATTAGCTGTAATTCGTTAATTCTGTCCTCGTTATTTATTGTAACAGCTGTCATTATTTGGAAATCCAACACTAAAACATTATACGTTGAAAAATATCTCAAAGTCTGAATAATTTTCTTTGTTTTTTAGGGTTACTTCGGTGCCGTCGGATGCCTTCTTGAGCTTATGAAAAATTCATAAAGACTAAAAAAAAAAACCTCTGACCTGGCCATTCGTTTATTGCGACCACCAAAGCACTAGTGTACCTTGCATATATCAGTATATACATATATATTAGTAAATAAAATTGTTTTGAAACTATTTCAGTTTGACTTCTTGTAAATAGAGGGTGTCCTAAATTAAACTATACATTTCCAAGAGGGCTACAACAATATTTTTTCCTCAGAAAGTTTTGGAATTTTGGGGAGTGTCGTAAGGAGATAATGGAAATTTTTCTATAGAGGTCGTATAATAATATAGTATCTTCATACAGAAATATATAATATTAACTACACAATTTATGTACCTAATGAGGACAAACACGTTCAATATGGTGGCCACTATTGTCTGCTACTATCTAGAATCGTAATATAGCACGTTCCTGGCATCTAGTCAAGTCAGAGCCAGCAGGGACGTGACCCCAAGACGTGACGGTGTTAGAATAGATTATACATTAGGGCTACTGATTTTAGTATTGTAACCGCTCCCCCCCAAAAAAGCCATCGCCTACTTCTAACGTAAAATCTATCCAAGTAGCTGAAAAAGCAAACTGCTCCTGCGTTTCGCTTCTGAAATTAAATTACAAATTAAACTACCTAGTGCTGTTCACCATGCCCATACAGAAACGAGTTTTCTGTAATTCGTCTTAAACTAACCAGCGAAGGTGTTAACAGATGCAAACAGCTTCCTCATTGGTTGGACGTCTTTGGCGATTATCACAAAAAGTCTTGACCTTATTTTTGAGATTTAAAAGTGATTTTCACTTTGATGATACACCAAAATGAAAATCACTTTTACATCTCAAAATTTCCCCAAGAACATCGCTGTGCGGTTATTATCTGAGGGTTGCTGAACACCCTGTACAAACACATAAATGCTCGTGATTTTGGGACATCGCAAAGAGCGAGTCCCAGTATTTTTGTAAATAGATACTATATTGTTAAAGTGAATAAAAGTTTACATATTGCCTCATGTTTTATGTTCTTGGATGGTGAAATTATTTTTTTACAACTATATAAAGCCTAAATTTCTTTAAATTTGTAAGTAGAAACTACCTAAGACTGAGACACAGATCAAAATATGTCTACACTGTCCGCTATTAATAACCATAGAAATAAGTACCATACAGGGTTATATGATAAAAAATATGAGTTAATTATATGCCCGCGAACGCAAAAAGAAATCTCAAGTCAAATTTCACTGCAGAAGTAACAGGCTGTAGGTGAGAATGCCTCCACAAGCAGTTAAAATGAATGCTCTGTCCAAATAAAAAACATTCCAAGCAGATAGTCTAAAAGATTCCCTATTACACTTCAAAATCTCCATCAAGATAGTTCCTATTTCCTTCTCCTGAAGGAAGTTGGCAAGCTTGAGCACAACGGAACGAATATTTGTTCTAAGAGCGCCATCTTCCTCTTGAAGTTTTGCAGCAGCCATACTCATGTAGTAGAGCAACAGCAATCTTCCAATCGACGCAAGGGATATTACCACAACGGATTCCACTGAAATTGCCAATCCAATCTTTTTAGCCAAAAAAGCTACATATAGGACTTCGAAAATATAAATTATGGTTTCGGTTATTACAAAGAAAGCGAGGAAAGAAACTAATGTTTCGAATTCGTGGGCCAAATTACTGGTTTTCCAATGAAGCTGTGAACGTTGGTAAGCCAAATGGCGAGAATTATTTTCGCCTAACCGTTTGCAAAGACTGACCAAAATCCACAATTTTGTAAAATAATCTTCAAGCAATTGCATATATAGGCGTAGAACAGTACGGAAAGTCCATAAAAAACAGTAATAATTACGTAAATGGATATAAATTCCCAGTATTCTGCCATTTCCGTAACCAGGACACCTTTCTCGATCAAACCAAACGTAAACATTCGTTTTGTGTCATCATTATCCACTATAGTCGAAACGAAACAACTTAAAATAGCAATTGTAATAAATATTATGGACATGGAATAAAGCATTAGACTTAACCGCAATTTCACACCTTTTTGAGCTACCCTTGCCTTCTTTTGTGCCTCGACAAAACGAAGAATAATTTGCCAAAGAAGACGTTCAATGCAGGAGCTGTTGTTTTTTTCAGAATATACCAAAGCAAACGAAAAAGAGAACAACTCAAAATCCTCCCTCCCTATTATGGCCATTGCGTTGTGCCTCCTTTTTGAGTTTAAAATGGCATCGAAATGTCCATAGAAGAAGGTAGAAAGAAAGTAAGAGCATGTTAAGCACACAAAGGAAATCACGAAGTTCATGTATAATTTGCGACATTTGCCAACCTTCGACGCTACAGCTTGTATAGTTGTTAAATTTACGCTAAACAATTGGAAAGCATTCAGAATTATTTGAAGTTCAACAGCCACATTTTTCATGGATGCCGCATCTTTCTTCCGCAAGTAAACTCTCGAGAACATTCTATTTATGAAATGGATACCTATGTTTAGTAGCGTTCACTAGATATCTATCCAGACTTCCTTGCTTCCAAGCTACTTAAAACGTGACAGAATACAATGTTTCGCAGATTTGAATATGCTAACATATTTGCATATTGCACAGGTAGCGTTCGATATCCAAGTTCGTTAGTGTAAAGCATTTTATACCTGGAAATATCGAAAAGTTCATCAATTTTGTGGTAGGTCCAAAAAAGCTATCAACCACACAAAGCGCCAATTTTAGGATGCTTTTCATCTATCCATTAACGAATTAGACCATATGATTTCTGATCAAAAGGTATATTACTTTACCTTTGTAATAAACAAATACGTCTTCGTCTCATGAATAATCTTTTGTTTTCAGTTTTCATGAAAGAAATATCCACTAACCGCTAGTGGCCGCTCGCATCTGATTGTTGGTGATTGAAAAGGTTTTGTTTGTTTTGTGGTTTTACGGCTCAAAGACTACAGTGGTCATGCTGCGCCGGGACCTACTGTTTTCCGAGGAATCCGAACCTCTTAAGGCCTAGGGAACCAAACCCCGGACTACAGGATTGAAAAGGGCAATCCTAATCCGCCTTCGGTGCATGTGCGTGGACTTCACAAAAATTCCTGGCAATATTTCCATCCAATAATAGTTATTAGCTAGAAAACTAACATCTGACGAGAAGAGAAAATAGCTTAGAGAAGATATTTTAGAGAAAGTATTTTAGAAAAGGTATTTTAGAAGTATTTTAGAGGAGGTATTTTAGAAGTATTTTGGGGGAGATACTTTAGAAGAGGTGTTTTAGAGAAGATATTCGAGAGGAGATATTTTAGAGGAGGTATTTTAGAGGGTGTATTTCAGAAGAAGTATTTTAGAGCAGGTATTTCAGAAGAGATTATGCGAATAAAAGACCAGACATAAGTTAACACGATTAGAATAGCCACATGGTTGATTATTTCACAATCGTGCGCAGGGGATCAGGAGCGGACACAGATTTTTATTTTGTGGGGGTCAAGGACAGAATTTGCCATGGTCTTGGAATAACACCCTTCATTTTTCATGAAAGTTTGAATTTTTTACAGTGAAAAAATATATTTTTGGGGGGTCATGACCCCTGTGACCACCCTCCTCCACTGTGTCCGCGCTTGCAGGGGATAGGGTTGTGACGCTTTGATACGTCCCAAGTTGATTTTGCGCAGAAACCTATACGGTCTGGACCAGACGAGAGAAAGTAATGAGAGTGGTTTTGAGCGGGAAAAAGCAGATTCCGGACCTGGGACTCGGTGGGAGACGCCCGAGTATTGTCCCCGGGATTGCTTTGTTCTTTACCCGGCTGTGGGAACTAAACACATAATGTAAACAGGGGTGGTCTGGGACTTAGTCTGTCCCTCCTTGAAACCCTTCATAATTTTTGAATTGTTACGATTGAAGTTTCTTGAATGCTGCTTTCTTTGATTATAATTAACTTAATGCGACCTTCCAACATGAAAAGATTCCCCACCCCTACTTTATACAAATGAAAAAAAAAAAAGTTTGTGTGGGAAGGTTATGTCTGCTCATAAACATTTTTTCCCTTTCATTCGAACTGTCGCTTCCCCACGTCGAGAACAGTACTTGCGACCCTGTGCAGTGATCCGGTAACGTCACTCCCCTCTCAGCCAAGAGGTCCCGAATTCGAGTCTTGTTCACGCAAAATCTATTATCACAATTTTTTTAAATTTAATGCGTCTGATAAGCTATAAATTACATACAACAGTGAAAATTTTTCAGCAACTAAAGCATTTTTTTTTTTTTCTTACTTTGCTAAGAAAAATATGTCATCTTTAAAGTCAGTCAAAATCGCATTTTTAAGCTTTTTTTTTTTTTTTTTAATTTTAATGTTCAGGAAAATACGAGGTTTTCAACATTATGTCTTCTCATTACTATGTCACTATATATATTCCCATTCATTCGGTGTCGCTTTATTTCATAGAACTAAACCCACTG
>QLNU02014802.1:52317014-52335911 GCA_006491805.2 Dysdera silvatica
AAAGGTTGTTTTATTTTCTGTCGGAAGATATCAATAAGGCTTTCTGTTTATTTTTATCTTATACTGTGCCTGTATTTAAAAAAGCAAATGCTCAACTTCAGTCTGCGGAACCGCATATTCATATGCTAAAATCTCTTCTCTTAAAATTGTACAGAGAAATGCTAGTGAAATTTATAAAACCAAGCGTCACAAAATTATGTAATAATATTTTGAAAGTCCACTATCATGAGAGGAGTAATCAAAAAGATGATGTTGATATCTTAATTGGAAATGGAACACTGAAAGTAATCCAAGATTTTAACATCCATGATAAAAATGAATTTTATGAAAACGTCAGAAGCTATTTCATAGCAGCATGTGACTACATGCACAATAAATTTCCTTTTGAGTTAGAAGTGTTACATCATGCAGAGGTTACACAAATATCGAATTTTGAAAATGCATCATTTTCCAGCTTAAAATATTTTACAGAAAAATTTCCTGTTCTTTTGTTCAATAATACAGAAGATGAAGCTGTTGATGCTTTACAAACAGAATTCAGTGAGTTCCAGGCTTTCGAAGTTCCACAAACTGTGAGTAATGAAGGTAGCATTGATGCACAATGGGCAGCCATAGGTAAAATAAAAAATGATACTTGTGAATTAAAATTTAAACGACTTTCTCAGGTTATGCTGTCAATACTTACGATCCCTCACAGTAATGCAGCATGCGAGAGAGTCTTCAGTCAAGTGAAGAAAATTAGAACTGACTTCAGGTCAACCATGTCTGATGACACATTAGAAAATTTACTAATAGTTAAATGCAGACAACATGTGAAATGTTACGAGAATGTATTTGACAAAAAATTTCTCAAATGCAAAATCTTGCACTACAGCATTTGTAAATTCTAAGAATTAATATTGCGTTTAATACAGTTTAATCCTCTATTATTATTAATTTAATAAATACTTAATTTCCTCATTGTGCCTGTTTTTCATAAATTATGTATGATTTTGTTTAATTAAAAAATGGTGGCCCGCACCTGCGACTGACTACAGATTTTTCACTTCTAGAAGTTGGCACCTATGCTAAATTTAAGAAGTATTCAAAAAAATTCCCTATGACTGGGATAATTTTTTGAAGTAAAAAACACTTTTAATTCATGAATTAGTTCTTCTAAAGCTTGGTAGATAATTCAGTTTCAAGGTTTGGCACTCTTTTCATCCCCAAATGCTCGTTGTTTACCGTATATGGATAATAAACAAGATTGGTAATCTGTGTTTCCCTTGCTTAGGAATCTTGCCGCCAAGAAGGCGTGGTGCTAGTGAGGCTTTTTGTCATTTCCGTTTTAATACTTTGTTTTCCCTGTGGCAGCATATGTATGATGTGTTATTTTTGTGTGCCATGTATTGTTTTCGTTGTTCAGAGATACCCAGACATTTTAAATTCAGTTGTAAATAGAAGACTTTCAACTTTTAAAACATGCGTAATGTCATGATATCTACCAAATCATAGAAGTCGGGAGATAAGGAAAAGGTCACTAAATCGATGTCGTAGGTCACGGTTGCTCCTATTTTTTCAATTTACGAATGTGTTGAATTGTACTTCTCGTATAATATTTTAACAATTTTTTTTTTTTTACTAGTTTAGCAATTTTCCACCCTTCTTTTTCTTTTTCCCTCATGTTTTGCCAATATTTAGAGATTTTCAGCTGTTGAGAAAAGGTTGAAAAACTTGTTTGTAAGTCAAGGAATATACAAAGTCAAAGAATTTTCTTATTTTTAGTAGGCACCCTAAATGTTAAAAAGTAACAAAAGATACTGCTTAACCTGAGGAAGAAATAGTCCAGTGGATGTAGATTACAGATTTTGAGAAGGGGTCAATTTAAATAGGTCTGAAGGCAGTGGTGGCCCATGGTGAGATTTAAGTGGGGCTGATTTACCGAAATACATTAATTTTCAGTCTCTTCTCTCCACAAAACTGGTTTTTACCTCATTCAGTAAATAAGAAAGAAATTTACAATAACTTTGGATTTTTGTGAATTGGCTTCACGCAGCTTCACTTAAATCTCGTGACAGACCACACTGTTGCCCGAAGGTTTTAGGAGGTGTTACTTGCACTATCTTCGTTGTGAGCTGCTCACCCCAAAAACTCATTCAAAGAGTGAAGTGACAGTCTGTTTTTATCAGGGTACAAGTTTCCTTTTCGTGGGACTTAAATTGCAGTTATTTCATGTAACAGCAATGTGCAAGGTTATTGGATAATATTCCAATGGTGTATTTTACTATAATAACACTCATTGGTGGGGGCAGAACGGTAGTTTCAACAAGATTATGGTTTAAATAAAATAATATGCAAGTTGTAAAATATGTCTAACCAGAAACTCCGATATAAATCCAATTATGAACGTTTGAGGTAAACTAGTCAGGGAAAATTTTACGACAATGATCCACAATTACACAACGTTTTGAAACATGAGCAATAAATTTCAGGTTAATCGTGTAATTCATACCTTCCACATGCCTCCATAATTCGATTTTGCAAAAATGAAGTCTTGTTTTTGAAAAAATCTGAAAATTTTCTCGGATTTTGGGACACAGCCTGCCTGCCTGAGTAAAGTACAAAGCAGTATTAATGGTGCATTGTTCCAATTACACGATGGATACAGTTATCTGTATAATCATTTGAATTCAAGATAGCCATAATAATTTGAATTAAATATCTTGTTTTCTTCGTAGGTTAACAAAAAAGTTGCAAGACATGGGCTTAGTGAAGGCCTAAGATATATGGAAGTAACAGAATTTCTTCATCCAAGAAGTATAGAGCAAGGCATTTGTATCAAAAGTTTTGAATTTCTTTAAGATGAAAAGGGTTACAAAGGAATTGTAAGCCTTGACTACATGGCATGTGTCTTTGTATATTACTTTTATTGCGAATGGAATTTTTAAAGCAAAAAATCCACTGCATGTCAGTTTCAAATAAAAGGATGTTTTATTAAATCTGCCTGACAGTTACTTTATATTTAAAAAATGCTTTAAATCTTACTATTTTACTTTTCTGAAAATCGTTTACATTATACTAAAATGTGTAAAACACGTTAAAGGTATATATAAATATATAGAAGCAGGGGTGGGAAGTCTGCTCCAATTACGCCATATGGCATCGAACTGCTACAAAATCACCATTTAGGACAATCCTGCACCAAATACTTATTTTATGCTATTTTTGTTATAAAGTAGCTATTTTTGACCCCTTTTTAGCTATTTATAGCTACATACTACAGACACGAAAACCTGTTCGTTGCCAAGCGAGAACTTTTTTTCTCAGAATTTGCAGCCAGAGGTTCACTTTGTTCTGCACGTGTGCTTGGACTTCGTAAATATAATCACCTCGCTTAGATAAGAGTTATGCCGAAACACGCTATAAATTGGCTAGATTTGGCTTTTAAGTTTTAACAGTGAAAAGGGCAAGGTGAAGTCTTTTTTGCAAATACAATGATAAGCAGAGACGTAGCCAGGGTGTCCACAGACTGGGAAATATTAAGGAATTTATCGAAAAGTTAAAATTAAGCAGGGAATTTTAACATTAAAGTAAATTTATTTAAAAAAAAAAAATTGCTAAAATTCATAAAAGTCAGAGACAAGAGCATGCCTAAGGAGTTAGTTGTCACAACTTCAAATAGAGCTGATAAGGGAAGTTGGTTGGCATTATGTCAATTTCTAAATCTTTCCCTTCGTTGCAGTTCTACAGATGTGAACTGTGTGAGGTGATCTGATCTAAACCAGCGATCACTCCCGATCGGATCGATCATTGATCCATTCATGAAAATTTATAATAAATTTTAATTTTAAGATTCATTGAAATTTTAATTTCAAATTAATATATTAAAATAAATCTCGATTTAAATAAATTTTAAAATTCTTATGGTCTTACTATACATGGGTAGTTGTGAACTGCATACATTGCATGGTGCTTTTAAAACTGCAATTTAAGCTACAAACTGGTCTTTAATCCACTTTCTGCGGCGTCTGTATAATTTATTTAAAAATGTTTCATGTCCTGTGCTATATGTTCATTCTTCAGATTAAGAACTTCCTTCAAAAGTTTGTTCATTCTGTTGGCTTCAAAATGGAGAGGTTGCACAAGATGCTTTTGATATCATACCTAATGTCAAAAGTTTGTAAATGGCACAAAAAATGACAAAGCAAGTTTATGTTACATGAATTTTTAATAAAATTTGTTCATTTGTGGGAGATCCCCTTCTAGAAGCAGAATTAAAATTTTTTTAATCTTTAATAGCAGTAGTCGAACCTATCTCAAAAGAATATCAAAGTGATATTCGATTAGTTCCATTCCTTCATTAATATTTGGAACTCGTCGTTAATGTGCTGGGTAAATTTGTTAGTGTTTTAAAAGCCCATACTACAATTCAAAAAATGAAATTTACAGAGAACGAAAATAATTTGTTTACTAATGATATTAATCTCGGTTATGCTATACATGGTGTTCTAAAATAAAAGGAAGATAAGTTACATATAATATATTTTGTTTGGCAACACAGAAAGCCTCTGGGGCAAAGTGGTGGGTTGTTTTTTGTTTTTTTTTTAAATATACGTAAAAAATTACGTATAATTATTCCCCACAAAAAAAAACTTGCTCTAGAGGCTTTTCTGGGTTGGCCACTACGTGGCAATTGTGTTATCCCTGCGGAGGGTAATAATACCTTAACACCCTTATATACGGAGAAAGAGAGCGTTATTACCTGTCCTCGTTCGTCTAGCGGTCAAGACACTCCGGGCTAAACGGAGGGACCCTGGTTCGAATCCAGGATGAGAACAATCTCTTTTTCTCGTAAAACAAAAGCTCTAGTGTGAGTTAATAAACGTGGGTGTCCGAATTTTCACGGATGATTGGATCCTTTACCGGTCTAGTTCAAATAATTCATGTACTGCTGATCAACATGAAAGATTACACCAATACTGGGCTAAAATTTTTGATGGCTGAGAAATTTTTGAACTTTTAGTATTTGTCCATTTTGATCAAAGCTCTGTTTACTTCAGCTCACGGCAATGTGGGTTGTGAAGCAGGATTCAGCATTAATAAGAATATCCTGGAGTCTAGAAATAATCTTTGTATTGCAAGCATTAATGGTATAAGCAAGGTCAAGTTAGTTATTGGGAAATTCGGCAATATTCAGAAATTTAATGATCATATAAATCCTATACTTATTTCTACAATCAAATCACTATAAAAATATGATGCAAGAATACAAGCGGAAGAGAAAGAAAAGGATGAA
Organism: Dysdera silvatica; assembly: GCA_006491805.2. Lineage (NCBI taxonomy): Eukaryota > Metazoa > Arthropoda > Arachnida > Araneae > Dysderidae > Dysdera > Dysdera silvatica. The sequence goes on from QLNU02014802.1 coordinate 52,322,290, forward strand.
GTTGAGCGTGATGATTCTAGTGTAATTAAGAGCTTAAAAACTGGAAGAGGGTACACTTAAAACAAGATTTGAAGCTGCACAGCTTACGCTTAGTAAAGCTGAATGTACCATAAATGATGGACTTACGAAGTCGTTCTTGGATGTGGAGTGTTGTACTGTATTCGAAAAAAAAAAGCAACTCTAACATTATCACTACAAAAAAATAAGACTGAACCAGAGAAGTATAACAGGAAACTTAAAAAATATCTATGAATTATTTTTTTTTTGCATTCATGAGATAGAAATGTGAGCTGAACATTCGTAAGTAACATGCAGTTTATTTGTTAAAGAGTAATACATAACGAAATCGTTGTTTCTAGGCAGTGAATTACTTTTAAGATAATTTTTAGTTTATGTATTTCATAAATTTATATTTTAAGACTGTCACTATTAGTATTTAAAAAAAAATGACTGCTCCAAAACTATGGTTTTGCTGCTCCGATGGTGCTCCAAATTTGAGTTGACCTATTCCCATCCCTGTAAAAGAAAATAACTTACTAATAAAAGGCTATTAATATATAAAATTAGTTCATTTTATAAATTTTATTCTTTGTACCACAGCTATTATCACCGAAAGGTGTCACATTTTCTCCAAAGAACAAGAAACTGGTTTTCAGTCATTTAGAATAACTTTAAGCTACGTTTTCATTCATCTCACTTAAGTTCTAACCATATTTGCATAGCTAATATAAAACGGAAAACATAAATCCTAAATTGTAGCTTAATTTACACAAATTGGCAAATACTGCATTAAAGCTATATTAAACTATACATAATAGATAACAAAAATACATTATTAGGATGCATGCAGTTATCCTGGAGAATTTTGAGCTGGTATCAAAAATTTTATAAAAAATGCTTTGCTATATTTAAGCTGGGAGTCAGAACAAAGTTGAACCAATAAAATTTAAGTTCTTAACTGTTTGAAAAAGCGTCATCTGCAATCCCACATTAACTTTACAACATCATTAGTCTTATGGTGGTGCAGCGGTAATATGTTTATCTAGTGTGCTGTTAATCCGGGTTGAGTATCCAACAGTGCCAGGAAAATAACTGCTGACTGTAGTTCAGGGGTTAATTCCCCTAGGACTTAATAGATGTGGGTTCATCAGCAAAATGTGAATCCCAACACAGCCACGCAGTGTAGTAACGCGTTCTCGTAGTGCACTGTTAACTTGGGTTCGACTCCCAATGGTGCAAAGAATGCTTACTTAGAAATCTCATAAAGATCACACTGCTCACTGTAGTCTGGGGTTTGGTTCCCTGGGCCTTAAGAGGTTTGGATTCCTCAGAAAATTGTAGGTCCAGAGGTTCGGATTCCTCGGAAAACAGTAAGTCCCGATGCAGCATGATCATTGTGGTCCTTGAACTGCAAAACCACAAGAGCAAACTTATCTCCCAACACAGTATGACCCTTGCTGTCTTTGCACTGTAGAAACAAAATGAAAACAGTCAAATAAAACTTGTAAACTGCACTTCACAAAAACTGCTTAATGGCTAAATTAGTTGTCCATTGTGTTGCCAAATAACTTTCTAAGAGGCATGGTAGAAAATCTTCATTGTCTTGCCAACAGACTGTAGCATGTACTGCTCTTTAAAACGAAACATAATGAAAGAATGAAACGGTGTCGCAGAACTACCTTGAATGACTCTTACGAACACCATGAGTGGATGTAGAGCCTGCTGTTGGGGGATGGTGATTTTACAAATTGCCAAAAATTAGTTTCAATGAAAGAAGACCATTTCCTTGTAAACAGAAGCATAACCAGGAAAGACCCATCATGAGTATTGTACACCCCTACAAATGGGGTTATAATTAGGGCAGTAATTTTGTCGTGGTGTGAATTTCTGCAAATTTCCTGAGGGCGAATTGACGAAATTCTACGGTAGAAATCGACTACAGAGTAAAAAAAAAAAAGTCACTTTTTTAAAATTTTGTGCCCCTTTATAAGAAACTCGGCCTTCTTTCTCCCCATCCTAGTATGGATGGTGGAGATATTCTGTTCAGTTCAGGGCAGTAGTTTAAACGCTTCTTTACAAGGAGGGTTGGTTTAAAAATTCGTTAATGTTTTTATATATTTTAGTAATATGTTTAACAATACTATCTAAGCAGACAAAAAATTTAGCGTAAATGAATATTTGTTTGTTTTTTGGTTTTACGGCTCAAAGACTACAGTGGTCATGCTGCGCCGGGACCTACTGTTTTCCGAGGAATCCGAACCTCTTAAGGCCTAGGGAACCAAACCCCGGACTACAGTGAGCAGTGCGATCTTTATGAGATCTCTGAGTAAGCGTTCTTTTTGCACTGCTGGGAGTCGAACCCGGATTAGCCGCGCAATAGGAGAACGCGTTACCACACTGCGCCACCGCAGGGCGCGTTAATGAATAAATTTCTATTGAGTAAACGTTAGGCCCAACAGTGGTGACGGGTTCGATTCCCATCGGTACACCTCCATCCAAGGGTGGTCACAGAGGTCATGAACCCCACAAAACATTTTTTCACTGTAAAAAATTCCAGCTTTCATGATAAATGAAGGGTGTTATTCCAAGACCATGGCAAATTCTGTCCTTAACCCCCCAAATGAAAGCCTGTGTCCGCCCTTGCACCCACCCTCAAGAAAACATACCGTCAAACTGCTCACTTCAGTCCAGGACTGGTGCCTCAGGCCTTAGGAGGTTCGGTGTTGATCTCGCTGCAACATGACCCTTTTTGCCCTTGCGCTGTTAAAATTCTCAAACAAGCATGAATCAACGGTTGGTATCATGGTCTGCTAGAGAACAAAGAACTCTTAAAAAAAAAAGGAGGAAAGAAAACAGGATAGCAATCTCTAGTGACATTTTTTTTTCAGTCAGCCGATTATCTAGAATTGGGGCCAGCGATCTGTTCCGCCGATGGAGGGAGATTTGAATTGGTGACGGTGCTGTCCCTAATAATTTTTTTTTGTTTTTTAAACTTTGTTTTTACGCGGTTTCGTAATGAAGAGGCCATATTTTTGACAAACTGTCTATTTCGAACATTCGGAATGGAAAAAGTGCATGTAAGTATCCCTTTATAGAATTTCGTCAAGCTTTTTTAAAAACAGGACCATCTCAAAATCTGCAGTAAGGATTATTATGCTATCTTCGACATTCAATTCCCTCGAGTGAAGGAAATTTTAATTATAATTATTATATATTGAATTGGAATTTATTACAAATATGAAACCCATTGACTTTTGATTATTGATCTTATTTGTTTTGTATTATCTTGTTTAAGGCTAACTACTCAATCACTTTTTAGGAATTGTTTTTCATTCTCCATAACTCTCATTTATTCTGAGATTATGTTCAACCATATAATACATTCTAATTTATTCTTAAAATAGTGTTTTGTGTATAAAACCCTCTCCCCTGTAAACAAAATGATGTGCACAAGATGTACCCTAGAAATATATTTTTACCGTCCAAGAATAATGTCTACTGTCATGTACAATTTCATACAAAACAAAAATTTTAAATGAAATTCTACAACAATCTATTTTGGTAAAAAAAAAGTAATTTTAGAGGGAGGGCCGAGCCCCATTCGCCCCAGGCTGCTTACGGCTCTGTGCTTAAGTAAATTGAAAATCGAGAAATTAATGCAAAAGCAAATGTTTTACTAATTATCAAAATATATAAAAGAGCACACAATATTAGATGCAAAAAATTTCAGACACGTTAAAACATACAAGAGCAGTTACAGGGGTCATGACCCCTCAAGTATGTTTTTTCATTGTAAAAATTTCAATTTTCATGATAAATGAAAGGTGTTATTCCAAGACCATGGGAAATTCTGTCCTTGACCCCATGAAAGTCTGTGTCCTCCCCTGGTACAATAATTCAGTATATAGCGCCATAATCGTTGAGCCCAGGTAAGGGAAATTGTACATATAGAAATGACTTTTAAAAAGCAAATAAAATCATGTTTTAAGGTGTAAAGAAATTCTACTCTTTTCACTAGGACAACAATTTATAAAAACACACCACGGAATTAAAACAGTTGCAAAATAAACAAAGAAGTAATGAATAATACTAACAAATAATGTATAAAATAAGCAACAAAACAGTCTAGCAAGTATTAAAATTGAAAACGAAGACAAGCAAATGAAAACGCACATTTGTGACGCAAAACAGAAATAAACAGTCGCACAAATGACGTCCGAACCTTCCTCCTCTACAAGATAAAGTAAACTCGTTCTCGGATGGACCTACCTTCTCTCTATTCTAGCTATCTTGATCCCCTATAACCCCAGTCTGGCTACGGCTGTGTCTCAAGGTAAATGTGCCAATTAGAACGTTTATAAAAATAAGTTTTTCCAACAGTGCCATCAAATTGGGAATGCAGCGTCTTTCTTTTGGCCAGCCTTCGTCGACTACCTTTCCTAATTTTTTTTAATTCAAATTTTACTACTGATTTGTTCCAAAGAATATGAGGAATGTTCCTGTATGCTTTAATCTGGCTTTTACATAAAGGCATGTTTCCCCTCCAGATGGGCATATGTCGCGGCACAACAATTTAAAACATCGAGAACAGACTCAAACGATAAAAACGGAAGCATATTGCGCACTCTAAGCAAACCCGATCATTGGTTTTCTATTGTCCGAGGGATATTCTTGACGTTTCACATAATTATGTCACAAAATATGCGCATCTAGGAATATGTCTTAAAACAACTTCAAAGTGTAATACCTTTAATTCGTGCAACATTTTTACTCATCTATTCTAAGTGTAAAAGTTTACATAATAAATTGTTCCTGAGCCGATGATAATGCAATAGTTGGTCTGAACTCACGTCTACGTATTCCCAGAATAAATTATAATATAATTATGATTATGGTGAGGCAATAAACTATTTAGGTTTAACCAAAACTCTTGGATTCTGTACGTAGAATTTAGGAGGCTTTATTATAAACTCCTTTAATTTTTTTTGCTAAGTGGAAAATCTAACTTCGGTGTCATAATCTCCAAAGCAAAATATAGCAACTTGTTTGTATTTCGGCGGGAAATAAAGTAAGTAATTTTTTTTAGTTTATATGTTATATCGTAAAACCTCCTTAACGGACACTTCGAATTGTAAATACCTCTGTTTAACGGACACCTGTCCAATTCGCAATTTCAATGCTTGGTGTTCCATAACCTGCCCATGAAAAAATCAGATGGGCTATTCGTCCCAAGGTGTCCTCTAATTCATAGGCATAGCCGAGGGGGGGGGGGTTACAACCCCCCATTGCAATGAAATTTGGTGACACTACAGATGAATCCCCTGTTTTGTCGCCAACTTGTCTCCAAAACTGATGCTATACTCTTAAAACAGAGGGAAAGTTTTAGGAAGCGTTAAAAATGCGTGTGGTAATTGTATTGTAGTGTCCGTTCATGCCGGTGGTGGTTTGTAGAGTTGTAGCGATAGGATGAGCGACGGTTTAAATGTATTTATTTTTGTAACAGATTGGAATTGATGGTATGTTTGGGATGGAGAGGAAGTAGGGGGAGATGAGGGGAATGAGAAGTATGGCAATGTCGGCGATGAAAAGCTATTGGACTCATGTAACATGCTATGTAAATAGATTTATCATGTTTCATCCGAATAAAAATTATTGTATAACAAAATTTAAAGGACTGTACAGGTAGTTCTCATAGTTTATGGTCTTTTGATGCAAGAATTCCTATAACGCAATTTATTATTAACGGAACAATATTCATAAAATGCGTAGTTGTGGTGAATGATCAGCTGTAACATGGTTCCATCTCGGGATTCTTCTAGAACCTTCTAAGGATGTGAACTCTCATTTGGATGAACACATCCGTATGTTATTTTTGTAGGCGCCATTGTATTGTAAGTAATTTTTATTCAATCACCATGTGTTTGTTTTAGACAGTCAGCCATGTCTTCTAAAGAGAATAAAAGTGTGAAGAAAGTTACCAAAGCAGGTAAGAAAATATTAATTTCTTTTAAAACCACTTTTGAAGTAATTGTAGTATTACCATAAAATGTATGCTGTGTCTACCCACCACATGTCAGGGTTTGGTTCTGTGGCTAACGACCTAGGTTCTGATGTGGAATGACCTAGTCTGCCCTTACGACATGAAATGATAGACTTTTGAAAATCTATAGATGGCATTGTGTTTTGGAAGTGACGTGAAGCCTAGTTTTCCTTTCAGTATGTGTTGCATGTTCTAAGAACTGTCACTTTGCACTAAACAGTTTTTATTCATTCTTCTCTAGGTTATATTGGGTAGGATTCTTTTCTAGGTAATATTGGGTAGGGCTCATTTCTTGGTAAATCTGGGTAGGATCTGTCTCTAAATACTATTGTATCATCATGTCTCAGTGGTTTGGTGTTTAATGTTGTATTTGGTATTCATGGTATTACAATGGATGACAAAATATACTTAATAATTTTCGACACCCATATTTAAGCTCCAACTAGGACTTTTTAGGTATAGGAGAAAATGAGACGTCGACATAAATTTGAACGAAGTCGAGCCTGAAGTTGAGGCCTAGCGGTTAAAACATTTCGAGCTCAATGGAGGGACCTTAATTCGACTCTAGGTCAGGAACGGCATCTCTTTATTATGCCCCAAAAGCTAAAGGGCCATTCCATGCCAAGGTTACTATTTTCAGAAACAATTTAAAATTGTTATAATTTTTAAATATTTATATTTTCAGAAAGGGTTAAATCTCTATTTTTGGAATATAAAATCATTTTATATTATTTCAAGTATTTTGAAAGATAATTCATTCCAAGTACAGTCTTATCATCACTTTGTTTGCTATCGATAACGAAGGGGTCTCTGTTCAACTTGTCTACTTCCTGGATTAACTTTGTGGCAGGTCCAAAACTGGTTTTTCCCGTTGACAAAGGATCACTTTTACATGTATCTTTGAATTGTGAAGACATGCTGGATATTTGGCTGCATCTGACAAGATCTTCGAAAGGAGGTATGTATGTTTGTCTGTTATAAAAAAGTGCAATTAATTAAAATTTAATGAGCATATATTGATTAAATGTTTAAAATAATAAACGCACCTTTTACTGACAATTTCCCTTACATATATAGAATTTTTTGCTCTTCTGCGAGTTGTATTTTTTATTAATCGATGTAACAGACTAATTAATTCATTGTAACTGACTAACAAAACACACTAACTAATGGAGTAACAAAAAATTATGGTAGAATTTAATAATTGTGCTATAGTTTATTTTAATGCTAATCATGTTATATTTTGTTTTCAGTTTAATTACTGTACTCCTGGTTATGGCTCCAGTCTCTGCAAGAGAGAGAATGAAGAAATATAGACAGCGTATGACGGATGAAAAAAGACAATGCGAGAAAAGGATAAAGATAAACACCAAGAAAAGAGAACAAGAACATGGTTAGAAGGTGAAAAAAAAAAGAAGCTAAATTAGGGATACAAGCTCTAAGGAAAAGAATCAACAAGCAAGCGTTAACATCACCTAATGCAAACAATCCACTGAAAGCTTACTTCATAAAAGCATCGCTGTTTCGTTCTGTAACAAAAGTAAAGATAGCATTGCTGAAAAGTCCTAGAAAGAAATGTGCAGTGACAAATAGATTAGCAATTCAGTATAAAGAAGCTGTAAATCCTAATGATCCCCACCCTTTACCTCACAATGGAACTTCAGCAGACATAAAGAATAAAATTCATGACTACCATTGCTGAGATGACATCTCAAGACAAGCACTGGGAAGAAAAAATGTTAAGGCGATGGACATCACCATTAGTAAAAAGCTTAAAGTGCAAAAGCGTCGTTTATATATGACTATTTGTGAAGTATACGAACTTTTCAAATTTGAAAATTCTGATGTAAAAATATGCAAGTCATCTTTTTTTAACCTTAGATAAAGGCATGTGCTTTTGATGGCCGAAACTCGTAAAAATGTTTGTGTATGTCAAATGCATGCCAATTTTGATTATCTTTTGGAAAGCATGGCAAATATGACGCAAATCCCAAAACCAAAAGCACTTATAGCTCAAATGGTGTGTAATGCTAAAGATGAAATTGCATGATGAGGAAATGTTGCAAGTGTAAATTAGATAGGGAACTTAAATTATTAAATATCGATGAAAACTTGTTGAATACAGAAATTCCATGGTATCAATAGGATCATAATGATGAAAAAAGATCGTTTAAATTTCAAAAGGAAGGTTTTTCGCATGAAGTAGTTGATGAAATTTTGAGAACCCTTCACCTATATCTTACACACGGTTTTATAAAACGAGAACAACGTAAATATTTTAAAAAATTACAGATTTCTGAAAACTATAAAGCCATGCTCATGCAGGTTGATTTTGCCGAAAACTTTACGATTTCCTATCAAGATAAGGTTCAAGGTATGCACTGAATCAACAATAGTCAAGTGACTATTTATACATGTGTGATTTAGTATAAGAAAGTCTCCGTTTCTTATGCCGTTATATCAGATTATTTGGAACATGACAAATGTGCTGTCCATGTATTTAATAAGAAAATTCTTGAAGATTTTGTTTGTTGCCTTTGATTGAAGAGGTTGGTGTTTTTTCTGATGGTGAAAACCAGCATTTCAAACAGATTTACACTCTGTAATATTTCTCATCTACAAGATCAAATAGGCTTAACTGTCAACTGCCATTTTTTTTTGCAACGTCTTACAGCAAAGGTGCAGTGGATGGTGTAGGTGTGCTTATTAAGCACATGATTTGGAATAAAATTAAATCTAGGAAACTTATGATACAAAATGCTGAGGAATTTGCAAGAGCTTCTCAAAGACTCAAAAAAACAACTATAATTTTCATAGGAAGTACAGAAGTTGAAAGTGCGAAATATGTTTTGTATAACCGATTTACAAATATCTTACCAATACTGTACTAGATACGCACAAAATTCATTGTGTATGGACTGTAAAGAAAGGCCCTGTACAAGTAACATTTCTAAAGGCAAAGGAGAAAATTTTATGTTTAAATCTTTGGATGTTCACAGTAAAGTAGAACTCCATCAAGAAATCACTAACTGCACAGTTAATGACATTGAAGATACCATATCTATTGGATGTTGGTTGGGTTGTAGCTAGATTTCATGTAGAAAATTCCTCAAAAACAAAAAAATTTATAGGACAAGTAGCGAACATAATAAATAAAAGCACTTGTGAAATAAGTTTCACCAAACGATCAATGAAAAGTATGTTTGTCTTCCCTGAAAGAGGAGACACATTGAATACTGATGTAAGCTCCATTATTGGTTGTTTAAATTAACCACAGTTACATAATAAATGCCAAATGACATTTACAGATGATTTAAATGAAATTTAATTGGTAAGCATAAGCTACTTTTTGCTTGGTCTGTAAACTCGTATGTCTGTAATAAAACATTTTGTTAATCTGTTACATTTTTGACTGTTAGTCTGTTACAAGGTTAACAAGGCATTATAATGAAAATACTGTACTTAAAGAGTGCATTATCATATCTGTGGTCTTTTCAATTATCAGTGATTGAAATATTATCCAGCTACATTTTTAAGTTATATATTTGATACATTACAAATAAAAACGTAAGTATATCATAAAATCATGGTAATTTTAGTTAGTCTGTTACATACTCAGTTAATTAGTGTTCATTTATTCAAAATTCAATTTTTATCCTTCAAAATTTGGTATAGGCTATTCTTTGAACATATGCAGATCTGTATTATTGATTTTTTTAACATTTGTTTTCCTTTTTTTTATACTTAAAAATCTTCGTTTCCCTATATGTGTTATTATTTTATCATATTAGTCTGTTATCATGGAATAGCCCTAAAGCTAGAGCTTTGAGCTAAAACGTGGGTGTCGAAAATTATTAAGTATATAAATTCCCCCACGAAAACTCACAAAAACTTTCCTTGGTGGCTTTGTGTGTTAACCATTATTTGGCAATTGTGTGACCTCTGAGAAGGGTAATAATATCTTATGACGATGACAAAATAGTTAATTTTGAAATCTCCAGGTGGCTTAGTCACGTCTGCTGGCTAGGAAATGGAAATTGGCCCTATGGAATCATAGTGATATTGCATTTTTCTACCATGAGTAAAACCAAGGTTTAGATCTAAGTAAAATCGATTATCCAAGGAGGACTCAGGTGATTAGTTATTGAAGGTTAAAAATGTAACATTGATCCTAGGAGAATAACTTTAGGTCTAATAGACCGTTTTTATAATCAAGGTATTCAATTTCCTATGACCTGATTTGGAGGAGGTGGGGGCGACCGTATAAAAATGTAGGACTTTAGTTGTATTATATATTTTTATATGATGTTTCATTAGAGGAATGATATTTAATGTTGTAACTTCTATTATAAATTTTGCATTATAATTTATTTTCGAACTTTTTCCTTGTTGTATTATTCCTGTTTTTGTTTTTGTTTTTTTCCCCAATAATCTTTCCTATTTTTTTTATAATCTCTGCTATTTTATCTCCTATACTATGTTTTCCCAAAACATGACTTCTATCCCTATATAGTGTAATGGTTTGATGTCGGAATTGTAGGTATAAAACACACATCGAGTTATCTAAATTTCAAGTCATCGAGATGCATAATCTAATAAAAGAATATGAAGTCTCACCAGGAGATTCCATAACAATAGTTGCTTTGACGCTGGTGTAAATGTTTAAAAACATGTCATTTCGGGAGCCAATTACTTTCTTTTCGCTTGACAAAGGGAGCAGTTGGCTCCCGAAACGTCGTGTTTTTAAACCTTACGCCAGTGTCGAAATAACTGTTGTAACACCTAGTTTACACACTACATTTTGTTAAATCTTTTTTTTTACTACTTTGATTTATAGAAAATTTAAACTTATCAAAATTCCACTGTATATGCTGCTCTATTAGTAATAAGCAGGTTTCAACAATGAAATCATTTGAAGAATTTTTAGTATCCTATTGATGATTCTAGTTGGATTTTTAGGCCCACGCTCATATAGCAAAGGAACTTTTGAATCTTCACTCCGGAAGTATCACCCTTCTCCATCGTCAGGCACCAAACAAGTGAGTTTATAAGATATCGTAAAATAAAACGTAAGTTTTTAGTTTTGTGTGCAACTTTAAATACTTTAAAAAAATTATTTTGAGACTTTTTTTTTCATGGTTTCCTTACAAATAAGAAAACATTCTGCTACCATTACATTACAAATAAGGTAAACAGGTCATATATATATATTCTACCTCCCGAGATATTTCATTGAAAATATTTTCTAGAAGTCACTCAAATTCCATTCGTGCATAACTGATTAGCATGGTGAAATATTATTATTCCAGAGAGATGTATACAACAAAAATATTTATAGCAGAAACAAATTTTATTTTTCAAGCTTATAATAATTATTTTATAGTGACTTTCTGATTTATGTGATGTGTGAAGCTTTTTTCGGCAGCTGAAAAGTATGGTAGTAGTACTGGATGTGGAATTAGTTGGATCTGTGTGCAGGGATCACACGCCTGCACCAAATTGCGCCAAATCGAAAATGCTGCTACAAAAGCAAGAATTTGTACGTTTTTGCACCAAAACGAAAATGTTACTACAAACTGATAACAAAAGTGCAAATTTTTCCATTTTTGCGCCAAAATCACTTATTTATTTCACAAAGTGGGCCATTTTTCTAGCTTACATCATTATTGGTTATACGATTTAGTATTTTTTTTCTTCCTCAAATCATTGGTGCTTAATCTCGCCAATAGCACATAACACGACGGTTGATGAACTGGTTATTTGATACTAACGTCTAGAGACAGAACCGGTTCTGCCTTCTGCACATGTTCATGGACTCTGAGAAAAATTCCTACCAGTGTTTCCATCCAATAATATTTATTTGGCTAAAAAACACTAGCATCAGGCGACAGGAGTAAATAGCTTTTCCTGTCACATTTCTGCGCATCCTCGTCCAGAGATGCCAACTTGTACGAATTTTCCGTAGTTCGTACAAGTACTATAAGTGTAAGGAGTACATTTTAACTCCACTTTACGGTTCTACGGTCGATACCAAAAAAAAAAAAGCTAAAGAAAACTTCATTCAAGGTCCTTATGTCCAATTTTCTATCAGCCCCTCAAAAATTCGTATATTTTATGATTTATTTGGTTAAAAAAAAACCAACAAAAAATGCACTTTGCAGATGGCCCGCGCCTTCTACATTTGGACGTGATGCTTTCGGCTTGTATACTTGTTTCTCTTATTTTTTACGTCCAGCTTTGTATGTGAAACTTGCTTCAAATTTGGATTAAAACAACGAAATGAAACGCAGCCGTGATTGTGGAACAGCTGGGGGAAAAAAAGGGGGCAGACAATTTACCTGCAAGTGTATCGCGATATTTGTAGTAAGGAATGGCCGTTTTGCGAAGCATCGAAAGTTTTTAAATTTTTATGTGAACTCGCAGTTTTACCATATTTTGAATAACTTTTTACTCGCAGCATTTTATTAACAGTTCAGAAAAATTTTGTCATGATACTTTAAAAAATAGTGTGCGAATTGCGCCGAGATTTTGCGGCATATATTTCGGGATATTTCCCCCGTCTGCTTTCGTTATCTACACATGCAGAGGCTTGCAGATTAATTCAGTAGTAAATTTAACTAATCAATATATTTAATTATGTTTCTAGGAAATAAAAAGGCTAAATTAACGAGTGATTATTTTTTCCGATGTATGATTTCGTTCTTGATGCACCACCTATCGGCAAAATTATGAACTTTTTCAATATGCTGTAATTAATGACTGTTGGTCATTTTTTAGTATTTTTCCATCAAAATAGAGGAATTTCTCTATGATGTGCCACATACCGTCTGGTTATGAAATTACCTATTGTTAGTCATATTTTTTAACATATAAATTTACATACAAAGAAAAAATACATCTGCAGTCGAAAGTGGACAAATATCGTTGACCAAAGCTAATATGCGTATATCAACAATTTTGGCTTCTCAAGAGGAAATCAGGGAAGAGGTTTCAAAATTACAGAAAAAGAAACGAAGAACTTAATGTTTTATGGAGTTGAAAAATATTAAGTAATAGAATAATAATTTTTTAGAAGACATAGTTTATTTTCTAATTGCCAGTATTGTTTTAGAAAAAAATAAAACTACAGAAGGTGTACCTATAAAAAATTTCACAAAAATAAATAATAAATTGGTGGACAATAATTTCATATTGGGAATATATTTTAATTTAACCAAAGCATTTGATCTAATAAATAGATAAAGATTGTTGAAAAAAACGGAAAAATATAGTCTTAGAGGCAAAATCAGGAAAATCCTAACGAGTTATTTAACAGATAGAAAACAAATTACTTTAGTAAATAATACTCAATCAGATATGGTAAATAATAACATAGAAGTACCCCATGGCTCAATATTGGGATCACTAACGTTTATAATGGCGGTGAATAATATTCAATTAATTAACGATAATATTTTTATTTATACAGACGACATATGCTGGTTATAAAGCAGTCATAACATAGATAATTTATTCAGAAATGCTGGTAATAAACTATTACAACTGGAAAATTGGTTCAAAAGAAATAATTTTATAGTTAATA
>QLNU02014802.1:52336011-52372032 GCA_006491805.2 Dysdera silvatica
GAAATTTACTTATTATTTAAAGCTAATTCTAAAACATATTTTTGAAGGCCCTATAACTCTTTATGGTCTCGAAAATTTATGGCATTAAGTTATAAACAAACTAAAAGGAAATTTTATTAGAACGAAGTTTGTTATAATCACTCCCGTCCCAGTATAAGATGACTATAGAAGTCAGAAAAGACACGTGTGTACTTGGAAGGGAAAGGTAATGGGTTAATTTTTACTTTTATAGCTAATATTATTTGTATAATTTCTAACCAATGTTTTTACTACATTTAAGAATAATTTGAAACGCGCTAAGTTATTTCAAATTACAGTAATAGACAATCATGAAATAGACATTATCTTATACATTTCAATTAAGTAGCAACAATCTATAAGGTCTATAATACAAAATCACTACCTGTAAATTTCAAAACGGCCTACGAGTACGTCAACTGCGGAAGAAAAAGATTCAGGCAACTCCGAGACAACCAGATAGCAAAATTGGGAACAACGAGAAATGGCGATTTTAAATTCAACCTTCAATCGCAAAAAACAGCGAATTGCAAACCAAGTAGTTCGTCGTAGGTTTACATATTCAAATTTATGCCCCGCCTAAATCTCGTAAATCTGTATACAAATCTTCTTTACTCTCTTCGCCAACTTTCTGGCCTCCTGTTTACAGATTTGTCCTCCCAGCAATCCGTGCAAGATAAAGAGAGGCCGGAAGCTAAATTAACCCGGAAAAAATAAAAATAAAAGCAATCACCTACCCGTTATTGGGTTGAGGAAGAGACTAACCTTCGTGACTTAATTTCAAGGAAGGCCGATGATTCTTTGGCATAACGTCATTATTATCCCACGTTATTAAGTCTTTCCCGTTTCAGAGGAGAGGGATGACGCAAGAGGGGGGGCTAAGATATTTTTGATTAAGTGAGCGGTATATGGCGCCGAGTGCCTAGGAGGTTACCCGGTACCTGTGCGCTTAGTTTAAGATACCCGCACCTTGCACGCAATCTTTGAGCAAAAGCTATTTCAATTGAAAATCCCTCTGAAATTTAATGATTCTGTTTCCGAAGGGTGAAGGACGTAGTATAAATCGTTGCAAAAAAGCTTTTTTTAGTTGTTTTTCATGGTGCGAAGTCGTTTATCACATGATGTGTCTTTTTGCGATTTACATTTTTTTTGTAAACTTTATGGCAACTTTTTTTTTAGAAAAGAAAATTTTGGTAATATAATTTATCTACTTTTTTTTTTCTCTCTCCCTTTTCTTTTTCTTTCTGGTCTTAATAAAGAAAACTGAATTTTAACTTAATTATTAAAGAGCTGCTTTTTTGGGGGGCATTTAACTTATTTGAAGAGTGATTGATTTTAACATAACTGCTTTTTTAATTGCTTTTTTGTTCGGAAAATACGCGGATATCAAATATCTCATTGTTAAAATAATTATTTTTTCCGCGAAAAATTATGCTGTCTTTTCTTTTTGGAAATTTAAATGGAAAAATTAATTTTTTCGAATACATATTTTCTTTAATTCCGAACTTAATGAAAATTATAATATATTATATCGCAGGGAAAATGAGAGTCAGCTACTTGGAATGTGCTCCCTGTATAATTTAATTTACCTTTTCCATTTAGATAAAGCGTCATAAATTTTGAGAGCTTTGAAAATATTTTAAAGGATAAATATAATATATTTTGTGTTTTGAATATATTTTTAATTCAGAGAAAATTAGGGTATATATTCTACATATACGTACTCGGGACAAACATTTGTCGAACTGTACTTTTCTGCATATATATATATATATATATATATTATGTCATATAACTTTAGAAGTTCCTGTGGGTGTATGTTCTTTTAATTCGAAATTTTATTTTTTGATTGTTGATATTATATATATCTAGAATTAAGGGTACTGTATATAAGTAATGTGTCTTAATATTTTAATGTGCAATGAGTGAATATTTTATTTATATCTTGTATTTGTTTTATATGATTCTGTTTTTTTGTTTATTTTATGAATACGTTATTGTGCAAAGTTGATTTCATTAATATGTGATTGATAGGAGGCATGTTCCTAAATAAATTTCACTGATAAGATTGTAACATTTGCACACTCACGAAATAAATAAATAAATAAAAATATTTTTGTTTCTAATTGATTATTTGTTAGAATGATATTCTTACTTATAATTTTTAGTTTTCCTTGGTCTTCTTTTATCGTATTTAAGGCTATATTTGACCGTTCGATTTTTGACAATAATGATTCTATTTTGTTATTAGTGTCTAAGTAAGAAGTATTTGTAATATCACTTCGTTATCAAATTGTTTTGTTGCCACTTTTTGTTTCTTTAACCCTATGAGATTCTAATATTCTTAGTTAACTATATAAAGTAATTAGCATCTATGATACCAGCTGTACTAAAGGTACACACATTAGTTGAGTAGTAGATTAGTTGAAAAGTACACTCATCTCTTCTAAATAACACCTAAGTTATTTATTGATCGGCATAAATCGTGGTAAGTAGTGAAGGTAAATATTCACTATGCTTTAATTCTATTCTGATGTGTGTGTGGATCATTGATGTAGTTTATCTAAAGATCGTAAATTGCAATTAGATTAAACATGACGATATATAATGCTTTTAATTATGCTCCACATTGTTATCTATTTTACTCAAACAAAAGTACAATCAGTCCCAATTATCAATATATTTACCAGAAGAGTATTATTAAGTGTTTAAAGTATAGTTTTAAATTGTAAGCAAATTATTCACTGACCATAAAATTTATAATTGATACAGCAGTTACCGTTTTGGGTCATTTATACAATCGATCCAATTGTATTCAAAAATTTCCCTAAATTGGTGATTTCTCATTGGCGATATCCAATATATTCAGTTAATTTCACACTGCGTTTAATTCGGGAAAAAAAAAAGTTGTCGCAAACCAATAGTCTCTCGATGACGATATTAAATTTTAGCAATCAATTTCACTCTGCACTTAATACGAAGATCATTATGATTAACTCGTGAGTAGTTTTTCAAAATATTGGGAATCGGGATTATTTTTCCCTTTTGCTGATTTTATCTACTGTACGCAAAATATAACTATTTCATAGTAGCCATTTTTCCTTCTGCGCATGAAGAATGGCGACGCGTTGGGTGAATTATTTTTATATGTGTTTAGCCGAAAATCAAACTTGGCTGGTGCTCACTTGACCAACGATACAAATTCCTCCTACAAAGGTTGACTCGTAAGTAAATTTCTTCACAAGTTCAGATATCTAGCTTTTGATAACTATAAGGAGAAACTTTTTTTTTTTTAAAAAAAAAAAGATGAATATCCCATCCAACGAGTATCATAATCACTTCCACGCTAAGTTCACATTTCGCAGTGGCCACTATACCTCCAATAGTTAATAAAATTTTATAATTAAAACACGATTTAAACGAGATTTTGCCACAATTTCAATCACACAGCCTATTTTCAGCAAATTAAAGTTATTTGTCATTAAAAAGGACGATTTAAAATGGGAGCTAAAAGTAAACAATCCGGCCATTTTGACTCGCTGTTGCCACACTATCGATATTTAAGTCATGGTTGTGCCCATTTTTTAAATTTTACATGCATGTTGAATTTTAAATTGCGTATGATATTTTATGATTTGTTTTACTGATTTAATTATTTTCAGCTACTTTTGGTCTTAAATTGGCAATTTTTAGTGATTTCCAGCTATTTTCCATCATATTTTGACAATATTTAAGGATTTTAAGCTTTTTTTTTATGCTGATATTTTATAAATCGTAAAGGTTGAGGATTTTTTTTTCTAAGGTCAAGAAATGTATAAAAATAGTCAAGAAAAGGTCAAGGAACTGGGTTTCTTATTTTTAGTAGACACTGTATTCACATTAAGCATGTTCTTGAACAGAGTTCAGCTGTATTGTATTTTCTATCCCCTCCTTACTTATTTTAGGCATGCAGCTCTTTATGTTGCTTGAGGTTGTTTTTAATTTCTGTATTGCTTTTTACATTAGACTCTATGTCTCTTACCATAAGAGAGATAATTGGTCATATACACTGGTTGAAACCCTTACCCTTTTAGACACAAGGGCAATGCTTTTTTTTTTTTAAGTATATATAAAAGAACAAAATTTGCTAATGTATGTTTCAGCTGGTAGCATTCTTTTAATAACTTTTATTTCAGTGCCAGGATGATGTCAATAGTACTGCCAGTTCTGCCGATTTGAACGTTACAACTTGGAGCTTGAAAAAGAATAAAACTCCAACTTTCTCCAGAAAAGTGGGGCTCGTGTCAACGCCTGCTACTAGTTGCATAACATCTCTCACCTGCGATGCATCCGTTATCGAAGCTGACCAGTCCTGCTTGCCTCTTATAAAAGAGCCTCTGCGTATGCCATGTTCCCATTAATAGATTTAATTAGAATACCTGCACAGTATTATTAAAACATGCAAATATAATATTAGTGCTGATCGTGTAGCAATTGGACTTAATGAAGTATCAAATCCTGTGACATAAATTGCTTAAATAATTCTATTTGGATTTTTTTTAGTGTGGTCATTCTGTACTTGCTTCCATCCTCCATTGGCAGTAATCCATTATATATTAAGGCTTATTGTATAAAGGAGAAAGAGAGAGAGCGTATATATGGCAATGCTACAGGAACCCCAAATTAGTTTTGTTTTAAAGACATCTCTGTGTAGAATCCAGGGGTGATCATGTTCCGGGATTTCCGTAAATTTGGGTATTTCAACTTGCTCCTTACAGGATTTCTTTTTAAAAATCACAAAAGTTTTGTTTCAAACAACAATGTCAATCAATCAACGTTTATTGGCGTAGTGATACCAACGCCGATGGTATGGCGTGATTAGATGGTGAAACGTTCGAAAGAAAATAAATATTTCTGCCTTCGGTGGGACCTGAACCCACGACCTTCCACTTGCCGGGCGGAGGCTCTACCCACTGAGCTACGAAGGACAATATATAATCTCTTTACGAACGTATATATATTGTTGCCAGTTATTTCGCAGAATGGTGTAGTACATAGACTACTATTTAAACCAAATTGCAAAGAGACTGGTATTAAATTGATCGAAATGCACGTTGCAGCATATGTATTTATTTTATATAAATCGAACACTACGCAGATTAAATCAAACAACAATGTCAATCCATCAACGTTTATTGGCGTAGTGATACCAACGGTTGACATTGTTGTTTGATTTAATCTGCGTAGTGTTCGATTTATATAAAATGGATACATACATGTATGCTGCAACGTGCATTTAGATTAATTTAATACCAGTCTCTTTGCAATTTGGTTTAAATAGTAGTCAACGTTGGTATCACTATGCCAATAAACGTTGATTGATTGACATTGTTGTTTGATGTAATCTGCGTAGTGTTCGATTTATATAAAATGGATACAAAGTTTTGTTTCCTATATTTTTTTATATTCCTTTGGAAATGCGTGTATTTACCAAAAATATTACGTAACTTTTCAGGGAATTTTCTGTGTTCAGGGAATCTGGTTTAGACTTACAATCACCCCTGTTAGAATCGTTTAGGGGACCTCTGTAAATTAATTTTAGGACTATTAAGGTTCCTCATAACTTTAATTCAGTAATTCTATTGAGGAGCATGCAAATCTATTCAACAATTCTATTAAGGGGGTCACTTATAAATTAGTTTAATGATGTTATCACATCTCCTTTTAAATCCATTTAGTAAATGTGTAACGTTGAAGTTTACTGTCTATTGTTACTCAGGTTTAGGTTTAACTCTACGCAAGTATGTATGTTTATACGGGCATATAGACGATAATATTGCGGGTCGGGATCCAAATCATCATAATAAAATGGAGCACACGATTATTATTTTTTTTTTTTGCATATAACAAACATGAATTTCCAGTTCATAACTCATGTTTAGAGTTATTAAGTGTGCAATAGCATTATGGCTAAAAACTAATTTAAGAGACTTGGTTATTAAATAATGAGACTAATTTTTGTTTTATTTCGCTTTCAGCTTATTGCGAGCAAACGATGTACCGTATTGGTCATTGTTATCTCCTACATCATATATAAAAGTTTTAAGGTCAGGCAGCCAATGTTCTGGCCCCAGGGTTTTTTTAGAAGAGGAGCATATATAGTCACTTTGTCGGAATCTGGCTGTTTCTAAACATGGAGCAATGAATCAATTTAAAGTTTTGCGTTGAACTTGGTAAAACTGCTACAGAAACATACGAAATATTACAAAAAGTTTATGGTGATCAGCGTCTATCTCGTCCAAGACTTTTTGGGTGGTTTAAAAAAGGTAGTGAAGACGTCGAGGACTGACCGTGCCTCGATCATCCCAGGATGTCAAAAACAGAGACAACGTTGAAAAAATTGGCTAAATCATCCATGAAAATCGTCGCTTGAGTATTTGCACTGTTGTTGGGTTACTCGACATTGAAAAAGAGGTTGTCAGATAAATTCTTCACGAGAATTTTAACAAGAGAAAAGTGTATTCGAAAATGGTGTTGACACTTTTCACTCCTAAACAAAAGGAAATTTAAATGACCATGTGTGCTGACATTCTTCAAACCATTGAAAATGATTCAAACTTTTTATAAACTGTAATAACATGTGATAAACCTTAGTTTTTTACATATGATCCAGAAGACCAAACTCCAATCAATGCATTGAAAGATGTTATGCTGACTTTCTCAATGTTGTCAATATCCTGGGATATCCGGGACATGGATCGTCCTTGACTTTTTCCCTACCTTGTTTAAACCACTCAAAAACTGTAGGACAAGATAGACACTGATCATCATAAACTTTTTGTAACATTTTATTCGTTTCCATAGCAGTTTTGCTAAGTTTAACCCAGAACTTCAAATTGATTTGTTGCTCCATGTGTAGACACAGCTGGATTCCCACAGAGTGACTAGTATGTTCCTCTTCTAGCAAATGCTGGGGCCAGACTGTGAGCCACATGGCCTTGAAACTTTTATATGTGACGTAGGAGATAACAATGAAAAACATCATATCATTCTCTTCTGATAAGCTGAAAGTGAATTAACACAAAAATCAGTCTCGATATTTAATAGCCACACCTTGTATATGCACTAAAACCTCTCCAAACAACCACCTCCCTTATCAGACACTTATCTCAAGTCAGATCCCCCCCCCCCTATAAACTCAATTCTAAATTTGCCTCCATTGAGGGACTATTGGAAACCATTCTCACTTTGGAAGGAACCACATGTTGGAGACCAGGAACGGAAAAATTTCACTTCTTGTTTATCTTTTGACATTGAATGGAACGAACAGTTTGAAGGTGACCTTCTGCTTAAAGGTTTTATCACTACAAAAGATTTTCCTTAGGCAAAAGGAACCTTGAGTTCCTTGTTCGTGTGTATAGGAAACTTTGGGTCTTACCCCGCATAATCTTATCCATCCTTACGTCGTAGAACACCAATGTTTTCTATTTATTCATAGGTATGAAAGGTAAGCCCAAAGCCAAATTTCCTCGTGCCAAAAGCGATATGACTATTTCATCGAACAAAAAAACATTACCTGTTCTTGTTTTACCCGATGACTCACGAAGGAAAGAAAAGGTGAGTTTATGCTTCAACAAAATATCTGGAAACTCTTCTTTAGTGATAATTATATTCATTGGCCATGTATGTCTTAATATTGTCATAATTACTGAGGTTTTCCATGCATTGATATGCAAAAAGGGAACAAACCAAAAGATTCATTATATGATCGATAAAAGGAATGATCCAGAATTGATTTCAATTTATTTAACCCTTGATTCGATTAACCCGGTTTCGATTCTGGTGGTACCGGAGGACATGTGCTGTTTTTTCTGTTCGCCTTAGTCCAGGGTTTGGTTCCCTAAATAACCGTGGTTCGTATTCCCCGAAAAACTGTGTCCAGCTGCAGCATGATCGTGGTTGTCTTGGTGCGGTGAAACACAAACTTGTCTAAAACTCTCTTTGAGCACAATTTTATACGAGTGGTTAGAAAATCTTAACTATTTCTGAGCTCTCTTCTCAATATATATTTCTTTACGTTGTAGGCTGAAGAGGATTTAGCAAATGCAGAAATAAATATTCTATATAGTGAGTATATCCAAGCCGTTTTCTTGGAAAGCAAAGCCAAGAGAAGCCTTGCAGAACAAGATCGATGTGGTCTGGTATGATTTTTGTTTTGAAATTCATTTTATATATATATAGTAAGAACTTCCATATATCGAATTTCCATATATAGAAAATTTATCTATATCAAAGCTTTTATGAATCACTGCAACTCTTACATACAGGGGTGGTTGTGTTCCTGAATTTCTGGGAATTTCAGCTTGCCTCTTCCATGATTTCTTTTTAAAAAATTACAAAAATCGGGTTTCATTTCTTATAATTTTTTATATTCTTTCGGAAATCAGTGTCTTTACCAAAAATATTACGCAACTTTTCAGGGAATTTTCTGGTATGTTCAGGGAATCCGGTTTGGACTTAACAATCACCCCTGTACGTAGAAAAACAGTATCTATATATCAATTGTTTTTTAGATAAACCTGGATTTTTCACCCATTCTAATTGATGGTGTATGTTCACGATGTGGTGAAAACAAATGTTCATGTGTTGTAGAAAAAGTGAAATCGTTGAAGAATGCACAGGCCCTGCGGTTGTGCTGTGGTAACACGTTTGCCTAGCGCGTGATTATCCTGGATCCGACTCCCAACTGTGCCATAAAAGAATGCTTACCGACTAATTTCTCGTTTAGCCCGAGAGTTGGTTCCCTAGGCTCAAAGAGGCTCGGATTCCCCAGAAAACTGTAAGTCCCGGTGCAGCATGACCCTTTCTGTCTTTGCACTGGAGATCTAAAACATAAACAGCAGTAGACTGCACAAAAAAGATACTGCCTTTAAATTCGATAGCCCCCACTTCCAAGAAAAACTAATGATTTATTGACTGAATATAGCAAGAGGGTCATATTCCTTAGGGGGTTCATTCTGTTCTTCCAGTCTGAGGCCCCATAAAAGCCTTAAACTGGCACAGGGATCCAACAACCATTTTGGCCCGTTTAAAAGAACAGTTAATTTTTTTTTTGTTTTAGAAAATGGTTTGGCGTTGTTGTTGTTGTTCCTATTACCCGTTTCAATACAAATCAAATTCATTAGCATTGCTACATAAAACAAAAATGGCATGCAACAAAACGAGAATTTCTAATTTGTGTATTTGTTTCACATTTTTTTATTTAGGAAAATCTGCAAAAGATGTGGAAAGCGAATCAAATACTTATGATGCAGGAAAAGTCATTAAGCAGTGAAGTTAAACTTATTCAAACTATGAATCAACTCATAGAGTATTGTGTGAAAGAGGTATCATATATTTTCTTTAGCTTCATGAGTTAATTGCTCGTATTTCGCTTATTTTATAATTCAAACTAGATTTTTTTTTTCAACCGTAAGTTTCAAAAAAGAAAAGGATTATTTACACTCGGGCCAAACTCTAACCGATGATCTTTAGGTTTACGTCCAAATGTTTTATTCACTCTCGCTTTATCTTTTACCGCATGAAAATAAATAATGCATTTTTTTAACGAGTAATCAATCTAAACAAGTAATCGAATCAAGTCGATTTAATCTCGCCAGGTTTGGTGCCGAATGCTCTTTGCTGTCCTTGTGCCATAAAATTCAATTAATCATTCATTCAAATTAATCATGCGCATATTTGTTGCAATGCTGAAAAATGTGAAACTTGGAAGCTTGTAAAAGACGAATTTTTTAAATCCAGTCATTCTTTTCCTTTCACGACTTTCAAGTGACAAAGAAAAGCATCGTTAAACAGAAAAAGACGTTAATTGGAATGTAATTGTATGAAACATCTGCTGGAAACGCAATGTACCACTGTTAAACAGAAATAATCGTTATTTAAAACGACATTATTGAGAGAGAGTTTACTGTATTTAGAAATTTGGAATGGTTACTTGACATGGTTCATTTAAAAAAAATAAACGTGCGTTGTTTTTAGCGGAAGAGATAAAGTTGCGGACTTGCTCAGTAAATTATAATTGACGATAAATTATAGCTATCAACGAATCACAACAGCAAATCACTACTCCAACAATGAAAACTAACTTTAATTCGCAATTTTAATACTGAATTATGACTTTGGTTATAAAATGCTATTTTAACAATAAATCTATATTCGTATAAATCAGGGTTTCTCAAACTGTGGTCCACGGACCAGTACCGGTCCTCAGAAAATTTCAGAATAATTGTTCCGTAAAACCAAAAAATATCAAACATCCCAAAAATATAATTGAATTATCCATTTCATTTTTTTATTCAAATTACTTTCTTTTCGGCAAGAATATTATCCGCTGGGCCATCGTGAGCCTAACAGCTGGTTGTGAGCGAATTTTTGAACACTTTTCGCAAATTATCTTTGGAACAGGCGGGTGAACCTTGCATATATTCTTTAGTAAATAGCGTCAATTTGAGATCGGTTTGTGATTTTGTGTTAAGATTCTATTATTACATCAAAATATTTTTCTGATTTGTTTATGAGGAAGTACCCTTTCACTTTCAATATGGATAAGTGGTTAGAAAGCAGTAACAGTAATTCAATTAACGTTCAGCCAACTACAAGCAAAAATATCAGTAATGAAAGTCTAAGCCTAAGCGATGTAGACAATTGCAACAAGAACAGCGAAACTAATCGGACCCACAAATATTGTGACGAATATTTAAAGTTTGGTATGATTTGCCATACCGAATTATCAAATGAGTGCATAAAACCATTAAAATTTAAACGACATTTGGTCAACATACTAACTATTCGATTAGAATAATAGACTTTTTTTTATAAATAAGAATTGTATTCTGCTAAAAAAAATATGAAACTAGCCCTTTGTAAGAATTCATGTAATCCAAATTTGGTTTTGGCATCTTACAAAGTTGCAAAGCTGATAGCTGAGACAAGGCATCCTCATAACATTGTGAAAAAATTAATACTCCCCTCACTGAACATTCTAATATCCTGACTGTATGGGGAAAAGGAAATAAATTCATTGGCAACCATACCTCTTTCCAACAATACGTAAACACAGAATCGAGGTATGGCGAAAATTATAGAAGAAACTCTTGTTTCTAGAGTACAGGATAGTCAGTTTTTTCATTTCAAGTGGATGAGAGCACAGAGTATTAGAAAACAACGCACCTCTTAAAAGTGTTTTTTATTATGTTACCTGGAAAGGTAGTAGTAGAGAGAGGATTCTGTTAATAAGGAGTTGTTGATTGATAATGTGAGGGATGAATTTCTAATCGGATAATGCGTTGTCTGCAATGCAATTAATGCATACGGTGATGCTTAAAAGTTACCTTTAATGAAGTGCTTGCCAAAGTGAAGTGTTAATGTGTAAAAGGCATATATCAGATGCAGTGAAGAACTTAAAAAGAGGCAAAAAAATTTAAAAAACACAGGTGAGGAATGAGAGAAAGGGAAGTTGAACGAACAGCTTGTACAAGAGCTAGAAGCAAAATAAGAGCCGGAATTCTACAAGAAACCTTGATCATCAAAAGATCGAATAGACAAGCCTGCCTAGGCTAGGTATCTGATCAGTCATGTTCTGAAATGTACTTTTCTAGTTTCATGCCTGGAAGGGTGGTTATGTAGGACGATAAGGAGGGCAGGGGATTTTTTTTTTGGAAAATGGTAATTGCTTGTGGGATGTGGTGGGTTCCTGAAAATTTTAGAAATGATCCTTAAAATCTTTGAAATATGCTTGAATTTTTGCCAGCAGTTTTGATGAACACCCCGTTAAAGGGTTTTAGTTTGAACCAAAAAACATGGGTGTTAAAATTTAGTCTCCCACCCACACAAATTTCCGCTTAAAAAAAGCATGATGTGTAAATTTACAAAATTAATATTGTATAACTGCTTTTCTCATCTTACTATTTGCTACATGATGGTGGTTTTTAGTCTTTCCTACTTTGTGAATAATTATGTACATAAAATTTTATTTTCTCATATTTTATGTGTACTGTATCTGTATGTATTATGTATGGTAACATTGCGATGATTCCAGGAAAGAATGGCAGAGCCTGTTGCAGAAATTCTACCCGAAATCATGTGTCAATATAAAGAAATTTCTGATTCTGTCGATACAATACGACACAAACTCTACACACCCGCTGTCATCAATCCAGCTGATTTTGAAGGTAAGATCTTTGACCTAAAAATTTCAAGAAGCTGCAAACTTAAACAACTTCAACCTAACGTGTTACATTTTTATAAATATGGAATCGGGATTATTTTTATAAATGCAGAATTGGTTACTTATGGGTAGAGCCCGGAAATGCAGGAAAAATGCCTTATTTTTGCCTATTTTAATATATTTTTTTAGTAAAATGCCTTTTTTGAAGAGTTTTGCCGAAAGTGCCTTATTTTAATTTTTTTTTTTTTGCCGCAAATGCCTTTTTTTTGTCATAAATACATATTTTGGTTTATATTTGTGTTTTGAGTTTGTTTGCTTTGTGTTTTTATATATATTTTTAAAATCCCTACACATATATACCCTTTTAATGGACACCGTCAAGTACGGGTATTTCATTTTTACGGTAATAACCCCTCCACCCCACCGGGAATGCAAATGAAGACTATAAATCCATTATGAATGAGAGCGTTCAAGTATTACGTAAGCAATGTTTTGGCTATTTTATACCCCCCTCCCCTCCCTGGCTGGGTTTAAGCTGCGTTAGTTGTTTTTTCGCATTTTGCGAAAGGATATTGCATTTTCCGCAAAATTTAAATACCACTTTCGCTAAAAAGCGAAAGCCCTGAAAATTAAAAATTTTCACAGTTTTATGTCCGCGGCCGCCGTCGATGACCACGAACATAAATTTAAAGAAAACGATATCCTGTCAGAATAGAATATTTTCAAGAAATTTGTAGGTGCCTGATGTAAAGAAAGGAGTTTTCATTTTTGCAGTTACTACAGTTTTTAAATCAAAATGAAATGAATGGAGAATTTCCTTCACTGTGTTCAATAACTGAATATGCGGCAAGTATACCTATGCATACTGCAGATTGTGAAAGGGCTTTCTCCCAAATGAACTTGATTAAAAGTGACTTGCAAATTCGTTTAACAACGAACCATGCAAGCAAATTGCTAATGATAAATATTGAATGACCTGTTCGAAATAATTTTGATTTTGAAAGTGCCTACCAACTATGGTGTGTAGCAATGCCCAGAAGAATTGTACAATAATATTGTCAATTATGTAATTTCATAAAAACTAAAGAGTTTTATTTGTAGCCCGAAATTTTAAATATGCTATTTTGTTTAGTGTTCGCCTAAGGGACAAAATTTTCAAAAATATCGGAAGTATTTAAATTAAAAAAAAAAGCTAAAGGAATTTTAGAAACGCTAAACCTTTTTTTACATTGTCGCTAAAATGTTAAAAGAAGAAGAAAAAAAAACCAGCTTAAACCCTGCCCCCCGGTAAGCAAAAATTAACATTGGCTAACATAGGAAAATAAGCACAACAGCAACCCCCCCCTCCCCAAAGGTGCTTATGTAATACTTGAACACTACTAATATAGGAAAAGTTCTGAGTGGTGAATCTATAGTAGAACTGTCCATGTCTCCTACAATGACGTGCTGCTTTAGGTATGTGCTCGTAACTTCAGTTGAAGTGGAAAGATTTTTTTCACAATATGAAATGCTACTAACTGATAGACGTCAACGTTTTGCATTTAAGAATTTAAAAAAGCATGTCGTAGTAATGTGCAATAAGAGGAGATAGGTTGTTCGAATAAACCCATCTAAAATTATCTTGTAAGTAAAAATTTTCTATTTCAAATATTAAAAAAATATGTACAATTAATTTTTTTTTTCAATAATGTCTAATTATTTTATTTTTAAAAGAATATATGGAATGTGTGCATTAGATTTCTGTAGCCAGCCTTTAGAACTTAAATTTATTTAATTGCCCTTTCTTAAATATCTTTTTCCATATTTTTTTATTGATTTAAATGTCTTATTCCATAATTTAAGTGCCTTTTTGCCTGCCTTTTTTTTAACTTTTTGCGTCTTTTGCTTACTGTAGTGCCTAAATTTCCAGTCTCTGCTTATAAGCATAGAATTGTGCTGCCTTTGCTGAGTGTCATTCAAGAAGAAAAACTTTAAAATATGTATAAAAGCAAACGTTTAGATTGCTGCTAGAGCAGTGGCTCTCAAACTTTTATCCTATGTAATCTTTTTTTTTTACTACATGCCTTGTCACTGAACCCGTCCATGAATCAGAATATGTACGGGTCATGGAAAGTCATGGAATTTTATTTTGCATTTTCCAGGTATGGAAAAGTCAGGGAATTTAAAAAAACACATGGAAGTCATAGAAAAGTCATGAAATATTTGTTTGGGAGCAATTTTAACCTAAAACTCTGAAGTTCTATATTAAAAATGCTGCTTCTGGCGAAAATCGTATCGCGAGATTGAATCATCGTTTTGCTGCATCAAAGTGCCTTCTGCTGAATGATCGATATGTGCTCTTCCACTTCACACCTGCGATGGGAACTGCCATCTTAAATCTTCTCCATGACCAAAGTTTTGTCCTTTTGGCCATCAAAGTAAAAACCTTGAAGAGTAATTTCTTCTCCGAGCACTTGTTTTTGAAGATTTCGTCGCAATTTGCTTCGTTCTCTTGGAACTTTTTTGGTCTATTATAATCAGTGAATCTTCATCTTTGCTTCCGCTACTTAAATTGTGCAGTAATGCAGACGCCAGGATGGCAGCAGCAGATCTGTCCACAACTCCATATCTGTCACATGTTCTTGCAAATGTTGCAAGCTTGAGTCTTCTTCGGGGCATGGATGACATTGACAGCAACGGTTCAAATCTATCCTTCTGCTAGGGAAATAACTTCATAAACGTCTACTACAACTGTGCCTTCTTCGACTAAAACGTATGCGCCAGAAGTGTCTAATGATTCGCTGTAGGTTGCGGGTTTGCTTTTTTGTAATTTGCCAATTCGTGCTTCTTCTAAAGTGTGGTCTCTTATCTTTCTTAAAGCTTTTTTTTTCTTGAGTTGCTTGGTGGTTCGAAGATCTACGGAACCAATAGCCACTATTTTGGCAGATTTCTGGTCAGTTATGAAAGACTTCTCTTTTATGGGAACTTTCCGGGATTTTTCACAATGCCAGTGTTTATAGTCATTGTACTTGCATGCAGCAATGTCAACAAGTGCTTTTGCTTCTTTTTTGAAGGCTGAACTTTATATACAAAGTTGACAGTTTCCTTGCGGCCGTGGTAAGACTTCAGGTGTTTCTCATGCTCTCTCTTTATCAAGGAAATTATTTTGACACGATGAAGAACTGGGATTGAAGCTTTATTCCAAATTTCTTCAAGTTTAGCAGCAATCTCTTCATAAATTTTCCAGACTTTCGGTTTATATTGTCCTGCATTTTCTTTTTGTAGCCTAATCCATTTGAATGACGCAATATGTCTTCTCGCATCGGCAGAACGATACTAATGAGTTCTCTTGGATTACCAATAATAGAACAGTTAACTTGCTTTCTCGTATGTGACATTCTAATTTGGATAGAACGAAGATACACACTCCAAAGGCGATAAATGAAAATGAGTGGGTGGCAGCGAGTGTGAACTAATATCACAAATGACACGTGGCTTAACGTCATAGTGGACTAAGGTCCTGTTCCGTGGAACTACTGTCGCCATCTTTCAACATCTTTGTAAATGAATGTCAGTCATATCGGTTATTAAAACTAATTTAGCGTCGAAACTATTACCATGGAGTTCCGTCAATCCATATACTGGAAAGAAAACCCCTTCTCCTCTTGTCTCAATTCTGTACCCCCAAAAAAAAAAATTCAATTTTTTTCTTTATTGAATAAAATAAATTTATTGATAAAAAAATATCGTCATTTTATCTCATAATGATGAACAGAAGCATTTTCTGCGATTTTCCATCATATTTGAGGGTAGAGATCAATGGAATTCTAGTTTTTTTAATAAGAAAATTTCCAATAACCCCACCCCCAACTTTTCTATCATTTTTCGTTACATATAAGGAGGCTGGATCAACAGAATTCTCATGTAATGAGAAAAATAACATGAGACAATAACATATCATAATTTTGAAATTTACTGTAAAAATTGCAAAAATTGAAGGCTCTTGCAGGGAATGAAGATAAAGTATGAAAATTGCAAAAAAAATTCACCGTTATTATACTGGTCAATGGACGACTTTTCACATCTATTGCTATTTCATTATATAACTTTTTTAAAATTTCACCCTTTTTCGCTACACCCTAGTATCCAGTATAAAGACGTAAGTAATACTTTACTATTATTGGGGGATTTTGGTTGTGGTCAGTGAACTCTGTGTAATTACAATGGGGATGGGGGATTAAGGCTTTGCAGATTTTTTTTTCTAAATTTTAGGCCATGTTTTATAAATTGCTTGAAGAACCACTGGTAAATCATCGGTGAACACAATTTGTAAAATGCTGCTTTCGGGCATAAGTAACCAATTCAACTTCTTTAACTTAAATATTAAAAAATGTTAGTCATGTATCCAAGATTTTTTGTAGTGGGGAGACTAAACCTCACTGAAGTGTTAAATAACATTCTAACAACGTGTGATTTTATTAATATAAATTGTGCTGATGAATTGGAGGTCTCATCCATGCCTGGATTATGCACTTATGGCAAATGCGATTTGTAAAACTGTTACTATAAAATATGGACCTGTGGTTGCGTACCCCAAAGCAGAATGTTTTTCAATGTTCTAGAACAAGCCTTCAGCTGATCAAAATTGTTCTACCACAGATGCAGGTATACATATATTTATTATATAAAATTTTAAATTCTATAAAACATAAATTCCTTTTTTTAATAGAAATGCAGAAAACATTTATAGGTCTGATGTTTTTTTTATTTACTTTAAAACAAAAAACAAACAAGAAAATTGATTCACCCTGCGATTGTTCTGCAACATGCGTCATATTTTTCAGCACACTCTGCTTTGGGGATTGCATGCTATCTATTGGTATCT
The DNA here is from genome assembly GCA_006491805.2 of Dysdera silvatica. NCBI lineage: Eukaryota > Metazoa > Arthropoda > Arachnida > Araneae > Dysderidae > Dysdera > Dysdera silvatica. Next base: position 52,353,099 of record QLNU02014802.1, read on the forward strand.
TTTATCTAAAAATGAAATGTATGTTTTTTGACCACCCTTGTCTGTTACAAAAGCACCAAAAACTTGTTGAGGAAAATTTAATTTACACGTTTAAAGTTACATACTATTTTGAAAATTGTAAGGCTTGTGTTTCTTCACCTGATTCTTATTTTCCATAGAAGATATTTCGGAAATTGTTCAACATGTCAATACATTTTTAACCACTCTCTTCGACAAGCTGTCATACCGGGATTCAACCTTCACAGAAGTCGCTGATTTGCTGTCCTCGATGGAAAGATTAATGAAGGACATAAGCTGCGAAGTCAAACGGTATCGTTTTCATAAATACTTTTTTTCCTTCTGTAAAAGTACATGTGCCTGTACTTAAACTTAAAGAATAGTCTCGAAATCCATGCGTAATTCACATTGTGTGAACGCAGGGCCAGATTACAGTGTAGGCAGAAAAGGCAAATGTTTAAGGACCACTTTTTTTTTCTTTTTCAGTTTTCTAGTCTCCACTGAATCGGAGTATCCTCCGATACAGTGGAGACTGAACTCCACTATAAATGATAGAGATCATTTTCAGTGTTACGATGAATAAAAAATACTTTTAAATATTTGAAGCTTGTAGGTGAAAATTCAGTTTTCTAGTTGTATTACCATATAGCAAAAGACGCCATATATAATAATGATTATGAGGAAATATAATTAATTTTGTTTAATAATGAACAAGGAATAAAAAAAAATCTTCAATGTTATTGAATATTAGAATGTTGAAAATGTATTCAGAAACATTTTTAAGAATAACATAACATCAAAGTTCAGGCATAACAAACCAATAAATTTATTGGTGAATAAAGAATAACATTTGAATTGAAGTGGAATAGAAAAACTACGTGCGTACCCGTCAAAACTTGAATGAATACTAATAAACAAAAAGAGAAAAAGCGCCCTCTGGCATTTCGTGCCTTTCGGGTTACCATGATAACCAAAATTAAAAAGTAAAGAATTAAACACAATTGACATTTCTTCATGTAGCTATTATTGATTCCACCAGAATATAGCGGCAACAAACATTTTTCATTGGTTTTAACACAAATAATTATATTATTGATATTATTACAATAAAGTGGCAACAACAGCCTCCTACCTTTATTAAGACGTAATGGAAAAATATGATGAAATATAAAGTAATGCTTTTTTCTAATTGACCTCCGTAAAAACGTTTTCAACTTTAAAAAGGATTTTTATTAAAAAATTTTTTAACCTGTATTTTATAAATGAAAGTTCGATATCATCTTTTAATTTTTTTTCAAAAATTTCTTGAAGTAAACGTGTATATTTTGTTTTAAGCAAATCTCAATTTGGTTAAAGATTGATATAATGAAATTGTCTCTTTTTCCATATTTCCTCACAAGAAATGGTTACGAAGGTTTAACTTATGCCACAAGAGGTCCAGAAAAAAACTTGCCTAGATTGTCACAATACCCTTTATACAACTCGACCCTTTAGGGAAGGAAGTGCAATTAAATTTTCAGCTAACATATGAATATATGAGCTGCTTCAAAAATTCATTAATCTCATAAACTACTTGAGGAATCACCACAGGAGCTGTATATATGCGGGAGATCATACGCTATATCAACATTTCGTAATTATATATACAGCACACTTTGCGTTGTGCTTTTTCTGCTGCCATCTGTACAATTCGCTCAAGTTTCTTACCAGTTAGAGTTTTCGAAATTAGTCAATAATTCTGGAGGTTTAGTGGTAGCGCATTCGCTTTGCATTCCGCTAACTCAGGTTTGGCTCCTAGTGGTGTCAAAAATGACCCCTTACCAACAAACTGCTCACTATTGCCCGAGGATTGGTTCCCTAGTCCTCAAAAGCTTGGGATTCCTGGGAAAACTGTAGATCCCGGAGCAGCATGACCTTTCACTGTCTTTATGCGGTAAAACAAATGTTTTACCGCATAAAGACAAACTAACCCTCTGGAACTCATAATATTATGTGTTCTGTGTAGCTGCATGATTTTTCACTTTTGTAGGTAATCCTCCAATTTTGGCCACCAGTGCCTCTGCATGCAATAAAGATACTCCTCAACCAAAACCAGAAAGATTATTTGATCGCTTTGTCTGTCCTAGGCTAAGGTTTCATATCTAAAAGCTTGCCGGCCGATTAATAGGGTTAGACAAGGATGGGATTTAAAAAAGGGGATAGGGAAGAGGGGAAGAGATAATTTAATTATGATTGTTTTTTGATCACAGTTTTTTTAAATACAAATTAGGATTCTTTTTTGGCAAATAGGCAGTTCTGCTTTTTGGGGCTGGACTCGAATCCATGACCTGCGGTTTGCCTTTTTGGTCCTACAACCACTTGGTTGTCTCTTGCCAGCTAAGCATGATCTTCTTATATTTATTTTTATCAAAGCAAATCTGAGCTTTAGGAAATAAGAGGTTGTGAAGGATTGCATCAGAATTATTTTCAGTTTTTATGTTTTGTTTTTTAATTTGAAGTGGAATAGTTTTTCAATGGAAAGTTTTAGTTTAGTAATTGTAAGGAAGTAATTGTAATTAGTGTAATTGGAAGGAAAGTTGTAGGAAGTGTAAGGAAGTTGTAGTCCAGTTGGATGTTAGATATTTTATTTATTTATATGATGGTACTGCCCTACCTAACATATATGTATTTTATTTGCATAGTTTATTAAGAATTTTTTTTTTCTATATCTACATTTAGATGTCTGAAATTGATCGCCAAAGCTAAGAGTCTGACGATAACAGAAACATCCCTAAAAATTGGTGGGATTCAAGCTTCTTGTACATGATTCTGTGAAAAATATATTTTTCTCTTTTTTTTTTGTTTGCTGTGCATCGTTTCGAACTTTTTCTGCTCTATGGAGCCGTTTCATATTTTGTTAATATTCTCCCAATCCATAATGTGTTAACATTTTTAATGAGTTTTGTATGTAAAAAATAAATATTATTTATAACATATGTGTGTGTGTGTGTGCATATATGTGGTTAAGACCATGGATTTTGCGGTGACAGGGCTGGTTTCAATTCCTAATAAGGTAGAATTATACACCCTCCGTCCAAAAAGAAACCGAACTTTTGGTAGAAAATAAAATACAATCTGGTTGTAATCGTTCCAATCGATATATTCTCCTTCAGCTTCGGTACATCGTTTGGTACAATTAATTAAGTCAAGAAAATAATTTTTTATGTCACTTTTCAAAATGCTGTTCAGGATTGAAGTCGCTGCCACTTGAATGTCTCCAATTGTACTGTGCCGCTTTCCTTTCATCGGTAAATGTAGGCAGGGAAAAAGAACATAATCACAGGGTGCTAAATCAGGCGAACAAAGTGAGTTGTCTAACACAAAATTGATTTTTACGAAAAATTGTCTCACACAGGGTGTCAACGATTTTAATCATGTGATTTTAAAAAAAATCATAATTAAAATTTATTATCTTTTTTAAAATCAATACTTTAAGTTGAATTTAAATAAATAGCGGTTTAAATCTGATTTAAGTTGATTTTTCAATGCTTATGAAAAAATAATTTGCAATAAAATTTACTTTCCTTTTATTATTTCGTAAAAAAAAAGTACAAGCAAAAACAACTTTTCTGATGATTTTACTACAGTTGTTTACACACAGTTCATGGTCAGCTATGTTTAAAGGTAAAAGTAGTATGTATTTATTGGGTATTTTCGTAATCTAACATAACAGAACATACTCAAATCGCCAAATATTTTCGAAACCATCATTTTGCTTGGGCTAGATATAGTGAATAAATTGGTACTGGATTGAATCTACCTAGAAAAGTGTATTGGAATTCTATGTGCGATTGTTTGAAAAGTATTAAAAACTGGCTCGTTTTCGTGCAGATAGTTGAAGAAAATGGAGATGTATATAGTAAGTACAAAGATATACTCGAAAGTTATGAGTGTAAGTATAAAAGGGAATGTTGAAAACCTTCTCCTTTAGTTATGCTTTGGGCTAATGAAGCAGATATCTGTTACTTTAGATAAAGTTAAAAAAAATAGTTGTAGTATTTCTAAGAGAACACCAAAAATTTGTTATAGGCGCTGTCTTCTACCTTTGGGTATGCTAGATAGATGCCCAGATTTGAGTAAACTAGACTGCTTACTCAGTTTAAATGAGCAGAACTTCCGACGGTGGTGAGATTTTCCTTGACTTTATACAGCACTTGTGACGGTCGTGGGAAAATTGCAATTTTCATATGGTTCCCAAAGATTTTTTAGCACTGTTATCCTATCTTCATCAGTGAGGTTAGATTTCTTGACATAATTAGAAATATCTGCAGTCAGAATTTCTATTTCAACTGTGTTTAATATTGCGTTTTGGTCTACCTTTACCTCCCGGAAAGCGTTTGAAGACAGCCCCTAGCCACTGCTGTTGTTTGCCTCAACAGCAATGTCACCGGAGTTCGTGGAAATGTCGTTGGAGTCGTCACTACTTTCAATTTTACTACTTTTAAAAAAATAATTTCATTGTCTGTTGGCATAATAATTTTTTGCTTAGTTAGCCCAAGGGTGGGGGGGGGTCCGAGCCCCCTACGTTGGTACACCAGTGGATTTGAACGCATGGATGTCTTGGCTGAATGGCAATTGACGTCACCTGTTCAACTCTGGGGGTCGCAAGTATGAATCCCGGCATAGGAAGGGCATTTTATTATTATTATTATCCTAAAAAAGGAAATTTGGTTCTATGAAATGAAGTGACACACTGAATGGAAGGAAAAAACGTTTAAGAGCAGGGGAAGGGAGACACTTCTTATTTGCGTTAATATTAAGCATACAAAAGTGTTATGGGGTGGAGGAAATAGTGATTCAAAATTGGATTTTTTGATTTTAAAATATAAAAATGTTACATCGCTTATCAAAATGTTTAAAAATATGCATCATGTACAGAAAAATATGTCCTAATTTATGCAGTTTGTCCAAAAGAAGAAATTTGAAAAAATGAAGAAAATAGTTTCTGTGCGTGAAGAGGAATCAAAGCTGTAAACTCTTGGCTGAAATATGTGTGACGTCATCAGGTCCTTATCTTAGACCATATAATCTGCTAGACACGGCACTGTGGTGTTAAGAAATCTTGACCGAGCGTGAAAACATCCAGGTTATGTAAAACGCGTCATAGGTCACATGGGCGTAGGACTTCACTCTTCAAAATGGATGCTTTATTATCGTTAGTAAACGCAACTTCGGATTTATCTTTAATATTTTGGTAAATTTAAATTACTGCATGGCATATAATTATAAAGAAAAAGCGAAGAAAGGTGCAAGTTACTAATTTCGCAGATAAGAATAACAGAAGCACGTTTTGAAATAGATATTTTTTTTCTATCCTCATTATTAAACATCCCATTCGGGCATGGGGAATAACGATTATTATAGATGAACTTGGAATTTCTCTCATTACACGTTTTCCGTGTAATTATGAAATAACTATTTAACTTTTATATAAATCGAACACTACGCAGATTAAATTAAACAACAATATAAATCAACGTTTATTGGCGTAGTGATACCAGCGCCGATGTTATGGCGTGATTAGATGGTGAAACGTTCGAAAGAAAATAAATATTTCTGCGTTCGGTGGGACCTGAACCCACGACATAACATCGGCGCTGGTGTCACTGCGCCAATGGACGCAGTGACACCAGCGCAGCGACACTGCGCCAATGGACGTTGATTAATATTGTTGTTTGATTTAATCTGCGTACTGTTCGATTTATATAAATACATATGTTGCAACGGACGTTTCGATCAATTTAATACGTCTCTTCTTAATTTGGTTTATAAAGTAGTCCATGTATTATAGTCTGCGAAATAACCGGCATCAGTAAATAGTCTTTATATACGTTCGTAAAGAGATTAGATATTGTCGTTCGTAGCTCAGTAGGTAGAGCCTCCGCCCGGCAAGTGGAAGGTCGTGGGTTCAGGTCCCACAGAACGCAGAAATATTTATTTTCTTTCGAACGTTTCACAATCTAATCACGCCATAACACCGGATCTGGTGTCATTGCGCCAATGGATGTTGATTAATATTGCTATTTAACTCGTTGAAAGAAATAACAATCTCTAATACTATAAGAATAACTTCACATCTGATGGAAAAAAAATATCGTATAAAAATTAATTGTGTGGACTACTCAGAACTGAATCTTGTCAGGAATTTGCTATTCAAAGATATTTAAGGCCTTACTTAAAATCAGCACCATGCAGTCTCTCCCTATCAACATAAAAAAAAAAAATGTGCTAGTTCCTTGAAAAATTATTTTAAATTCAATAATTTCATGCAACGTAAAACAGTTTTTTAAATTTTGTAATTTTTATGACCTTCCCCATCTTCCTGCTGATCATAATTCCATTTTGTCTAATGGAATTCCGGTCAGTACTATCATAAGGGTGGACCAACTGAGTCCCGAACATTGACGCAGAATTTTCAAATTTCTTGGAGCCCATTAGCACATATTATGTACATTCATCCACTGGTGTACACATGATTTCTTCTGGTGGGTGGATGGAGGGGGTTGTCGGACCCGTTAGTGCAGGCCTGGCGCTAGATTTCGCGACCCCCCCTCACTTTCTCAAGAGGCAAAAGAATGTTTCCTCAAGTATATTATCCAGAGTGTTGAAAAACAAGTAGAGAGAACAAGAAGTTCCATATCCTACAATATTAATCACACCAGAAAATATTTCATTTTTAGATGTGCATTTGATATTTTAAAGTGGTTAATGAAATACCAAGTTTTATTTTGCTAGAGCCCTTATGAGCGCAAGGCCCGGCGTTAAAATAATGTAGATGAATTCGAAAATACTTTTCTTGTCATGGTTCTAAATCAGAGAAACCGTTCTTAAATAAATCTGCAAAAAACCTTTACATTAAAATGCAGAACATGGCAAGTTTATTTCAAATTCCTGCAACATTAAACCATTGATTCAGCTTCCTTGGTTTTTCAGCCAGATCGTCTAGAATTTCCTCAGTACATAATTTTACAGTGTCGTGAATGTACACTAATGACAGTCTATACACTCTTTTCTCATCGGTACTACACCTAAGACACGCCTTGAGTACGTTAAGAGTTGAGAAAGATCTCTCTGGAATACAAATTGTAACTGGTAGTGTAGCCATTATTTGAAGAAGCTCACTAATAACTGGGAACAAGTTATTATATTATTTCACATTGGAACGGCTGCTATTGCTTTCTTTGGCTTGGCTGTAGCTGAAGCCAAACTTCGATGCCAAAGTCTTAGTTCGCCCTCAATGTTGGCACAGGTCATAAAAATCTGCGAAGTTCGCAATGCAACCAATATTGTCCTCTCTTCTGTCAGCTTCACCAGAAAGGAGATACGTACGTAAAATAACTTCATTTTGTGAATTTTGACCGAAGAGTGGAGATAACGGTATTGAGGAATTGAATAAATACTGATCTCATATAATATTCCTTTATACTGTTTACAGCAGTGGTTCCCAACTCAGTTTAAGCCGCGGACCATTTTTCCACTTCAATTGCACCTGCGGACCACTTTGAAAAATTCTTACGAATTGGCTGCAAAACCTTAATAAAAAGGGGAGCCGGGTCTTTTTTGGGGGAAATGTGTTTGTAAAATCGTTCTTTGGTAAAAAAAAATCTAATAATACAATCAACCCTCGTTAAGAGGAAACACTTCTAATACGAAACGTTGTCTGAAGTTCCGCGCGATTGTAAAATACTACAAATGTACTATCAATTTCATCTTTACATTTAATAAGTTTTTTAGTTATTTTTTTTAAATAGTGCCCCGTCTCACGGACCACCAGTTGGAAACCCCTGGTTTACAGGAATGTAGCTTCGCATGGTCTGCCTGCTGGCTGGTCTTAGCTTAAATACTGTAGTTTCAGATTCTAAAGCATTCTCGCTGGAACTTTTGAAGACAGAAGCTTTTACTTCTGTCTTCAAAAGTGCCAACCAGAAAAATACCTTTTAACCCTTTGCACTCCAGGCTATTTAGCCAAAGGAATTCAAAGCCATATACTGAATGTCGCTCCAGCGGAGCCTGTGGAGTGCAAAGGTTTACTATTGGAAGGCTTTTCCACATTTAGGACTGAAGATTTACAAGAAGGTCCTTTGCGACCTTCCACTTCTTGGATTTATCCATATCACACAAACACAACCTATAGAGAATGCCACAACGTCTAAAAAGATGGGCGCCTATAAGAGTATTTCTGGAGGTGGGGGGGAGTGCTGAGAAAAATTAACCAGTTTTTCTAGGGGGCGCTGAGAAAAATTATTACCTCCTCTTCTCAAAGCTGTCGAGAATTTTAGTGAATGCACAAGAAACCAAAACGCTGCAAAAATAAGTGATATTGTTTGATAATTAACAATGAGCCAAAAATTACCTTATTTTAAAATGTGACTGTAAAACTTTTGAAAATAAATGCATAGCAGGTTCGAGCAAATCAAATTTTAAACGGTTGGGGGGGGGATAGAGCTCCCCCCCATATGCTTGGCCATATCTAAAACCAGAGATTTTCGTTCCACGATTAAACCGCGAGCACGTTAGAGGAACGTGCGCGGGGTGGTTTACACCCAGGGCCGGCCTTATGGGGGGACGGGGGGGCTTCCCCCAAATCGAAAAAATAGGATGAATAATTAATTCTTTGGGTGATTGGAAATTTGTGCAATTTCAATTGCCAACTCTGCAAAAATTTAGATTTCCTCGGAGGAAAAAGATGAAATAATTTATATTTTTTAATCTTCACCTTTAGATAATTGAAAAATTTTATGGCGTTGGCAAAATCGAGAGTTTCTTGGAGAAAAAGATAAGGCTTTTTTGCTTTTGTTGGTCGGAAAAATTTGCGATTATAACTGCCCATTTTGTGAACAGTTATTTCTGCTTCCACGTCTGTGGTATATTGGCCAGCCCAGGGCCAGCCTTATGGGGGGTGGACGGGGGGGGTCTCACCCAATCGGAAAAATCAAGTTCCAAGTTAGGAAATTCCGGTTAAAATCGAAAAAAAAAAAGCTATAAACCGGGCCACCGGTTGGCGATCGCTGCTCTAAGGCATTTAAGCACAGGGCGCCAAGGTTTTATTTTGCGTTTAAGGCTTTAAAGCGCTTGGTTGGGCTGGGTGAGGAAGTTGTTTTAGCGGCTGGAAATGCCATAGTACTAGCCAACAGGCTGCTTTGTGCCGGATATGGCGGGGATATAATATATTATGAGCTATGCTGGTTTTACTGATTCATGAAAGGAGATAAAAACGAAGTTAGTGTCTTTTGTATACCCGCCATTTATTTTGAAATTGGAACCTCAGTTGTCATTGCCAGTTTGCCGTTTCGAAATGCCACATGGTGTCTCGTCTGATGGCCATTGTATACAAATAACTGGAAATCAGTAGGGGTAAGCGGAACATGCTGTGAAACTGGAGGGTCCGTCTGTAGCTATATCATCTGTACAGCTGGCAGGCAGAGGTGTTAAATAGTTCCCCTCGGGTCGTAAACGCTAAATGCTTTCAATGTCTGTCTGAGTTACCGAAATTCTGTCTGCGGACATCTGTAAACGGAGCCACGATGTCGCGCTAAAGGGCATTTTGAGATTTGGGTATGGCAACGGACCATTCCTTGACCCTGTACTATCAACGCCACCTAGAGGACCTCTAGATGGCGTTGGTATTATACAACATCGTTCGTTTCTGAACGCGTGTAATCTTCCTTTGTCCGCCAACTTTCTTCGCTGTGCAACGTTAGTGTAATTATCGATGCCTATTTAAGGTAAGTTTTAACTCTTATCAATTAATCATAGCTCAAGATATAAGAATATCCTCAAGGTTGAAGCTATACGAAATTCTGAAATTATATAAATGGTATTTATTAATAGTTATTGTGAGTAATATTTCTTTTAAATTTAGTATTTTGGAAGGATCAGTGGCGTAGACAATGGGGAGGTTGGAGCGTTAACCCCCCCGTCCTTGGAAAAATTTAGTAATCCAAAAATAAATCAAAAATTTAATAGCAGACTTAAAAAGAAATTATAGTTGTATAACTTTAAGTTTTTTTAGTTTTAAACTTCACTGTCTGGTTACGAGCCTTCCTATACTGATTGTTGTTTAAGGTTTCATTATAATCATGAAACCCAAACGATTTAAGGTAGAGTGTCTATTGTGTGGTTCGGTGTTTAATAACGATTATAAAGCCAATGATGAAAAAATCATTCACGAAGAAAAAAGGCTTCAAATGAACAACGTTGGAGCCCCAATTGATCCATTTCAAGCTCGTAAAAGAAGAAGAAAAGTTGAATGTGATGGTGAACAGGGAAACCAGAAAGCTATTGCTGAAAACTCCTAAAATCCATGTTCGAGTGTAATATCTAGAATAGATGAGTCTAAAGTAGACGCTCATGTAATAAATGAATCTACAAATGAAATAAAATATTGTTTCCAAGAAGAAAAGGTGGATGATACTAATACTACAGCTGAGAGCTTTACCAAACTTATAAGTCAGTTCTCATTTTTAGTTAAAAAACTGTCCATCGGAGAAGAAATCTTTGCAAATCAAGAAAATAAAAGTATTATAAATTGCCGATCCATCACATTTGAAGCTTTAGAATTTTTAGATTCATTAAAAGAAATTATTGATTCTCTGCTTGTGCAAGGGAATAACCTGTTTAAAGAATTGGAAATTAGCAGTGCTAGTATTAATATCGATAATCATGCCAAGTTTACACCAATAATTTCTCACGACTCTGGTTTACATGTTCCAATTGAAAACGATAACCAACGTGACTATTTAATAGAATTAGGCCTTCGTCAACCACATTTAACTCGTTTTCCTTCTGATGGCAAAGATAGGTTTAACACACGTTGGTATAAGGAATATGAATTCATGGAATACAGCACTGCGAAGGATGCCACCTTTTGTTTTGTTTGCTATCTTTTCCCAATGGAATGGGGTGTGAAAAATCTGAAAACAATTGGGTATGCAAGGGCGTTAGAAACTGGGGGAAAATGAAAAGTGGTGGAAAACAAAAAATAGGAAAATTGCAATTGCATTTTTCATCAAAACCTCACAAATCAGTGTTAGCAGATTATTGCAATTACTTGCGCAAGTCAAAACATTTAGATGGATAAAAATAAAACGCAACTGTTAATTGAAAAAAAAATTAAATGCAAAATACCGAAGTCATTAAGATTTTATGCAATATCTCACGAACTTTAGCAAAACAAGGCATCGCTTTTCTGGGGTCAGACGAAAATGGAGACTTTTATCAATTTGCGCAATTAATCGCCAGGAATGATAGTACTTTACGTTCCTGACAGGAGAATAAAATATTTAGACCTTACCATGTTACCTACTTGAGCAAAAATTCCCAAAATGAACTACTTCAACTCCTTGGATCTGAAGTTAGCGAAGAAATTATTAAGGAAATCAATGACAGTCCATTTTTCTGTGTAACGGCTGATACAACTCCGGACACCTCTCACAAAGACATCTTATCCATCGTAGTAAGAGCAGTAGATTCGGATGGTAATCCAAAAGAAAGACTATTAGAAGTCTTAGAATCTAAAGATAAAACTGGATAAGGACTGGCAAGTGATATATACTCGACTCTTAATGAAAATAAACTAGATTTATCTAAATTGGTTTCCCAGTCCTACGATTTTGCTAGTGTGATGTCAGGGGAGTTAATGGCGTTCGACAAAAGTTGAGTGAATTGCTATGCCGGCCAATACCCTACATCCCGTGTCAAGATCATCGGATAAATATCGTCGTTGAGCATAGTTGTAACGCCAGCTTGATTATTGCCTCGACTTGTAGTACAATGGAGGAATTGTATGCTTTTCTCACAGCTAGCACTAAGCGATAGCAGAATTTGAAACTAAATTTAGAAGAAGAAATCGGGACTGCTATTGGTATAAGAAATTTTTCAAAAACCAGATGGACCGCCCGAGCAGAAGCTGTTCGAGCTATCAGCTCATCCTTTGAGAAAATCACAGAAACATCATTAAACATTTCAGAATCGAATGCAGAATCCAAGACAAGAACAAAATCGTTTGGCCTTCACAAATAAATTGTAAGTCCTGATTTTATCATTTCTTTGTTTTTCCTGAAAAATATCACGTATAAAGTAGAAATTTTCACAAAAACAATTGAAACTCCGGAGCTTAATATATTAGATTGCACTTCGATAATCAATGGCACAATCGAAAATTTAAATTCGACAATTAAAATCGACAATTTAATTGGCAATGCAATCGTCGTTGCCAAAAAACTAAATATTTACGTTGGATACGAATTCCAAAAGCTCCATCGGCGAAGGTGTCCACCTAAAAAGCTAGAGGAAAATCCCAGAAGTCAAATCGAATGTACTCCAAATAATTTCTACAGAATGGAATTCATCAAAGTTTCAGATACCTTAATCAACGACCTCCATGGAAACGTGAATAATTGCATTGACATTAATGCAATTATATTCAACATATTCAAATTTCTATTAAATTCAGTCAACTTAATCATACAAAATTTAGAAACACCATAAATTTAATTCCATGTGCTTCAGATAGACCAGATGGTTATGCTCTTCAAGGGGAACTAGAGGTCCTCTTTCCTATATTCCCAAAAGCCAGCAAGCTAACTGATTTAATTGTCAATTCTGATAAATATAAGCATGGTCTGAAATTAGCTTTCAGACTTATTCAGTTTATAATTGTCATGAGATATGGTGTTATTTCAAACGAACGGTCTTCCAGTCAATTAAAAATTGTCAAAAACTATTTGAAAACGTCAATGAGTGATGAGCTCTTGAACAATTTATTGCTTTTAAAGTGCAATCAAGATTTAACGGACAAAATTGATTTTAACCGATTAGTGAAATCATGGAGCTTATTAAAAGAACAAAGAATTGAAGATTTCCTTTAACTATTTTTCTTCTCATTTTATACTTGTCTACATGGTCGGATGGCTAGGGCGGACAGGGAGGGACTTGGGGCAGCCGCCTCCACGTGGCAAGTCCTGGATACTGGCGCATAGAATATTTAAAATTCTCTGCGCTTGCTAAGAGCTGCTATAATGTTACTTCAATTTCTAGATTGGTGGAGTGGGTTGTTTATTTAACAGTAAATATTATCTTTAAATATACATATATATGTGTACTTTTTGAAAATGTAAGGAAAATTATGTAAAATTGAAATGACAGGAAATTGACAGAAATAGAGATAGCAGAAACACAGTAAAAACATTAAAAATAAATACAAAAAAAATAAACAAAATAACAGTAAATTAGTATGGAAAACACATAAGTAAACTTAACAACTTTTATGAACATTTTATGAATTTATCTTATATGAATTGCTTGTCCTTTCCATTTCTTTTAATTCGCGCGCCTGCTCGCGAGTTAAAAAATATCAATACCTAAAACACACATGGTGCTGGTATAGCCCAGATGCTCTTGCGCCATAAAAAATCCAAACAAACAAACAAAATTCCCTGCTAAAATGGAATGGCCGAAAACGACCCTTCTACGCAGGCTTCCGCGCCTTTCTATGAAAAACCTGCTAAACCCCTCCCTCCTTTATCCTGTATTCTGAACCCAACGTGCAATAAAAGTTTGCATATAAATAAAAATATTTTTCTAATCCAAAATAAAAGATTCTATATTGGACAAGTACAAATTATGCACTTTTTTTTTTAACCAATCTCCGTGGTGGCCAATGGTACATTTATACATTACAATAAATGTAAAATTGCAGTTTATTTCAAATTATTGGGGACTTGAGCTCCATTTGGTCATCATTCTCACTTTTTTCTTCCAATATATTAGCGTTTGTTAATGAAACATATTTTTCCCATTGAAAAAAAATTTAGTCAAAGACCTCCCCGCCACCCCAAAAAAAAAAAAAAAATCAAGCCGAGGAAGTGTTAAGACGTTCCTGATTATAGCCAGCCTATGCTTTACACAATTTTATCGAACAATCGTGGAATAAGCCGCAAACGTGACCTAAAATCGTAAAGACAAGTTACTTTTAAAAAAGCCATTTTTACCATCAAACGAAAAAAGGAAACAAACGCACGTGGGTGAGTACGCAGCTTCTGACATTCCATGGCCTTCTAGAAAACCGAAGGTGAAAGAAGAATCAATGACGTCATTGGTGAACGTGCTTTCCTTGATATACAGATTTGGCGATTTCTCCGTTTTGGCGATTTTCAATCTACGTCTTTACGTATGTGCATTACACCGTACCTGGTTCATTATCAATAAAAACACAACGTGAAAAACGTTGGGAACTTTAAAACAATATATATTTTTTTATTTATTTTGTTCCTTGATATTCTGTTTTATTACATTTCAAAGCGTTTGAGAAATTTGTTGACAATAAAACCTCCCTACAACGACATCCTATATAACGATAATTTTTCTCGGTCCGTATAATATTGTTGTAGAGAGGTTTTATTGTAATTTTTAATTAAAATTTTTAATCCATTTTAAGAAACTAAACGATTAATTCTTTAAAATGGAATTAAAACACGTACTGAATACGATTGTTATATATATATACAGTGAAAATCGGTTATAACGACCTCCAAGGGACCGTGCAAATTCGGTCGTTATAAAAGATATATTTTTAAAATCATAGTAGCCTGCAGTATAGTACACTCTAGAGTTTTATAAATTATTTTGATAGTAAAAAGTATTAAACTTTTTGGTTTCAAAATTAAATAAAAATATACTTAATTATAATGAATTTAATTTCCGTTTATATTATGTTATAGCCACACTAAGTACATAGTACTTTCTTAGTTTTTTAAATTGAAAAAATTGTAGAAAATACTACTAAAGTATATAATGTAGAAAACAAATGTAATAAATAGTATTTATTATATTATACTAATGACTTCAGAACAGTGCCGGTTTAAGAGTTTTGTGGGCTTTACACTGAAAAAATAGAATGGGCCCCCTTAAGAATATGACCCTCGTGATATTCAATTAATAAATCACTTTTTAAGTTTATTATCTTTAATATTCAGGTTTAGCAGTAATAAAAATTTCTCGGACATTTGTAAATAAACAAGATTAGAATAACGCTTAAATTTTGATAACTAACCCACATTGTTCTGCTTTATGACTGTCAAGTCGCGTCGTTATATCCGATACGAATTTCCCTACTTAGAATCTACGTAGACTACAAAATCGCTGTCGTTATATCAGGTTTCGTCGTTATAACCGATATATTTAATATAGAGTAGAATAGCAAACCAAACTTCTTGTAAAAATTCCGTCGTTATATGCGATTGGTCGTTATAAGCGATTTTCACTATTTTTTTTTTTTAATTTCGCTTAAATTACAGAGAATACTCGGAAACTACAGTCGAAACCACTTAAATGCACATCGACGCTACAATAAAACTTTGTGGTGTTAAGGGGACACAGAAGCAAAGTCATCGTCTTTTGTAATTTTTGACTAATCTCTTCCAAATTCGGCACAAATGTGAAAAACCTCATATGCCATATATATACTAAATATTGTGATGCCATACAAAGTAGTTTTTGAGATATTCATAATTTTCATGTATTTTTAGCCCACTTTTACCCGTTAGCAAAAACGGTTTTTGCGATTCAAATATTTTTTAATTGTCATTTAAAAATTCTGTAATATGTGTAAACTGATAACGAACAAAATGTAGCATGGATTTTTAAATTCAAATAATAGTGAGTGAAAAAAAAATTTTGATTGAATATTCATCAAAAAATAATTCTTTTTTTACGCATTCGTGCATCATCATGAATAAATTTTTACAAGAAAATTTGGTGTAATAAACAAATCAATGATACATTTTGTTTCTACTATAAGTACAAACATGTCTACAAAGTTTTAAAACAATTCATCAAAAATTGAATCGCCAGGAGCATTTCCCATAAACCCGAAAAGCGAGAAAAGCGAAACTGAGAAAAATAGGTTTTTATAATAAAACGTCTTATATCATCATCATCATATTCAACCATTATCTATCCACTGCTGGATGAAGGTCTCTCCAAATGCTTTCCACACAAGTCTATCCTGAGCAATTCGCTTCCACGTCACCCCAACCTGTTTTCTTATTTCATCCACCCATCTAGTTTGAGGACGTTTTCTAGGTCTTCGGTGGTCTCTTGGAATCCAGTTCAGAATTTCTGTTGTCCATCGTTGATCAGTTCTTCTTGCAATATGCCCAGCCCATCGCCATTTCAGCCCTTTTACTTTAACAATGATGTCCTCTACTCTAGTTTGCTCTCTCACCCAAGTGTTTCTTTTTCGATCTCTCCTAGTTATTCCAAGCATGCACCTCTCCATGCTCCTTTGCGTTGTCTGTAACTTTCGTATTGCTCCAACTGTTAGACTCCATGTCTCTGATCCATAAGAGAGGACTGGCAATACACACTGGTTGAAGACCTTTCTTTTTAGACACAAAGGCAATTTCCCCTTCAGGATAAAACTGTTTCTTCCAAATGCACTCCAGCCAAGTTTAATACGTCTGTTGAGTTCTTTCATAATGTTGCCATCCATTGAAATCAGCTGGCCAAGGTAAATATATGAATCAGCAATTTCTAGCTCAATGTTGTCAACTTGTATTTTTGTTTCCTCTACAAAATTATTGAACATGATCTTAGTTTTTTGTAGGTTCATCTTGAGTCCAACTTCTTTACTTCTAGTTGAGAGCTCCTGTACCATGTCTTGGAGTTCTGATGGGTTCGTTGAAAAAATAACAATGTCATCAGCAA
Organism: Dysdera silvatica; assembly: GCA_006491805.2. Classification (NCBI taxonomy): domain Eukaryota; kingdom Metazoa; phylum Arthropoda; class Arachnida; order Araneae; family Dysderidae; genus Dysdera; species Dysdera silvatica. The sequence goes on from QLNU02014802.1 coordinate 52,369,842, forward strand.
ACCGCAAATGATTTAAATATTCACCATTTATTTTTATTCCCTTGTTATTCCAATTTATCAGCTGAAAAATCATCTGTAAAGCTGAAGTAAAAAGTTTTGGAGAAATGGTATCTCCCTGCCTCACCCCTTTGCCAAGTTTGATAGTTTTGGTATCTTTATGTAACCGAAATTTTGCACTTGCATTTTTATACACACGTTTCACCATGTCAATGTACACATCCTCAATGTCTGTTGATCTTAAAGAGTTGATGACTGCTGATGTTTTAATAGAGTCAAAGGCCTTCTCATAGTCAATAAATGCAACACACAATGGAAGTTCATATTCATGTGTTCTTTCAATTAATTCTCTTAATACTTGAATATGGTCCACTGTACTGAATCCACTTCGAAATCCAGCTTGTTCTCTTGGTTGAGCTGCATCTAATTTTTTCTGCAGGCGATGTGTTAGCACTTTTGTGAAGATTTTATAAATAGCAGGTAACAAGCTAATTGGTCGGTAATTTTTCAAATCCTCTTTATCACCTTTTTTATGCAAAAGAATTACTGTTGCAGAATCCCATTGGTTTGGTATGTTACCGCTGTTAAGACATTTGGTAAAGAATTTTGCAAGTATGTCTTCTACATATTCTCCAGCTTCTTTTAGGATATCTAATGTAATACCATCATCGCCAGGGGCTCTTCCTTTCTTCATACTTTTTATTGCAAATGAAACTTCTTCTTTTAAGATTTTAGGAGCTGTTCCTTCGACTATTTCAGTGTCTTCGTTTAATCCACTGTTACTTTCATATAGTTTTTTGTAGAATTCTTCAACTCTTCTAAGTATTTCTTCCCTATTTCTTGTTACGGTGCCATCCTCTCCTTTTAATGCAATGATGTGTTTCTTCCCAACAGATAAACTTCCTTTAACAACCCTAAGGCTCTTGTTATTTTCAATGGCCTTCCTTACTAACTCACAGTTGAATTTTCTTATGTCTTCTTTCATGCTTTTGCGCAGAGTTTTACAAAGTTCTATGTACTCAATCCTGGAACTGGTATTTCGATTGTCCACCTTCATATCTCTTCGCCTTTTCATGAGCTGTTTCGTCTTCTCAGATAATTTGCTATTGTGCTTTTTACAGGTTACACCACCAATTTCCCCAGCAGTTTCAACTATTGTCTTAACAATGTTTTCATTTGCTTCTGAGATGTCAACTTCTTCAATAAGTCCTTCCAGTGCAGAAAAGCGATTTTTTAATTCCAACTTGAATGCCTCGGTATTTTCTTTTAATTTCTTTAAATCCACCCTCTTACTTACTTGTTTCCTAATGAGCTTCTGTCTTTCTAACAAAAATGATCTTTTTAACAAAATTTCCAGCATCCTTCTTTGGCTTTATAATTTTACTTTCTGCGTTTCAGCTCACATTACAGAGATCTACCTCTGGGTCAGTGAAATATTTTCAGCAAGCTTGATATCTCCTGCCTCTTCCTTGGAGTTAAATCCACGACAATATTAGGAGGTTATAGCGAACCGGTTCAGAAACTTTTACAGTATGCCGAAAAGAAAGCTGATCTGAATCAACAAGATAGCAAAACCTAAGACAAAGAGCTGATAAGAAGGGATAAAAGCTGATAACAATGCTACCAACATGATACAAGGGGAAAAAGTGCAAATTGTCTGCTTAACTCCATTAATTTGCACAAGGATGTGGAAATTGCTGGCATAGCTAGAATTTAGGTTCGTGCGAGATTTAAGGAATTTCTCATAAATATTACCTGTTATAAACCTTACCTTTCAGCGTCTCGTAGAAGTTTAGAATTCTCTGAATCATCAGCGTAGAGTTTTCAAAATTATTGGCGGAGGAAGCACATTTTATGTACATTTATACATTACAGTATATGTAAAATTGCAATTTATTTCAAATTATTGAGGGGGCTCGGGCCCCATGGGCCCATATAACTCTACGCCTATGCTCTGAATACACCCATGCTGTCTACATTGCTTATTATTATTTAAATCAATGATGCCATTTTCATTGCAAATTTGACAAAATAGGATCGAAATTCACTTTCTCTCTCTTTCAAATAGCTTTACTAGAAAGATTATTTTGTTCCAGGTGAGTTTGGCAACCAACCCATATTTTAAGGACATGGTAAGAGATTTTCCGCCAAAAGCTGGTGCTTTCATAAAGTAAAAAATAAATAAAAAAAGGCT
>QLNU02014802.1:52385868-52407286 GCA_006491805.2 Dysdera silvatica
TCTAGTTCAGCGGTTCTTGAACTGTGGGCTGCGGACCCTATCGGGGGCCGAGAAATCCTCCAGTGTTCCACAAAGGTTCGAAAAAATACCGAAACAAGAGCATTTACTCTTTAATGCTAAGAATAAATTATGAGGGAACGAAAAATTCCTTCCTTAAATGGTGAAAATTAGTGATGAAACACTAGAAATAAATACATATGATGCAAATTCCGGGCTTTAAACTTTGAGTTAATTCTTGGGGGTCCGCGAGGGTGAGTGAACTCTGAAGGGGGTCCACGGTCCAGAAAAGTTAAAGAAGCGCTGAACTAGATCTCCCCGGATTATGTAATTAATCTTACTTAAATCCTTCATCTACAACAGGGGTTTCAATTTTTTGTAATCTGTGGCATCTTCCGCACTTTTATAAATTTTTAATGGCCCGCAAACGTACAGAAACGCGCAAATAAAACGTTTAAAATATTTTTACATGCTGTAAAAAATATTAGTCGATGCTGTGACGCACAGTTTGAAAACCCCTGCTATACAGTAGTGAAAAACCTTTCTTTCAGTGTGTCTCGCTTCATTAGGTAAAACCGTATTAATATTTTAAAGTTAAAAAAATACGTTCGCACTTCAGGTATCGAGCTCAGATCACTACATAGTAGGAATTTTCAAACTTTTTGACTAGCGACTGCTTATACTTCTTCTCAATTAGTGATGGCCACGCAAATACACAAAAACGTGTAATTCACACGTTATAAATATTTTTACATAACATGCCGTGGTAAAACGTCAGTCGACGTTGTGACGCCCTTGTCTGAAATCAGCGAAATCCAGTTTTTTAAATCTCTGATCTAAAAATTTACTGGACCTTAATTGCATGGGTGCCCATGGGGGGGGCTCGAGCCCTCCCCCCATAACCAGCCGTTTAAAATTTTTGAATTGTTTGAACCTGAAATGCATTTACTTTCAAAAGTTTTACAGTCACATTTTAAAATAAGGTACTTTTTAGCTCATTACTAATTGTCAAGCAGTATCAATTATTTTTGTAGCGTTTTGGTATCTTGTACATTCACTAAAATTCTCGACAGCTTTGAGAAGGAGGTAATAATTTTTCTCAGTCCCCACCTTCTAGAAGTACTCATATGGGCACCCATGGAATCTTATACTTGCAATGATCTTCTATGCAGCGTTATGTCGTACATCGAGCAGGTAATAGGGCGCGCTGTAGAGGTATCCAATATTTACAAGAAATTAATAAATACAATTATTATAATAATTATATTTTTATCTATTTTTTTCCTTCCTTGTCTAGCATTTTTTGACAGCTATTGGTTCAGTTCATCACGCCCAATTATCCAGGCATGCCATGGTCGCAGTTAGTCCGGATAAAGAAAATTCAACATCATGTCTATTTTTACATCTGCAGCAGAACAGAATGACGCTCAGTTGTGTGGGGAAATGAAATACTATTTCATTGAATTTACTATTTCGCAATTTTTTCCCATGAAAGTCTCCTCCTCTTATCTGGCGCGGCGCGTAATAGCTCAAAGGGGTTGCCCGTTTTCCAAAGTAGCCGAAGCCCTTCGAGACTAAAGTCAATAGTTCAAGATAAAAGTCGTTTTCACATCGCACGCACACAGCCAAGATAAATAAATGGTGAGTGCAATGTCGACGTCAGAGTTTCACACATTGTCTCATGCTCGGAGGATTCCTTGATTTTGGAGGCATCCTTATCTTTTGGACTTACAAGCGATAAACAGACATTTCTCAAGAGGATTAGAATAAGAGATGTACCGCCGTAAATTTGATTTCTGTAATCGAATTGTCGTTTAAAACTAAGATAAGATTTGCGCAGTTATGACGCCGTTGTCACCCCGGCACTAGAATTCAAATAAGCCTTGCGTCCAGACGAGAAATTGGACCTCCCTATTATGGATTTCAATTCATTCTCTGAGGTTTCTGAATTTTAATACATGGGTATATATTTGGTCCTAGGGCGGACTAAAGTTACTTTAAAAAAAGGTCATGAGATTTAGGGTGTTTACCATAATATTTACTCGAAGGTGTGGGGGGGAGGTGCCAAACTTTTGGGGGTGGGTGTCAAATTTACCTTCAAAATTTTAATTTTTCTTATAAAATGTACTTACCAGAAAAGAAACGAAATAAAATATTCAGTAGCAATGAAATAATTCTTCCATATTTATATAAAAAAGTTCATTCTTTTATTCGGAAGAAAACAAAATTCAAGCATTTCTTCTCAGACATTTAGTCCATTCACAGACAGTTGACTTTGACACTGAACTGACAGGAAGTTGACTTTGACACTGAACTGACAGGCAGTTGTATTTGAAGTGGCAAGATTTCACTTCATACGGTACCTTTCTCCCTCTTGGTATCGTTATCCGTATTTTTTTTTTGTTTTGAAAAATTGCTACACATAAAAGATTATTACAATTTACATATGCAGAAAAAGTAAGGAAAAATAATTTGCGCAATGTTTTATTTCCTTTCTTGTAATTTGAATATTTAGCAGATATATAAAGTTTGAGTTCTAGGGGCGTGTGTGTCAAGAAATTTGGGGGATGTTAGGGGATGTTAGGCAGACTTCCCGATGTGATTTAGCGTCAAAGAGAAAAATGTGCTTTGATATTCAATGGGAAGGGCTTGAGCCCTCCCCCCACCCCCCTCATTAGGCATCAAGGTACATTTATTTTTTAGTCTATACTACTGTTTTTGGGTCATTACACTTTAAAGAAATCTGATATAAACGTTTAATTTGCAGCGAAGATATTTAAAATATAGTTGAATCCGCTTATAACGTCATTAAAAAAAACCGGTGAAATTTTGACGTTACAAGCAATAATTAAGTTCGAAATGTTGGTGCAACGTAGCGTATAGCACATTCAAGTATTGCAGTTCTGCCGGGGAGATTATCACTTTGTGATTATATGCTAGTTTCATTATTCATTGTTTTCTGTGCCTTACGTAAGCATGGTTCAGACACCCTTCCCAGATGCCAAAAAAAAAAAGAAAAAAAAAGAAGAAGAGAAACAAATCTCAGACCCCCCTCTCCCCAAAAGATGCTTACGCAATACTGGAACAGCCCCTATTTAATTATTTTATTTAATTTTATTAATTTTTCCAATTTGAAAAAAACAAAAAAAAACAAAACGAAAGGATCGCATCCGTTGGATACACATCAGCTGGGTTGTGACTGGCACGGTTTTAGCTTGGTCGCTAGCGGCACGTAACCGGTCAACGGCCACCCTTTCCAATTCCCTCCCCCCTACCGAAGTCGTCGACACGTAACCGGTGGGGGTGGGGGAAAACGTTTCGATGCATTCAAAGTGTTCGACCAGTGTTGCCAGATCTGAAGATTAAAAAGTAGCAAACTGTGCTCCAAAAGTAGCGGATTTGAACTATTTGTAGCCCAAACATAAAAATGAATTATTTTGCAACTAGCAGTAGTTCGTTTTAGCAGCCTTCGTTTATTATGAAAGGTGGAAATTTTAATAGTGGAAAAATATTTTTGGGGGAATCATGACCCCTGTGACCTCCCCTCTGTATGATTATAATTACGTACTGTAACATAGGAAAATAAAATTGACCACTAATGTCGCTCCACGGTTTGCACCTTCGAGCCTATATATATGCTCGAAAGTTTGCATAGAACTGCGATGTAGGAGAGTTCAAGTATTACGTAAGCAATATTTTGGCCATTTCACCCCCACCTCAGTAAGCAAAATTTAACATTGGCTAACATAGGAAAATAAGACCAACGGCAACCCCTCCCCACAAGGTTCTTACGTAATACTCGAACTCTCTCTGTTAAACGAGTTTCGAAGTCATATGACGTCCATTTGAGTACATATAAGATCTCTGTGATTAAAAAATACCAAAACAATAATTGAACCACAGAGGTCTTATGTGAATTGAACGAGTATCGAACATGTTAAGTTTTAGTGAAACTATCGTTCACTGCGAATAGAAATGTTCAACAAACAAAATTTTTATTGTATTATGTAATACTAATAATATTTTGTGATTTTATATATGAAAATAAAAAAGTAGCATATTTTTCAGATTTATAGCCTGAAGGTAATTAAAAGTAGCCCAAAAAGTAGCGTGTCGCCCAATTCGAAATGTTTGTAGCGAGGGCACTTAAAACATCGCCCATTCCGCTACTTATAGCCCAATCCGCCACTTATAGCTCAATTCGCTACTTATAGCCCAATCCGCTACTTGTAGCCCAATCTGGCAACACTGTGTTCGACTAGAATAAGTGGAAGGCCTTCCATCGATAATGAATAAACGTGCTGAGAAGGTTAAAATGTTTTCAAAAAGGGAAAAAAGAAGAGCCACAAAACAGAAGAAAAAACCCCGATGTACGGGAAGTATAAAATTATCCCATTAGACTATACAATGGTAATTTATTTTAACGTTATATCCGAATTTTGTGGAAATTTTGAAACGTTATAACCGAGGAAAAAAACCCAAAAAAAACCGCTGTTTCTATAGGACTCACGAGGGAATTTAAAAAAATTTGGCAGACAATTTTCTATAAAACTTCGAGACTGAATGCACATTATCACAACAACTAACTTCAATCCCTACTAATAATAACAATAATCTAATAATAATATTTTAATACATTGACTGCATTTCCGTCACAGAAGCTCATTCCAAAGACCATTGGGACAGACGTTGATATAGACGCATTTCCGATTTCCGTAAATGGAATAAAGGCTTGTTTTTTTCGAAGCCATTTTCGTTTTCAATTTTACAGGTACGGACAATATTGTCTGCGATTGGTCTAGTAGCATGGGCGTAGAGTTACATGGGCCCGTGGGGCCCCAGCCCCCCAATAATTTGTAATAAATTGCAATTTTGCATGTACTGTGATGCATAAATGTACGAAATATGTGTTTGGGTTCATCCCAATAATTTTGAAAACTCTACGTTGATGCACAGTAGCCAGAGATGGATTTACGATTTTGCTGTCTATATTACCAAACATAATAAGAGGTAGATATAACAGACTTTGGCGCTGTCATAGTCAGGTATATATATGCGATCACACAGCGTGTGTGCAGGTAGTCGTTGTGCTGCCACCAGCTCGGCTCGTAGCTGAGCAATATACGTCTCTTCGTGAGGCGGGTTCTTTATTCCTGTTTTCTAGGTAGAAAACTAGAAGGTCGATGATGAAGAGTGAGGTAGATATCAAGAATGAAGAAACAATCTAAGACTATTTATTGAAGGTGATTAGTATATACCTTGACATCACAGACAAGGCAACTATAGGCACACCCCCTAAGTTCCAACGTATTGATGAGGCACGGAAATCGCACACATGTGTGTCCGTCCTACTCCTCTGCCTCATTCGATCTGCCCTCTCTTACCCACTGTACGCAACCAACTCTTTCTCCACTATGATATAATTGGTCAGTCTTAAGACCGTGGTCACACCTGATTGGCCGATGTGACCCTTCTCCCCGTTCCATACATGTTTCCCATAAATATTCTGTAATGTCAATCTGGACCTTGCAGACCAGAGTTATTGCAATTTTATCCGCCCACATCCGGACTGTTTCCTCTCGACCCTTTTCACAAAGAAGACCTACAAGTCTCACTTTCCCATGCTAACGCCATGTGATCTCACAGGCGCTTTCGTCAAAGCCCAATTTGATGCTCTTGGCGGCATTGGCGGATACAGCGAGGGGTGGAGGGGGCGATTGCCCCCCCCTAGGGTTAAATAAGAAAAAAAATTAAAGACGATGAAGAATATTTTATGTGTTGTTTGTTAAGACTGTAATAAATAAAAGTCTTACACTAAAGTCTCCAAATCTTGGAGAAATGCGATCAAGACGTTTTTCCACGAATCTACAAGCTACTCGCCTTTCAAACTGCATTTTCAGTAAGTATTGCTTCAGCAAAACGTAGTTTTTTATCGTTGAAGCGCCGTTAAACTTGGCTTCGAACGCGGATGACAGAAGAGACTTTTAATACACACCCACAGAGACATTCATATTGATGTAAATAAAGTGATTGACAAATTTTCAAAGAAACCAAGATGGCTCGACTTTGCACTATAAACTTCAAATTTTTTAAAAAGTTGCTTGTTACAAAAAAAAAAGTAAAATAATTTCAACGCTTTTGCAGTTTAAATTTAAACTTGTTCTATTAATTACATTGTAAATTATCGTTTTGGTTATTGTATATGTCTCCTTTACTAGCTTATCCTTCTGTCATACTTGACTATAATCTACCCTAAACCATATAGTTTAATTAAAGAAAAGCCCAGCTTTAATTCATTGTCGTAAATTAAATATTTTGGTGAGTATAAAGCAGGGTTGTTCAACCTTTTTGAGTAGCGGGCCACTTAAAGAATTTTCACGGATCTTGCGAGCCAGCGGTTTCTTAGAAAAAAAAAAAGGAGAAAAAAAAACAACAAAAAACTCACTTACACTTAACAACCTCCCCTTAGAGTTTTTTCCAGTTATTTGTGCTCTTGCGATGTAGAAAGGGGTCACCTCTCCTGTCCCCAAAATTTTTCCTTATTTTTGAAAAAAATCTAAAATTTTTATTTGAAAATTTTTTTTATTTCAAACAGTTGTAGGCAGGCCGTATGCTGGACAACCCTGATATAAAGGAAGGCTAGTAATATAACAACATTTACCTAAACTATTTAATAGTCCAAAACTAAAACTTTTCCCTGTGAGGGTCCCTGAAACTCTGTGAAACTGTGAAGGGTCCCTGAAACTCTGTGAGACTGTGAAGGGTCCCCGTCCCACCTTCGTAATAACATCCTAGATCCGCCCTTTGCCTGGCGGTTACTTCAAATTCGTCTTTTCGCAAGTATTCGCAAATTTGGCGCCTTTTAAGCCTCTCTCAGAGCCAAGCCCATGGAACTTCTTTCTTTGCCACTGATTAGTTACGCCTCTGAACATAACAAATCAAAATTTGTAATTCAATTGGGCCCCAAAACGTTCAGCCCCACCTTTTCAAACTTCGCGGTGGCAAAATTTCACAGTAAATTAGCCGCCGTCAAAAATTTGCCGCCCTAGGCTTCAGTCAACTCAACCTATCGGTAAATCCGCCTATTTAGCCTATTGGTAAATCCTCCTATTTAGCCTATCGGTAAATCCGCCTACTTAATCCATTAGTAAATCCGCCTACTTAGCCTATTGGTAAATCCGCCACTACTAGAAGCACTCATCCCTCAGACTGTGAAATTTTATTCAGTTCGAATAAATTAATTCTTTGGCAAGGACTCTCAAAAAGATAGAAAATTGCACGCAACGTCCATCGCTTGGAAGCACATCTCCATGAAAATAATCGTGAGCAGAACGACTAATAGAAAAACGTGCACCAGCTGAGTAAGCCAAGGGAATTATTATCTTTTATGCTTGAACAACAGGTTTTTTAGAGAACTTTATTCGCCATGCCAAACCGAATTACGTGGCATACTTATCTAAGAATTTAAAATGAAAACGCGAAGGATTTTTCCATAGCTTTCAAATTTAAAGTCCGTTCGCGGAGTATAATTTGGCACGCATGTGAATATAAGGAATTTATTTTGAGTTATTTGCAGTTTAAAGAAGTGGAATACTTCATATAATTTTTCAGTTCAGTACTTTTCCTAAAAGGATATAAAGTATGTAGACGGAAGTATTCAAACATTTGGTCCGAAAAGAAACGACAGTATTGGTTCAGGGCAAAACATTGGCATGGGCGCCCATATGGGGGGTAGTGGGGGGATCGACCCCCCTAGCCGTTTAAAAATTTGATTCGCCCGAACCTGCTATGCATTTACTTTCAAAAGTTTTATAGTTACATTTTAAAATAAGGTACTTTTTAGCTCATTACTAATTGTCAAGCAATATCAATTATTTTTGTAGAGCATCTGCGTATTTTTAATTTGTGAGATGCAAAAATTAATGTCAAATGACGTATTTTGTAGTACATTGAAGAGAACATCCGTAAGTCCAAAAATATGGTTAAAAACAACAACCAAAAGTGAAAATTCAAAGTCGTTAAATATATTTAAATAGCCGACACTCTGCCTAAGCGAAGTTTGATCGGAGGTTGGATCGTTCATAATCTCAGTAAATACTTCTTTTAAAGAATCCCATTCTTTATTTATAACACTCAACATTTTAGAGTTTGATGTCCATCGCGTAATAACAGAAGTAGGAATTCGTCTTCCGACGACTGTATCGACCACGTGAGTTCGTTTGGCAGAATGATGAAAAAATGCAGGTATGCCGCTTACAGTTGCAAAAAATATGCGACACTGTGAAATGCTGTTGCAGCTTTGTTGTAGCACTAAATTCAGACGATGTGCCAAACAATTAATAAAAACTGCCTGTGACGCTACTTCTTTAATTTTGGACTGAAGACCATTTAAGTGCCCTGACATTACGCTTGCCCCATCAAAACATTCTCCTATAAGTTTTGATTTATAGTTAAATTTTTCGAGGCATCTTGATACAAGGTTAAACAATGCTTCGGCAGTCCGATTGGAACTGACGTCATAAAATCCCAAAAATCTTTCCACTAAATTTTCACCAGCAATAACATACCTAATTATGATACTACATTGAGATTTTTGGACAATATCTGTGGAATCGTCTACTTGTATAGAAAAAAATGCAATCCTTTATTTCTTTTTCGATATGTTCATTGATATATTGCCAAATGCAGTCAATTATTTCATTCTGAATAGTCTTAGAATTGCCGGCAAACATGGGTGTGATTTTTCAAAAGTGCTCATGAATGTCCACAGGGCTTATCGAAATGCAGTTTTCTAACAATTCTTTAAAATTACCATGATTAGTGGAGGTTACATCTTTGTGATGACCATGAAATGCTAATTCTTGCTTCCCCAAGTAAAGAACAGCACGAATGGGCGGGCAATTGAATGAAACGTCTATTAAGCTGCACATTCTCGTTGAAGCGTTTAATATATATTGCCTAAAGTATTCTTTTAAAGCATCCTCGGTACCACTTAAATTTTTTTTTAAGTTTGAAAAACATAATGTACAATCCACATGGTAAAAAAACCTTTATGTTTGTGAAGAGCACGGGTAACGTTACCAAAATCATTGAAACCACTCTTATTCCACACATTTGATTTAACACCAATGATTAAACATGGCATACAAAAAAGTTTATTTAAATAATAACTCCCACACAGCCATTCAAACTCCGAATATCACGAAATCTTAAAATGCCGATTATATACTTTGTCCTTTTTTTGCAACTTTACTTACATTTAACACAGGCATGGGCTTTTCCTTACTTAAAAAATCTTTTTTATCATCGTTATTCCAACTGGAGAATGGGGTTTCTAATAAAATACATACCTGGTCATTTAAGGTAAACGTCATATTGTAAAGGAACCTATTAGGTTTAACCTAACGAATCAAGTAACGGAAATATTGATTTCCTAGGCGGTTTGAGAACTTGTAGCATAGTGCGCATATCTGAACTTTGGACCATATAAAAGATGGACACAGCAGTGTCCCCAGTTTAACGGCTGCTCTTCGAGCGGCTCCACATCACGTGATGTTAAACGTAATTCATTAGTCACGTGAGGAAAGTGGAAAGGACGTCTCATCCTTCCTAGCAAGCTTCTTCCTATTCTTCTAGTGTGTTAAAACGATCATGGTGCGGTACAGTGTAGCATATAATTGCAAGGAAAGGGGGAAAAGAAAGGCGGAATTTACTCATTTCACAGGCTTATTAATGTGTATATATCTTCTGTTCACATTGTAAATGATACGGTTCCCATTATCACACATAAACATTTCATTCACACATAAACACACACAAATTACCAAGAAAGGTACCAGCTTTAACCCAATACCAGAAAATATGGACAAAATAAGTCATTAAAATGTATAAAAAATAATATATAGCAATTATATAAAAAAATCGACATATTTTAAATATCGTACTTTTTTTAAATTATTGAAAATATATTTTTACTTTGTCAGTTGGCTTTAAAATATAGGTATTTATGATATAAAAGCATATTAAAAATTTCAAAACTCTAGTGCGCATAGATCTGAAAATAATCTGGTTGATTGCGGGGAAACTGCCAATGAAAGCAAGTCGATGTTTTTTGGGGGTGGGGGAGGGAGTTGAGCAGTTCACACGATGAGTAACGCAATGGCAGACTGAATAAAAACTGATGAATAAATGTCCCCCCACATACCCTATTTTGGTCAATGAACTATTCCGTCGAAGTGGTAGAGCAATTTGGAGCTCAACTTCCAAGCGTCGAAGAGTACGTCTCGATACGGATAGGTGCATAGAAGTTTTGCGTTATGCCCTCAAATGTAAACCGGATTTTTTTTTTCCATTTGTCCAGCAAAACGTTAATTATAGCTGTTGTAAGGACGGTCTCGTACGAGATGCAGCATTCCAATTTATGGCATTCTTATTTTCTGTTAATTATATTCAGTATGACATCTGTAACATTATCGGAAACGCCACATTTCATTGACACCTTTCTCTACTACAGCTCTCGCAGGAACTTTGGAACAGAAAGGAAAGAATACATTTTGGTTTGTTTGTTTGTTTGGATTTTTTATGGCGCAAGAGCATCTGGGCTATACTGCGCCAAAATACATTTTGGAAATACCTGTCTGGCGAAACCCACTGTAGTACTTTTGGCGCAGTATAGCCCAGATGCTCTTGCGCCATAAAAAAGCCAAACAATCAATCAACCACGGTAGTAACCATTGAAAACGATTATGTAATTTTAATAATGTGTAACAGGAGATAATGGATCTCTAAATTACATTTCTACGGTTTTAAAATGAAAACGTGCATGTAATGACTAACAACTTCTCAAATGGGCTTCCGTTAGGCGTCACCATGGGTTCTGCCAGACAGCGTGATTAAAAAATAAACAAAAACAATACTTATTGACAGTGGCGGATTAAAGTTTTTGAGGCCCCTGGGCTACTTGTATTGTGAGGCCCCCAGTAAAATAGTTCAGAAGGATCATCTACAAGGGAACCCGTCTCTGGAGGCCCCTGGGCCCCCTAAAATCCATGCGTTAATCCGGCACTGCTTATTGATTCTGCCAACGTACATGAATCTTAAATATAATGCAGTGAAACCTCCTAAAGGGACACTTCCGAATACGAACACCTTTATTTAAACATCGTTTTTCCCATTTCGCCCAATGGTTGTTCTACCTATCTTTACCCTTCAAAATAGAGGACAGATAAAATAGAGACTGACCAATAGCGGACTTTAAAATACAGACAGACAAATAGTGGACAATAAAATCGGCAGACAAATAGCGGACAAGTCCCAAGAAATCTGCTACTCACAGGTCTTGCTGTAGCTGTTATGGAAAGGTTCCTCGGAATTGAACAAATGACTTTAAACGCGCCCTGGAACTTGAAAATTATTCCCTGAGTTCCTCCATAGTAAAAAGTCAATAAATGCTGACATACATCCGCTTTATAAATGCCTTTCCTCTTACGTTTTCTTCAATATTGCCACCGGCTATTTCGTGTCCAACAGGTGAACACATCGCGTTTCAGAAGAATGGTAGGAATGTGGCCTATTTCGCACAAAGATTGCCGCAAAAGGAGCGGGAAATCCCAGAAATAGAGAGAGGGAGAGGGAGAGCACGACAATGCATTTTTTTCCACGCATTTAACGTAAGAAAAATACATCGTGATTTTAATACTGCAACGCATGTTTTTTCAGCGTACTAGTTAGATTAGGAAACAAAGAGTGTTAAAAAAAACCAAACGAAACAAAACATAAATTTCAACGAAGTGAAAATATTTTCATTATTTCGTAAGTTTTAGCAAGGTTTTAAATACACCATTAGTGTTATGAATGTTATAGTTCTGCGTTCGATTATCTGCAAGTGAGGGCAGGGGAGGCTCGAGGTTGATTTTGAATCCGGGCGGCCTGACACAGATTGCTTTTTGGCGCCCTCCCCCTCCGGCGAAAACAGGAGATTTTCACAGATGCACAGTGAGCCATATACCCTATAAAAGTGGCCAAAAGTCTCTGAAAGAATTTCTCTAAAGATGTCTCTAAAAATTTCTTTAAACTTGTCTTTTTTTAGAGAGATTTTCTACTGTTGGGTAAATTAAAAAAAAAAATTGAACTTGACTTCAGTTTGGCTCCCCCATCCAAACGGGAACGTGGACGGCCGCCCCTAGGTGAGGGGGGTCTTCAATTTGAGGGTTTCCGCATTCCCAGAGGGTTCAAGATGGAATTTCAAGAGTGAGATAAAGGATGATTTGAGTGATGGGTTATGAGCAGTCACTGCTTTCAATTTTTACTGAATAAATTGGATTCTGATTGTTCAAATTTCATTAGTATTTTATGCGTTGAGCTTATTTTCTAAGTTTAATTTGCTCACTCACAATCTCTAATGTGGTTTAAAAACCAAGCGCTTGATTTTATTGTTGTATAAAATTAAATAACATTTTGAAGTTCGCAGACTTTTTCTGCTGAACTTGGAAGGCCTTTTTTTATCTTCCAGTTCTAAGGATTATCAGTGCATCTTTGCCAAGTGCTCCTTTAGACATTCCCAATTGAATCATTGCCAGATCTTAGATAGATAATAATCAGAAACAGCGATTTTAATTTCCTATTCTTCAGGCAACACATGGTGGAACTGTAATTGATGGAGTTAAGAAAGAGTTGATGGAGTATTTGGTCGTGAATTAGACAATATTAGTTGTACAAATTACATGTACTTCAGCTATCGTAGAAAAATGGTTACATCTTTCTAAAGTCTTAAAAAGAAATAAATAAATAAATGTTACTGAATACATTTTCAACGTTCTCACATTTAATAACATGGACTTCCGTTTTTTCGCAACAACAGACGCTTTTCTCTTTTTAGAACTTTCAGAAGCTTTTGATGTTTTCAGGTTTATTGTTGTTAAAATTAAGGTACGGCAAAAGATTCAAAATTTGTCTGTACATTGTGGAAACGATATCTAAAATTCTTTCGCGACCTTGCTGTAGAGAAGGGGTTACAAACCTCTGGTCGCGACCCAAATCATGGTCGCGAGAAGGTTATTGGATGGCCCGATAATTATTATTATGAAAGTTTTATTTTACAGCTTTTATTATTAAGTTCAGTATTAGTAATGTATATTCCTTTTAATGTAATTGTAAAGCAGTATATTAAAAATGTTTCACTTAATTTTGCCATTTAATTTTGCACAATATTTTTATTGAACCCTCCGACTGCTTATCCCGCGATTTCCACGGGTATGCAATTTTTTCCATCTTTCATCTCTCGCCATCTTTTGTTACAAAAATATGCTGCATATTTGAAATATGTAATAAAAAAATATGCAATTTTTGAAGCGACTTTGATGAAAAAAATTGAACAGTCTGAGGGTTAACAGTAATAATTTTTGGTGATAATTTTTATTAAATTGCAATGTAGCATCAAAGTAGTAGTGTAACTTAAGTATGGAACAAATATCGATATAAAACAGTTAAAAATTAAATCGATATATCGATTAGCTCATTAGAACATCAATGTTCTAAAAACATCGCTGTTCTCACCCTCGAGTAAGGTTGCGGTTTACATACAAATCGCTATTTAGGGTCGCGGAAACAAAAGGTTGGGAACGTCTGCACTAGAAGTAAATGGACTTATAATTCAATTTTTAATTTTCAGTTTTTATTTTATATTGCTTTAATATTATTTTATTTTAAAGTATTTATAATTTCTTCAATATAAGTGATAAATAAATTCTACGAGAAGATATTTTTCCCATGGGGTCATCTGAGACTTAGAGTTTTCCAATATTAAGCCATATTATATTCGAGTTCATTATATTTGTCATGTAAAAAAAAAAAGTATGGTTGATGTGATACATCAGATTCAGTATAAAGTATTACGAATTCAGTATAAAGTTGAATCCTCATTTGGCGAAGCTGAAAAATCTCATAAAAAAAAGGTTCGTTAAATAGAAAATAGGTCCAACTGCATTTTCATAAACATTTCTCATGATTCAATAACTCGTTTTGGCAGCATGCATTTACGCGATTTTTTTTTGTTTTTTTGTTTTGAGACATTTTATGATTATCCAATGAGTGCAAAGTCACGTGAGCTTAACTTTAACAGCGTGAGTAGCGTCTAATGGTTAAGCTAAAAACACATGTTTAAGCTCGCAGTCAATTTGTACTTTTGATTATTTCGCAATGTGGTTTCGTCGTTATTTATTTTGGTGGTAGTCAACGGTGGACGGCGCGATAATACAGTGTGTTTTTGTAACATATTTATTTTGATTACAAGGGTATATGGTACTGGTCTTTAAAACAAAAATTGACTCACATTTTTTATTGTACAAAACTAAAATTTCTAAAGCATCCGATAGGAGATTTATTTTACAGGTACTGGTGCAATTGGGGTAGTACTTTAGCTCCCTTCTCTTGAATAAATATCGCCTCCCCTGGGAAAAACGAAACTACGAATGGATGCGATGTGTAGAGTATTGAGGTGGGGCCTTTAGCCCCTCCTCTGAGCTAGTTATTATGCCAATGTATACAAGGTGTTTAAAAAGTTATTGTGTGCTTTACAATTTTTGAAACGCACTTTTTATATAAAAGTTATAAAGCTAAAATAAGCGCAATTTTGGGTGTTTTAAACATATTTTATTTAATATGCAGTTACAAGTTAAAATTATTCCTTATATTTTATTATTATTATTTATATTATATAAAATTATTTATTATATTATCTTTGCTAATGCAATCTGAGTTCAGGGTCGTAGCCAAGATGGAACTAGGGGGATGAGTCTCCCCTTGGAAAAAAATATTTTTTCTCAAAATAATTTTTTGTAGAATTTTATTCCAGATTTTTTGTTTTGTATAAAACTGCATACAATAAGGGAAATTGTTTTTTGACGTTAAAAATGTATTCAAAACAAGTTTTCGCCACAGATCTTTTTATAGAGGGTTAAATCTTCATCTACTCTACAGTAAGGAGAGGAGAAATCAAAATTTTTAGTATGCCTCTGTAAATTTTCAGTGCAAAATTTGTGTTAAGAGATTTATTTATTAACATTAACTATATATACGTCATAGATATTTAGTATTATTAAATATATTAATAAAATACATCAAAACATTAACGAATTTTATTTTTTCCTGTATCTTTTAAATTGCCACGCCCAGTGGCGGTTCTAGACAAAAAAATTTGGGGGTACAAATTCCTTTCTACTCGTATTTGCAGTGGAGCCGTCTAAATTTGTTCGTTAAAATTAAAAAATAAAATCCGGTTATATTTTTTGGGGCTGTGGCCCTTCCGGCCCTAGCCTAGAACATTCACTGGCCGCGCCCCTCTTCCACGCCGCAGGAGTGGCTAAGGACATACCGTGTTTAAAAGGCTAAGTGGACATCATAAACTTGTAGTAAGTAGGGCATGGGGGCGACCTTATTCAAGGAAATTCGCTTTTTTTTATTTTTTGGTATGAGAATCGATACATTATACATAGGAGTGGCCAGGGAGTGGTTTTGGGGGTTGTAACCCCCCATTGCAATGAAATTTTGTATATTTAACATAGGAATATATGAGTTGTAGCTCTGTAACCCCTCTCATTGAGCCTATAACCCCCTTATGAACTTTCTGCCTACGCCTATGACATTATATCATTGTCAATATGTTCAATTTGTTTAAGTTGGATTTCATTTTTAACATTTGATTAGGGTGATATCAAATATTTTATTACGAACTTTTGGGATGAGATACAGTAATAGGGGCTTTTCCCATGCTACTGATATGAAAAACAGCGATTATCTTCAATGAAAACATTCGGAAAGATAAAGATAAAACATGAGCTAAGATTTTTATTTTAATTTCCCGATTTTTGAGCCGCTTTCTAATAATAACAGGATGTAGCAACCAACTATTGGTGACAGTCGATGCGCGAAGCAAACTTCTTCCTTTATCCGGATGCCATTACCTTACAGTAAACTCACGAAGTGAAACAAGGGCATCCCAGTCGTGCAATCATTACTACCCAGAATTCCGCTTCCCCTTCCTCCTCTTCCATCGCCACCGCCATAAACTCCTAAGCGAAGCCCGCGAAGGAACGCTCAGTTGCTAGTGTCGACCAATGGAGAGAGCTGTACCTTTTCTTTTCTCCGCTTGCTTCGTAAACTTTCAAATTTAGAAAACTTCCCATCCCAATCATTTCAAGGCTGTCTTTCTACTTTCTTTGCCGGCATCTAGGGAGATGTGCATTTGTAGCCTCTTCTCCGTACTTACGAACGATAAACGAAGTAAAGAACTTTAATCATTTTGTCGTGACAGAGATCATATATCACTTGTGAGATTGCGATGCCACCTGGACTTAGTGAAAACGAATTGCCGGACAGTTTTTCGGACCATCACCTTCACCATTCCAGCCGGATGAGCTTGGCCAGGGAAGGCAATTTGACGTACAGAAAGCTGTCGGCTCTCGGCGCGAATCCTCCCATGGATCGCAAGTCTCTCGTTCTCCTGGGTGTGATACTTGCTGATGACAGAGGACTTAAAGTCGCCGGCACATCCGAAACCGCAGCAGTCAATGCCCGGGGACACCAGTTATTGTTGGGGACTGCTTGTCTCGAGGACATGGATGTCAAAATCGAAGAACTGCGTCGTCTGCTTTGTGCGGAAATACCTTCGTTACCTAGTAACTTCTGTTTCCTTACTAAGGAAGGGTAAGTCGGAAATGTTCTTCTCTTCCTGTCCTTACCATTAATTTTTTTTTCCAAATAACTTATGATTTAAATGTTCATAAATTTTCATAATTTTAAATTTAATTCGTCACCAATTTTCTTAAACGTAGCCGTCAATATTTAATGGATAAAAAAAAGGCAGACGAATTTTTCATACATTATTCCCATGATTATAAAAACAAAAATGGCAACTTAAAAAAAAATTTAATAAAATTTTTGTTTTAGTATAGACTTCTGCGAGGTTTCCTCAGAAGAAGTCTTAATCCTAAAATTAATTTAAAAAGCTTTAAATGATGTTTAAAAGCCGATTGTAATAAAGGATACAAATAAAAATATCGAATTTTCAATTTCTTTGAAAAGATTTTAAGAATAGACGGGGGGTGGGGGGGGATTGTAGGCTTAATACCTTCATTTGAACAACCACATTATTACAAGTTTCTTACGCGGAAAAAAAAAAAAAATAATCTACCCCCTACTTTCAACAACCTCTCTTTTTCTAAACTCCTATACACGGATCTGAAAACAGAAATTTTACAAAGAATTACGATATAGGGTATATATATCTATGTTATATTTCATTACAACAGTGTTAATAGGAATATTTAGGTCAATCGGAAAAAAGGACAGAAATTTGAACCCCTCCACCTTTTTTCAGTTTCCTCTTCTTCTAATATTTGCCAACAATAGGGGGTGTTGCCGTCAACCAGAGAAAAATTGCATGAAATGGCAATACTCCCTGTTTGCTTACAGTTCGTTTTCATGAAAGGCAGCGATGCTCGCCTGAAACGCGTTGGTACCCTCTACCCAATATAAAGTAACTACGCTCTGTACAGTGGTGGTCAACCTTTTCCGACGCGTGACACCTTTATTTTTTTGTATCGTCGGTCTGCTAGTTAAGCCATCCGTTCGCCTACACCAGGGATGGGAAACCCGCTGCCTTGTGGCCACATGAGACCTTCAAGGCCCCCATCTTTTGACCGAATTAGAATTTTGCAAAAAAAACAAAAAAAAAAACACCTTTTATTTTTATTTTCATTATAATCTTAAAATGAACATAACATTAAGTAAAGTATGAAAGAATAGAAGAAGATTTAATGAGATAATCTTTTTTGATTGTGATTGACACAATCAAAGCACATGCGGCCTTCGTACATTTCAACTAACTTAATACGGCTACCCAGTGGTAGATTTACCAATAGGCTAACGTCACTAGGTTGAAGCTTACAACGGTTTGATTGATTGTTTGGCTTTTTTATGGCGCAAGAGCATCTGGGCTATACTGCGCCAAAAGCTTACAACGGCAAATTTCCGATGAAATGTTTCCCACCGGGGATAAAGCCGGAGTGAGTTTTTTGGTGGCTAATTGAATTATTAATTTTGGAATTGTTACATTGTTATGCTCAGAGTCATAGGCGTAACTTGTTTTAAACCGAGGATATAATTTTGCTTATGTTCTAAAAAAAAATTGGAGGGGCGCATGCATACAGACTTTCATTTGTGCGTGTGTGTGTGTGTGGGGGTGTCAAGGACAGAATTTGCCATGGTCTTGGAATAACACCCTTCATTTATCATGAAAGTTGGAATTTTTTACAGTGGAAAAACATATTTTTTGGGGGTCATGACCCCTGTGACCGCGTTTGCACATGATCCCTTCCCCTGCCCAAATTAGGCCTATGCTGCACCATCCTTCTCATATAAACTTGGGGCACACTCTGAGGTGGTGAGCTCCTTTCGCTATCTTGAGAAAAACAGTTGGTTATAAGAATGACAAAACCTTGTAAATCGCCAATGACCAGTTAAAACTAGCCATTTTGCTTCAACTCAAAGATTTGAGGTGTAGATTGATTGGCTTTTTTATGGCGCAAGAGCATCTGGGCTATACTGCGCCAAAATTTGAGATGTAGATTGTATTTCTTATTTTCCTTACAGAGGATTATTCTGGCAGCCTGGATGATGATGATGTGCTGACTAATCGCCTCGCGATTTTTTTGTTGTTGTTGTTGTTTGAAGGATAAAATGCTTAACATTTTCTGTGTTATTCAAGCATCAACCTTTTGGCGGTCTTTAATAATAATAACAACTTTATTTTTGGAGAGATCATGCACATTTTTTTACAGAAATACAGTGTTAGTTACATTTGGTGATCAGCACCATAGCTAGATGACTTTGCGCTCCTAGCCACGGGCATATTCACTCCTGTGAATTATTTTAGCCGTTTTTACGCCCCTCATCGCTTGTATCCGTGGCGTGGCCCTTCCACGCCGCTCCCTAGCTACGTAGTTTATGTCCACTTGGGCGACAATGGGTAAAGACAAAGTCCAACGTAACCCATGCTGCCCGAGAGAATATATATTGTTTATATTTCAAATAAATAAAACCTAGATTATAAAAACAAAAGAAATTTTTTTTTTACCACTATACTTTCATCATAATATTAAACGCTTTCACCATCTCCTTCCCCCATTCTCACTTTACGAATGTATTCCAAATATTGTGTAATGAAATTAAGTTGCCTTTAATAATTTGCCAGTGGGCCCAAAATGGTAAATAATAAGCTGCCTGATGAACCCATGTTGTCCCTATACCTTGAATAAATTTCTTATTTCATGTTTGAATTTGTTTAAAGATAGATAGGATTTGACCGTTTGAGTCAGAGAATTTCACACATTTATGCACGCATTACTTATACTTCTGCACACTAAGCGGATTTTAGCTCGCTGCGTTCTGTAATAGTTTCTGTTTGCTGTTGGATGATCGTGCTGATTTAGATGAATGTCAAAACAGAATCAATTATTGATATTTTGGAAATGTGAAAACATGATTAATGCAAGTTTATAATTTAGTAATTTGTTGATCGGTAAGATGGCATGTGTGCTCAATATTTCAGAATTAGTCATAACTAATGCTTGCTTTAATTTTATTATGTCTAAGAATCTATTTTGTAAGGTTTGAATTCTTCTTATGTTCGCTTTTTTTTTTTTAAATCCCCAGATTAAGTGGCAATAAGAAATGTTAGAAAAAATAAAGGGATAATATAAATCAATAAGTACTTTTATTGGAAGATGGTAGTTGATATTGCGCAAAATGCCAATATTTCTACTTATTTTTGAACACACGTAATCAATACGATTGTCATATTTTAAATTAGACTGCAATATTACACCCAGAAATTTGGTTTCATTTGCTAATGGAACTGGATTATTTCCAATAAGAACTGTGTATCGGGAGAAATCCTTGACGTTCCTTGAATAAATAAACAAGAGCCATTTAGTTTTATCTTTATTTAGTGTTAAGTGATTATTATAGAAGTATTTGGTAAAGTTTCTTAAATCATTTTGGGCTATTGAGGAAAGTTTCGTATAATCCTTGCTATTATAAAAAAAGGCTCGTCATCAGCAAAGCAAATGATTTGCGATTGGGTCCTAGTAAAAAACGGATCATTAATGTAAAAGATAAAGAGCAAGGGGCCAAGAGTGGAGCCCCGAGGGACTCCACATAGTGGTTATCAAATACTTGAAGAATACTCACCTATTTGAACGTATTGAATGCTGTTAGTTAAAGAATTCCTAAACAATTTATTTTGATTACCTTTGACCCCTGCAGCCCTTAATTTATAGATTAGTTTTTCATGATTAATAGTGTAAAAATCTTCAGATAAATAAAAAAATATTCTCAGTAGAGGCTCTTCACTACCTAATGATGAGTAAATTAGATCAGTAGCTGCAACAAGGGAATACTCAGTTGATTTGTGTTTTCTAATTCCGAATTGGTTGTTGTGAATTATGTTGTTTGTTTCAAAGAAATCCAATAATCTATTGCAGAGGTGGGGGATTTTTTCATGTTGGAAGGCCGCATTAACTTAGCTGTTAATGTTAGAAGGCCGCATTAAGTTAGCTGTAATGTACGAAAGCCGCATGCGTTTTGATTGTCTCAGTTAATCAAGGAAGATTGTTTCAGCTGTGTTCAGGGGTGGGGAACCTTTTCATGTTGGAAGGCTGCATTATCTTAGCGGTTAATGTTAGAAGGCCGCATTCAGTTAGCTGTAATGTACTAAAGCCGCATTAAGTTAGCTATAATGTAGGAAGGCGGCCTTCAGTTAGCTGTAATAATGTACGAAGGCCGCATTATCGTAGCTGTTAATGTGAGACGGCCGCATTAAATTAGCTGTAGTGTACAAAGGTCGCATTAAGTTAACTGTAATGTACGAAGGTCGCAGTAAGTTAGCTGTAATGTACTAAAGCCGCATGCGTTTTGATTGTCTCAGTTAATCAAGAAAGATTGTTTCATTAAATCTTCTACTATTTTATACTTTACTTAGGTAGATTTTAAGATTATAATGCAAATAAAAAAAGACGAAAGGAGTCATATTAATAAAAATAAAGAGATTTTTTTTGCAAAATTCTAATTCGGTTAAAAGGCCGCATAGAAGGGCCTTGAAGACCGCACGTGGCCATAAGCCCGCGGGTTCCCCATCCCTGTTCTATTATGAAGCAGTTTTTCAAAAATTTTTGCAAATACTGACAGAATTGAAGTAGGTCTGTAATTGGAAATATTTGAATTTTATCCCTTTTTAAATACAGGGATGATCCTTGATGTTTTAAATTCTATAGGGATGTCTCGATCTCTGAATATGAGATTTAAAATGTAAGTGGAGTTTTTATTTTATTTGCTATATATATATATCTGACATGAGAAGGGTGGA
>QLNU02014802.1:52416170-52460842 GCA_006491805.2 Dysdera silvatica
TACAAATGACGACGGCACCTGTTCTTCTACTGTTGAAGTAATTCCACCTCATTGTACCCCATACTGTCAACCTCGTGATGTGTACTTCTTCCGTCAAGTAAAAAATTTCATTAAAAGGTTACAAAATTGTGTTGAAATCTTACAAGAAAATAGTCATTTAAACACGCGAGCAGATAGATGCTTTGAAGATCCATTCACTTATTTATAATCAACTTTCGGCGCCGAATTTTAAGAATACATTACAGTACTCTTGGTTTGTTGCAAAGTTAACAAACGAAAGAAGCGTTTTTGAAAATGTAGATGGTATTTGTTTTCCAGATGATATTAGACAAAGAAAATCAGTTGTTCGAACAATTCATTTATAAAATGCTCACGTTGTAGAAATATTTTATGTTTTTATTATTTTTATGATAATTATCATCCAAAATTGTGTACCAGTATACAATTCCGACACCTCCGATAGTGATACACAAAAAATATGTTCACATCAGTCAGTTTTAAAATAAAATTGATTGCATTTTATAAAATAAAATGTTTCTATATAAATAAAATGCACATAAAAAGGTTATATGTTATAAAATAAAATATTACATACTAAAAATACATTTTTCAATAGATAAATATATTTAAAAAAATATTAGGCATAATAGATGCTAATAGTGAATGACTGCAAAGGCCAATAATGACAAAATAAGACGAATTAACGCAGTTTTCATTTTTATTTAATGGAATTGTTAAAAGTTTTCAGAAAAAATCTTTCAATCCTTAAATAAAACAAAACTGCGTTATTGGTGTAATTTCATCCCTTCACAGGTTGACAATGAGTACGCAAATTTTATAAAAGTTATATTCACATAAAAACTTACAGCTAACTCCTAAACTTTTTGTACCTTTACAACTCTTCAATTAAAAATTAAAATTCGTGTAAAAATTATAACTGCGAAAAATAGTATCACAGAATTAAATATGTAAATATGAATTTTATTAAAGTAAGTTTATGAAAAAAATTCGATTGTAAGCAAAGTATTTTTACTAATAAAAATACATAAATATGTAAAAAGGATGCATTAAAAAAAAGTGATCGATTTCCGCGGGCATCGAATGCAAAAACACGAAGCGCTAGGCCGGTAACTTACCAACTAAGCTACCGATTAGTTTGCAAAGGATGTCTTATTTTAAGCTCATATATAGGATGAAAAATCTTCAAAAATTCATATCTCTGAAAATAAGCCGCATTGGCACGAATGCCGAGACACGTATTTCCTTATTTTGGCTCTACTTCCATCAAAACATTTCATCAAAATCGGCGGGGCACTCACTGTGGGTTCGTTCCCCTTGTTAGTGTTGTTCAATACGGACCAATAAAAACAATCATTAAATTAAGGAAATCAGGCATCTTTAAACCAAAGTTAAACTGTAGTTAAATTAACCGTTTGCTAATTAACACCATTCTATTTAAAAATTTGTTCATGATTATTTTTAACATACATATGTATGGAGAGCAGCCTTTTTAGTGTTTTGTGATTCCTTAAATTTGTGTTTTTTCACTTTTAGGATTTAAGTTCCAAGACCAGACAAAATCCAGATGGCAGCTTCGAGGTAATGCCCTATGGAAAAACATTTTTCATTGGCGATACTTTAAAGGAACGAGAAACAGTGGTAGCTCGAATGGTGGATATGTGTATAGTTATAGAAGGTAATTAAACAAAAACTATTACAGTTATTAATAGTACTTTGTTATTATTCATTAAATGAAAAAGTGAATAAAAATTATGTTTCTTGCACAAGTTCTATATTTTATATACATGTGTGTTATTTAGTCACTTTCCATCAAATTAAATAAATGCAATCAACTATTATTAACAAATTAACAACTTCTGCATGAAGATTATAGTCTAGCTATGATAGTAATAAATAATGGATCAGAATTATCACTCACTACTGTCTGTATTGGCCATTGCTATTCAAGGCGTTTTGTATTTAGACACATCGTTTTTTTTTTCTAGTATGGACATTTTAAAGGCCATTCTAATCAGTGTTGCCAGATCTGAAGATTAAAAAGTAGCAAACTGTGCTCCAAAAGTAGCGGATTTGAACTATTTGTAGCCCAAACACAAAATGAATTATTTTGCAAGGGAGCGTTCAGTTATTACGTAAGCACCTTTGGGGGAGGGGGTAGTTGTTGTACTTATTTTCCTATGTTAGCCAATGTTATTTTTTTGCTTACCGCAGTGGGGGGGGGGGGGGGATAAAATGGCCAAAATATTACTTTACATAATAATAATAATACATCAACATTTACCAGCTAATAGCAGTAGCAGCTCCAATTAGAAAAAGGATTTGGGGGCCGGTCTCCTCCCATACACCCTTGGCATGCAACATTTTTGGTGCCCTCTCTGAATACGGAATATCGTAATCGTATCTCCAATAGCAGCCTAGGAAAAGGATAGGGCTTCGGGTCTTCCCCGATACGCCCCTGACATGTCTGGAAATTTTTTTAACCCTTGGATTTGGCATTTTTGAAACGGCCACAATGCGTTGTAGTCTTTTTTTTTTTTTTTTCGCACACTGAGCGTTTTCGATATTTTAGCCTAACAGATATACAAGCAGGTCAACATAATCGTTTGTATACTTGCCTTGAAGAACGAAAAATAAAACGAAAATTGAATGGAATGCAAGTTAAACTAAAATCATTAGTTTAACTGTGGAAAGTACTGCCAAGTTAACGATTTTCCACAGTATCCCGAAGTGTACAATCTAAACTTTAACAAGCTTGCACCATTATAATCAAATGCGGATACAGACTTTCATTTTGGGGGAAGCGGGGTCAAGGACAAAATTCGCCATGGTCTGGGAATAACACCCTTCATTTATCATGAAAGTTGGAATTTTTTACAGTGAAAAAATATATTTTGGGGGTCATGACCCCTGTGACCACCTTCATGTATGCTCATTTGATTATAATTACGTACTGTAACACAGGAAAATAGAAAAATTTACTTAAGTATTTTGGCTGTTTCAATCCACTCCCCCCCCCCATTAAAGCAAAAAATTAACATTGGCTAACACAAGAAAATAAGAGCAATGGCACCCCCTGCCCAAGGTGCATATGTAATACTTGAACGTTAACATTCACATATAGAGTACATATACTCGAAGGTTTGCACAGAACTGCAATGTTAAACGAGTTTCGGAGTCACATGACGTCCACTCGAGTACATACAAGGTCTCTGTGATTAAAAGTGCCAAAACGAAAGTTGAACCACAGAGATCTTTTATGAATTGAACGAGTATCGAACATGTTAGGTTTTAGTGAAACTATCGTTCACTGCGAATAGAAATGTTCAACAAACAAAATTTTTATTGTATTATGCAATACTAATAATATTTTGTGATTTTATATATAAAAATAAAAAAGTAGCATATTTTTCAGATTTATAGCCTGAAGGTAACTAAAAGTAGCCCAAAAAGTAGCGTGTCGCCCAATTCGAAATGTTTGTAGCGAGGGCACTTAAAACATCGCCCAATACCATACTTGTAGCCCAATCTGGCATCACTGATTCTAATAATCAGTTTTTGCATCAGTTGAAGCTTCTGTTCACATCACATCAAATCAGTACTGTGGCCTTGAACCGCATGTAGACATTGAAGCCTCACATCAATTTTCAGTATCCATTACACTGCTTCCTTCTTATGACATAATTCTTGAACGGGTGCCTACTGGGCTGGGCTGGTCTTTAGTTTTGACATCATACC
Organism: Dysdera silvatica; assembly: GCA_006491805.2. Lineage (NCBI taxonomy): Eukaryota > Metazoa > Arthropoda > Arachnida > Araneae > Dysderidae > Dysdera > Dysdera silvatica. The sequence continues at coordinate 52,419,927 of QLNU02014802.1, forward strand.
TCAAGTCACAAAAGTTTTTCATTTCTGATGTTTGCACATTTAGGTGGCACGAAGCACAATGTGAACAAAGGCTTGAATAGAAGCAAAAGATGATTATGCAAAGGGGCCAGAATAATCTGAAGAAAAATTTCTTTACAGATTATTATTAATCGCACACACATTTCAAAATTGGCTTTTATTTCAAACTTACAGCAGTAAAAATTAACAGTTTCAACATGTGAAAATAGAATTAATGAAATATTAAAATATATATTTTTGCTTAATTTTTATACATCACAAATATTAAAAGTAATGGTGCATGCTTATCTTATGAACATATTATAATTGATATATGAGAGCAATATTACGGGCATTATGCAAATGATATATTATACTTATTTTATTTTGCAGGAGGTCCTGGAGTTGTACATGAAGTTGAAGAGTTTATATGGAATGATCACTTTGTAATTCCAATACGCTCCACAGGTGGTGCAGCAGGTGGAAAGTATGGCATTCCCATGAAGATATTCGAAGTAAGTTAACATCTAAAATATGAAACTTCAACAAATCAAAAATGATATATGCGATATTAATTGCTATCATTTGTATACAGCTGCCACCCGGTGTTGATTCAGCAGAATGGTCTGTGCTCTCTAATACAGAAGCATCTGCAGAAGAAGTTGCCAAAGCAGTGGTGAACATCATCTACAGTCTCCGCAAGTCAGTCTCGCCCACCAACACGTTAAAATCTCCCCGTTTTGGAATGGCTCATAAAAATCGCAAGAAATCGAAAAAGAACAAATTTGAATCTCCAAACGATGCAGCAGGAAAGCCAAGTGCCATTTCTTCTCAGCCTTCATCAGCTGCACAACCAGTGATGAACATGAACAAATTTACAGAACAATTACAACACGATTCTTATGCAGTAACAACATTTAAAGGACAAAGTTGGTGGCGAAGGATACTGCAAAGGTTTAGGAAGCGTACTTGAACTTCCACTCCAAAATATAACGAAACTCGTTTTTTAAATTGGAAAAAAAAAAAAAAAAAAGAACTTGGTTTTAGATTTAAGTAAATTAAAACATAATTTGACGGGTAAGAGTCAAATCCACCATGTTCTACACCAATTTATTTATTAGCAGTCTGCAAAAACGCTGATTTGGCTCCTTTATTTTACACTAAAAACCACAAGCTTGGCCCTAATTTTCCCCCTGAATCTTATGAGTTTAGACAGAAGCTGAATCCATACATAGATTTAACATAGAAAAATGCTTAGAGAAATTGCTAACTCAATTTCTTAACATACATTAGATTCCTAACTCCATTAAAGAATTATAAACAGTTTTCGTGTTCAGGAAGGTGTGACAAAAATATTAAATAACTTTCATTACTCAAAAACTTGGAAGTTTCAATTCGATTTGCGAACCTTCTTCTGAAGCGTTCTCAGTCAGTGGTGATGACCGACTTAATGTTTTTGACATGCATTTCTGAACTTGAAAACCGTTGACAACTTAAAATGCACTGTGAAAGTCTCCATGAATTCATTCTCTTAAAGAAGTTCCTGTTTTGTAAATGAGTTTTACCTAAATTAAAAATGCTAAAAAAATTAGACAGCCTTAAAATAGGCACAGAAATAAAGAAAACACATAATTATTTAGAAATCTGGATCCTTCTATAAAACCATATCCTCATTGCATTTTCATTCTTAATCTATGTGTCTGGGGCTTCAAATTTAGGTACGGATTTGAATAAACTTGGATAATTAAAATCCATCACGGTTTGCAAGTCACGTTATGCCATCTTTCTTGGGAGATAACTGCTTGCCCAATATTAGGACCTAAAATCGAAAATTCTTATTTGCAAATGAAATTCAATTTGATTGATTGTTTGGCTTTTTTATGGCGCAAGAGCATCTGGGCTATACTGCGCCAGAAATTCAATTTGAGGTGTCTCAGATTTGTGAGTCAAGGGAAGACTATATTCAGTAAGGGGACAGAATCTGTAGATGTACAGGCAGAGAGAAAGTATCCAACACACATACAGTAAAACCTCGATATAACGATAAATCCCTCTGCAACGATAATTTTTCTCGGTCCGTATAATAGTGTTGTAGAGAGGTTTTACTGTATAATGAACCCTCCCTATAACAATAACTCCCTCTACAAAGATAATATTTCTCGGTCCGTATAATATTGTTGTAGAGAGGTTTTACTGTACTTATCGTATGATTATGTAGGTCTGAATTATGACCTTTTTTTATATGAACTGGGGGTGGGGGGTGAGTAAACCATTAGAGATGGCCCATCTTTGAAATCATGTTATACAACTGATACACAATCCCGTTTACTAAGGTCCCAATCTGGTTCAGTGAGCTTAATGTATGGTTATAGTTTTAATCATACAGAGCCATGGCATCTCAAATCAGTGAAGAGTATCCACGTTTCCACTCCAAGGAATTAAATCCAACTTTCCTCGCTATATCGCCATAGCGACTCCCACAGAAGGTATAAGCTGGAATATAAACTATCATACAGAGAAAACCTATATTAAGTTGAAAACAAATTAAAATTTTAAACAGACACTTCACGTCTCAAAGCTTATTGACTATTTTTGTTTTAAAAATAAGTTTATTAACATGCATTTACTTTTATATATATTAAAAAAAAAAATGCGAGACTGCTTAAAAATTACTCCACAAAAATCAGTTAGCCTATGCAAGAATCAAGTCAGCTTCTACAGCTCGGAAATGTTTTTTAATATTTCATAAAAGTTTATAAACATTGTGCAAACATTCCTGTTTGTTATTTTGCTGCTTGTATAAGCCTGGCTGTGCTGTGCTTGTCAATTGCATTTTTTCTTGGTTCCTGAAAAATGTACAAATTTGTGTTGATTAAACGTTTTTGGTTGACTTCAGTGATACGAATTTGTCACGTTTATTTTACAGTGTAAGGATGCTAAATTTGTCATGTTAATTAAAATATGCAATGAATTTTGAAAAATTAAAATTGCTATTATCCTGTTTTGAATTTGACATGCTCAGACGAACATTTGGGACAGGATTGGATTTAATGTGAACATCGAACAATGACGATCTACATTCTTAAAATACCATGAAAATCATTTATAAAGACTAACTCTAATAACGGAATCATTAAAAAGAAGTTTGGTTTGTTTTTTCATACGTTAAACATATTATTTATGATGACTCTGTATACTGTACATCATGGATGCTCATACGAGTACTTTTCAGGGTGGGGGAGAGCTGAGAAAAATTACTACCTCCTTCTCAAAGCTGTCGAATATTTTAGTGAATGTACAAGATATCAAAACGATACAAAAAGAGCGCATAGCGAGTTCCAGCAAATCAAATTTTTAAACAGAGGGGGGAGAAGGTAGTAGGACCCCACCCCTATATGGGCATCCATGCCGTACATATAAAGTTGGTACTTATATTATCTTGTTCAAAGGTTTCAGTAACCAGTAATATCCACTTGACAGTCTGTTCGAAACAAGTAGATGCCCACTTTCCAGACAATACTCAAATTACATTGTTCTGGTTTAAAACGTTCTAGAATAAATAAGTTTACAAATATATTACTATTCCATAATTTAAAAACATGAATAGCTTTTTAATGTCTATACGTCTGAATTTGCATGGCCTCTTGCAGGTCGTTATTGGGTTGTCTACTAAAAATAAGAAACGCAATTTCTTGACCTTAAAAAAGTTTGACTTTTTATGATTGATAAAATAGCTATATAAAAAATGGCTGAAAATCCCTAAATGTTGCTAAATTATAACAGAAAATAGCTGAGAATTACTAAAAATTGCCTAGTTATGACAAAATTAGCTGAAAATAAACTAGTAAAACATTGTACGAAAATTACAATTCAACACACACAAATAAAAATGAGGGTGCAATCGTGATCTACAACGTTGATTTAAGGACCTTTTCCTGACTTCCATGACCTGGTAGACATCCTAATTATAAACAATTTCTACCGCAGCTTGCTTTATGACGGAAAGACAGCTAAGGTAATGTTGCTCCAGGATCTATTGTTTCCAAGAAATCCGAACTCCTTCCCCTAAAGGGTAAAACCCCAACCTGCAGATCCATAAAATAAAAATGAGTGCTGGAATGAAATTCAGATTATGTGCATGGTAGGAGATTTGTCTCTCATGACACTGGAACCACTGGGCAACTGCAGCACACACAAAAATGAGAATATGCCACCATTTGTGGTTTACAGTATAAGGACAGCTGAGGTCATGCTGTAGCCAGGGTGTAAAAAAAAAAAGACAAATCTATTATATAAAGTAAATTTTTCTGGTTAAGATTGTATGCCTCAAAAGTAAATAAAACTTTTCGTTCAGCTTCATTTATGCAGGAATTTAGCATTCGATTTACTCTTGAGCTTTAAGTGAATGTTTAAATAATGTAATAATATAAACAACAAATGGTTAAACTACATAGTCCGCCACACAACTGAATTTTTTCCAAGTTAGCAAAAACGATTGGCAACAGGCTTTATAACCGTCATCACATCACATTTCAACTATTCAGGCATAACTTGGTCTATTCAAACGGACAGAGGGATTTACCCTGTAGCAGGTGGGGTCTACTCGCCATTAAACTTTTCTCTGATATGGGTAAGAGTAATTTATTTTCAGGTATGAATTTTGAAAAAATTTATTCACAGAAGAGACATGCAAGTATAATGTCACAACAGATCTATTGCAATTTTCGACTAATTTCAAGAGGAGAGAGAATGCGTGTGATGAATTGTGTAGTTACATCAAATAAATATTCAATGTCTTGATTTGTTCGAGACTACAATATGCATTAGAGATCTCAATTTCTTCAACTATCTGCATGAAATTTAGCCGGTTTTTAACGTAACTCTCCAAATGCACAGAATTCCACCACACTTTTTTTTAAGTATATTCAATCCTCTGACAATTCATTGTATATAGCCCAAGCAAAATGATGGTTTCGAAAGTATTTGGTGATTTGAATATGTTACGTTAGATTAAGGAAATGTCTAATAAGCACACGCTATTTTGACCTTTAGAAATAGTTGACCATGAACTGCATGTAAACAACTGCAGTGAAATTATCAGAAAAGTTGTTTTTGCTTGTACTGTGCTTTACAAAACGATAAATTTTTTATTGCAAATTATTTTTTCATAAGCATTGAAAAATCAACTTAAATCAGATTTAACCACCACCGATTTATTTAAAAAAAAAAAATCACGATTTATTCACCAGTTTAAATCACATGATTGAAAACGTTGACACCCCTCTCTGTATTAGAACCAAAGGTTTTTCAAGAAATTCGAACCTTCATTGAATAGGGTGCTAAACCTTCGTTTTCAGTGGACAGAAAAAATGGCATGCATTTTACAGTGTCATCGGATTTGAGAAGTCAGGTTAAGGGCATGGAATGAATACACGACCTCTATGCCATTAGAGGGCTTATGCACCATAAAAAATTTCATTGTGTTTGTGCATTTAATTTAAAATGTTCTAAGGAAACATGCACAGAAAATCAAATACTAGAAAATTTGAAAAAATAATTGAAGAGAGGAGGATTGACTTCCTACACAAAGAAAAACATTTATTAGCGAACACTCAAGTTCGTAAGTTAAGAAATTGGCCAGTATATTTGCCATTGTTGTAATGAAACGCTAAGTCTGAATAGCAATAAAGGATAGTGGAGGTTTCTGCAAAGTTAGTGATATAGAAATTTGCACAAAACTATTTTAAGCCAGTTATGGTAGCTAGTATTTAAAGAAGCCACTAGTGCATTGTATTTGAAAACGTCTTTTCGTGCCAAAAGACTATTAGACAAATATAGCACAGCTGTGTTGATTATGTTACGATTGGTAGGATTATTGGGAGATTAGAGGGTGACTGTATGCAGATGCAAGTATCCTAGGAACACAGTATTTTGCCAAATGTCATCTGTAAGCTTTGGAGGTAGTTCCAAATTGGTAAAGGAGTTTAAAGGCAATATAGTCATGGTTTCACACACACACACACACACAAACAAGACCAGTATGTAAATGCCTGATGCCACCCAAACAGCACAGCGGATTCACTGTTTAGAGCCATGTTGGTAGTCTTAGAGATCATCATATATGGGGAAACAATTTACGAACGACTTTATGATATTGATCTGCACGTATTCCTGTAACACTACGGCACATGCAAACCTATAGAGCATAGTGCATTAAACACCTTGCTTGGCGCTTACAAAGATGGGAGAGTGTACTGTTTGATGACAAGTCCTGTTTAGTTTAGATCAGGGTAGTCCAACGTACCTACCGCAACAATCTGGTCGGCGGGCCGAAAACTGTTTAGAATGAAACAAATTGCGAAATGAAAATTTTATATCCCACCCCCTCCCAAAAAAAAAAGGAAAAACCGCAGGGACAGTATGGGTGATCCCTTTCCACATTGTAAGTGAACAAAGATTGTAGAGAACTCCGAACGGATGCATTTGCATTTTTATGGCACAAGGCAAACGAAGGTCATATTGCACTGCGACCCATAGTTTCTTGAGGAAGTTAAACCTCTCATGGTTTAAGAAACTACCCTGTACTACAGTGAAAAGCTGTTTTTTTATAATACATAGCTAGGAATTAAACTTGCATTAGTGGCATGCTAGAAAGCATCACTACTGTGACTCGAAGGGTTGTCATGTGAGGAATTTTAATATGCAAGTGATAGCGTATCCAGGGACTTAAAGAAAATATTACTTCAATTATGAATTAAACAATATGTATTTTTAAAAATGAATAATAAAAAGAAATATATATAAACATTTACATGACTGAATGGAATCATCAATAAAACAGAATTTTCAAGTTTTAAAAAAAGTGTTTTATTATATGGAAGAATATATCACAACGTTTTTTCTTTGGAAAACTTTGAGCTGAGAAAACCTAAAAACAATAAAATCGCTGGCTTTTTTTTTTTTATTCTTCGCCTTTTGTATTCTTTCGTCGAGAACGGAGATTGCGCTTCCCTAACAAAAAACAAATGAAGAACTCCATTAAAAAAAGTAATATTAAGACTAATATTAAGTAATACTAAGTCCATTAGAAAAGCAATACTTGAATGTCAAAGGGTATTTAATGTGTCAAACGTCTTCTACCACTTCTGGTACGTACAGCCGAAACCACATAAGTGCATATCGATGTGTCAATGAAATTTCATGAAGTTAAGCAGACTTCTTTAAAAGGTTATGTGTAACATTTTTTGTTAAATTTTTATAATACTTCACCCATTGTTATGAAATTCCAGATTATATTCATAAGTTTATAAATCTATCATGCCCAGTATGTTAATAATTATCCAGTATTATTACCTTATTCGCAAAAAAAAGCATGGCAGTTCTTTTGTTCATTTGTGGTTTTACGGCTCAAGGTCTGCAATGGTCATGCTGTGCCGGGACCTACTGTTTTTCGAGGAATCCAAACTTCTTAAGGCCTAGGGAACCAAACCATGGACTACAGTGAGATCTTTATGAGATTTCTGAGTAAGCGTTTTTTGCACCACTGGGAGTTGAACCCAGGGTAACGGCACACTAGGCGAATGCATTACCACACTGTGCTACTGCAGGGCTCATGGTAGTACTTATTTGATTTTGAAGAATTTAAAATCCCCACCTTTTAATCAAATTCTTCAAACAGTTAAGTTTTCTCTTTCTATTCCACAATGGGCATAAACCTTAAACTACTTACCAAACAAGGACGTTCCCTGGTCAACGATGCTTATATGAAATTGTGGGAAGGCATGAGGTAAAAAGAGACGATCCATGTCATATGTGGAATTCTGATATGGGTCAGCAGGTGCTACTTCTGGTGTATGGATGCACTTATGGAAACACAAACATTGTTTCCATGGACATTTCTTTGTGAACTCATAAGGTTTTCATGATAAAGTATATTTGAGTTAAAAAAATAAAAATACATGAGCAGTTATAAGCAGGTTTAGATGATATTAAACGGATAAAAATATTTTTTAGGCTCAATATTTTATGTACTTACATGGTTTGTGCAGCTATGTTGTGTGCACTTCTGCAGGTTTGGTTGTACATAAACAATATGCAGACAAGTAATTAAATTACCAATAATAAACTAATAAAACTTAGAGTAATTTGCACACAAAGAATATTATCAATGTTCAATGTATTTAAGAATGTCTAAAACTACCGAAACCATAGAAAAATATTAAAAAAAAAATCTTAAGGGTTTATTTATCAGTCTTTGGACATAATCCTAAAAATAAATAAATTAGTAGAAAAACGAAAGTAACACTTTTATATTGTTGCAGGATATTTGTTACGGTTAGCTGAATTTAAGGGAAAATTATTGGGCAGTGAGGGTACACCCTGGGAAACAGACACTGGAATATGGATTTTTAGAAAGACATACCATCATTAGTCAAATCTGGATTTTTCATTACAAATTTATGGGCAAAAATTGTCAAGACAGCTTAGCTTAATGTCTATTATACCATTTCTACCCTTCGCAAGGTCAAACTGACCAATAGAAATAACCACCAACTTTTGCATCATCTTTAATTGACAGATCACAGTGAGAGCAAAATCAAAGACAACTTTCAGATCGATCACATGACTCAAGCTTAAATTTTTAATTTCTGAAGAGGCTGCCACTAACCATGAAAACATTACTTATACAACATAACGATACGTGCCTAGTGCAAGCTGTAGTCTGATCAACGTCTAATGTACGGACATACTGAAAACCTCTGTCCATGCCTTGCTTGGTTACATTCTTCAGCTTCCGAATACATATTTGTTTCATTGTGTATTTCTTTAATCTTTCTTATTACCAAAAAGTTATAACCTTTTGAATGGTTTGTTTGTGGTTTTACGGATCAAGGACTACAGTGTCATGCTGCGTTGGGATCTACTGTTTTCTGAGGAATCCAAACCTCTTAAGGCCCAGGGAACCAAACCCCAGACTACAGTGAGTAGTGAAAACTTTTATGAGATCTCCGAGTAAGAGTTCTTTGCACCATTAGGAGTCGAACTCAGGTTAACGGCACACTAAGTAAACGAGTTACCACACTGCGCCACAGCAGGGTCCTTTTGAATGAAGTTAAGTATATATTACAGGGAGTATTTCTACTCAGTTACCAATCCAATACTAAATACAAGCCAAAAGGTTAACCCATACATGTTAAATTAATTGTATAAGGAACAGAATAGTGTGTATATATATATACCTGATGCAATTGCGGCAGGAAGAGCAGATGCAGATTCCATGATGTCGTCAAAAACTGTGTTGTTCACGGGGAGATTCATGAAGAAAGGGTAAATGAACTTTTTGTACACATACACCGAACCATTAGCATTCATGGACGAGAAGCACCACACCAAGAAGGCACACTGGAAAGTAACGTAGAGAACGGTATTTTTTTCAGCGAGCACACATTACGCAAAATAAATGTCAACTTTCAAATCATAACTTACAAGCCGTGTTAAAAATATTTGTTCAAGTGATGGCCATCTTAGCCCAAATATAGCATGGAAATTATATTTTCTATGTAGATTCAATGGTTTTATTTAAATTCATTACGAAAAGGAAATTATTATAACATATAGAATAAGTTTCCCTTTCCCATTACCTTCAGCCACCAATTTCCATACAAATACATTCATCACTGTTTATTCCCTAAACAATGCTTGTTGCCAATTTCTTTTACGATGAAAAATATCTTATAGATGTTGACCATATACATGAACGTGCCAGGCCAGCAGGATACTAATTCAGTTTGGAGTTTATAGCACAAGGACTTTATATACATGGAGTTTATAGCACAAGGCAACAGTCTTTAAACCATGTTGAGCATGGATCCATAATTTTCGAAGGAGTCTGAACTCCTAGCTGAGGGAATCGAATCCTGGTTATCTGCATGGAAGGTAAATGTGTTACCATTTCATCGTGGCAGGAGATAGCAAGTTGTTTAACTCTGCTCCTTCATTTTTTTTTCGATCAGATTTTTTTAAAATTTTTTTTATATATATTTTATGGCCGAAAGATAGACAAGATCACAATGTACCAGGACTTGCAGCTTTCTGGGGAATCCCAATCTCTTTTGAGGGAATCAAATACTAGATTACAGACCCATAGAAAATATATATACAGTATAACTTGCCTAAAATGACCACCTTTGGGACTGGGCTGCAATGGTCACTATAGACAGGTGTTAACTATACATGGCAAATTTTGATATAGGCATGACTAAGTCCTTAGCAGTTCTCCTATAAAAAGAAGTGGTCACTTTTCAAGTTCCACTGTGTGTGTGTGTGTGTACACACACACACACACACATATATATATACATTAAAGTGCCAGAAAAACCGGTACAGGCGTGCGTATGCAAATAACGGAGCTTTGCAACCAATCAGCGTAACGCGATGCGGTCGGCAGCGCCTATATAAGACAAGAGATGTCTGGCAAAGCTGTTAGATCGGTTCTTGCCGCTACAATGGCAGGTTATCAAGATTTAAGTGATTTTGAACGTGGCGTTATAGTCGGCACAAGAGAGATGGGACATAGCATCTCCGAGATAGCGACAAAATTTGGATTTTCGCGTACGACCATTTCACGGATATACCGTGAATATCAGGAATCCGGTAAAACATCAAATCTCCGACAGCGGTGTGGCCGGAAAAAGACCTTGAAAGAACGGGACCTTCGACGACTGACGAGAATCGTTAAACGAGATAGACGTGCAACACTTCCTCAAATTGCCGCGGATTTCAATGCTGGGGCATCAACAAGTGTCAGCGTGCGAACTGTTCAACGAACCATCATTGATATGGGCTTTTGGAGACGAAGGTCCACTCGTGTACCATTGTTGACTGCACGGCACAAAGCTTTACGCCTCGTCTGAGCCCACCAACACCACCATTGGACTGTTGATGACTGGAAACACGTTGCCTGGTCTGACGAGTCTCGTTTCCAATTGCATCAGGCGGATGGACGTGTACGGGTATGGAGACAACCTCATGAATCCATGGACCCTACATGTCAACAGGGGACTGTTCAAGCTGGTGGAGCTTCTGTGATGGTATGGGGCGTATGCAGTTGGCGTGATATGGGACCCCTGATACGTCTAGAGACAACTCTGACAGGTACGTAAGCATCATGTCCGATCACCTACACCCATTCATGTCCATTGTGCATTCCGACGGACTTGGACAATTTCAGCATGATAATGCGACACCCCACACATCGAGAGTTGCTACCGAGTGGCTCCAGGAACACTCTTCTGACTTTAGACACTTCCATTGGCCACCTAAATCGCCAGACATGAACATTATCGAGCATATCTGGGATGCCTTGCAACGTGCTGTTCAGAAGAGATCTCCACCACCTCGCACTCCTATGGATTTGTGGACTGCCCTGCAGGATTCCTGGTGTGAATTGTCTACAAGATACCTTCAGACATTAGTCGAGTCCATGCCACGTCGTGTTGCGGCACTTCTGCATGCGCACGGGGTTGGGGGCTACACGATATTAGGTAGGTGTACCCGTTTTTCTGGCACTTCAGTGTATATATATGGCAAGTACTGTGAAGGAGAGTTAGATATCTGGCATGGAAGGTTTCAACACAAGTATGTTAACATCAACGTGGGCCCACCTTCCATTGAACACCAGGCACATGGTATGAACCCCATACATAAGGGAGAAACAAAATAGTGGAAATACTTGTAAATGTACACAATTGTTCATTAATATGGAGTTAGGCCACCAGTTGTCTTAAATGCAGCTTGTATCTTCCTCGAAATCAAACCATGTAAGTTCTTAGATATCTCCTTGAACGGACAAACTTTCCGCTATGTAGATCAAAGAAATATTAGAATTTTGGGGGAGGGGGGAGAGAGAACATCATCACAATTTCCAAGAAACAGCGACCTGATCCACAATGTACTTACTTAAATTGTTTGTATAGTGAATAAGTAATTATAGGACCAATAACAAATACAGAAAGGTATTGATGTACAAACCATCACTGATCCCCACCATGCTTCACTGTTAAATAAATAAATCCATCCATCCAGTGCACAAGTGAACCCAAGTCTTGTGACTTAGGTGCACATTTAACTATTAGAATAGAAAGTAAATCTCAACATTAAAAATGAAAAATGGGTAAAATGTAAGTGTAGCAACTACAAGCATGTTTAAAAAAAAACCAAAAAAACACGCTATTTTTCAAAATAATTGAACATTCATATGTAATAAAAAAAAATTCAAAGCAAATGCAGATACATTGAGAAAATTATATAAAATTATTCCGTAGGTCACTATTCTTAGTGGGGGGGGGGAACAATACCATAAGTGGCCATAGTTTTAAATAGTTAGGTGAACTGTGTGCACCCAAGTTAAAAATTTATGTGCACGGATAAAATTTCATGTGCACAATGCACCCGTTAATTTCGAACCCTGATTATACATATATATATATAGGCAGGGGTCAAAATTAACTTTTTAAATCAGGTGCACAAATGCACCCAAGTCTTACGACTTAGGTGCATAAAATACTAGTTATGTGTACAAGTAACGAACGGAATAGAAAGTAAACCTCAACATTAAAAACATGTAAAATGCAAGTGAAATAATTACATTAAAACATGTAAGATAAAGAATGCAACTTTTCAAAATAATTAAACACTTGTTTGTAAAAAAAAAAATCATAGCAAATGTGGATACGTTGAGAAAATTATATAAAATTAGTCCATAGGTCACTGTTCTTGAAAAATAAATGCAAGTAGCCATAGTTTTGAATAGTTAGGTGCACTGCATGCACCCAAATTAAAAATTTACATGCATGGATAAAATTCCATGTGCACAGTGCACCCACTAATTTCGAACCCTGATATATGGACCGCCTAAAAATGAAATACTCTGAATGCATGGATTTACATTTTTAAAGGCTAATTTTCAAGTTGGAAGACAAGGTATGTGCAGGGCATAGTACAATATAAAATTTGGTGGCGAATAATGGACACTTACACAAATATTGAAAATTTTCATTTGTTGAGAAGTGGCCCATATTACACAGCCATGAATGCAATACGGACCACTGTGGTCCATATTACACTTATGGCTTTTAACATAAACAGATCATTTGTATTGCCTGCATTAGGACGACTTTATTCCTTCATTTATAACCATCGTAATAGTAGTATAGGGTTTGAGATAAGTCAGAACAGTCTTCATGTATCCACGATGAGCACTTGTTGCACTGCATCTTGTTGTCTTCTGTGGACTTTCCACACATGGTGCAGCAAACACTATCATCTGTCGACATGTTTTTTCTTATTAACCACACTGAACCATCACACAATGTCCCCGGCCTCTTGTCACATTCTTTTTCCTAACAGTTATTGCCGTCTTCTTAGTCGTTTTTTTGGCATCTACCTTACTCGTTTGTTACCATTTCTGTTCTATTGCATTTTTGTAGGGAGAAGATGTCAAAACTTATGCTCTGATTATTACTCTGATAGAGTTCCTCGTCTCTATTTACCATTTGCAGCTTTTGACGATGCAGTATGGGACTTAAAAAGTCCAGACTCATTTCATCAGTGCTGGGAAGGGAGGTCCGGTATCCATTGTCGATTGCGGTATCGGCAGGAGTGGGTTATCTGCGACCATGGAAGTTTCTTCTTGGGCAGTAGTGGTTCGAGTTGTGGTACTGGAAGGAGGGAGGGGGGTTTGCCTGAGACCATGGAAATTTCTTGGGCAGTAGTGGTTTGAAAAACGTGTAAATTTATAAAAACAAAAACTTTTAATGCAGGTGTAATATGGACCCGGTCTGTAATATACGACACTCAGAGCCACACACGACTGCAAGAATGCTTTTAGCCCGAAAGAGAAGGTTGATAACTGGTTATAAACTGCTCAAACTTATTTCGAACTCTAAACTAGTGACCACAATACATAAATAGAAGATTCACACACGAGTTATATCAATAACCTGAAATTTCGATTCTTTCTGATTACTTTTCAATTTTGCTTTCCATGATGGCAACACAACAGATGCTTATGAAAACAACCAAAGCACTTTTTACACAGTACATATACATCTTCCTCTGCAGATGGAACAAGAGTTACGATGCTGGTCCACATTACATGGCTCTCCCCTATATATATATTTTTTTTTGTGGAGGGGGGAGGAAAGGGATGTTTTTTAAACAAACATAGCGTGACATAGATAACAATACAGATGATGGCTCATTTTATCATACATGTTTCCAGCCATCAGAAATAAAGGTTTCATAATCATTACACTTTGTTTGTATGATTATACATCTTACATCCTAACACTTCATGATGGGTCATTTGAGTTCACCTTTTGTGGCCTGGAATACAATGGGAAATTAATTGGTAATCATAAATTTTTTTGGCACTGCTAGGAATCTAACCCGGGATAATGGTCCAGTAGGTTACTGCTACACCATTGCAGGGCCCCAAGTAATTTTGGACGTTGTTTCCAAACGCGATATATTTACATTCAAACAAATTTGGAGTGGAATCCAATTCGGCAGACCCGAAGGTGGTGACCATAGCAAATGTTAAACAATATTAATCAACGTTTTTGCCGTAGTGATACCAGCACCGATGTTATGGAATGGTTATATGGTGAAACATTCAAAAGAAAAATGTTTCTGCGTTCGGTGGGACCTGAACCCACGACCTTCCACTTGCCGGGAGGAGACTCTACCATCTGAGCTACGAACGACAATATTTAATCTCTTACGAACGTATATAATGCTTATTTACTGATGCCAGTTATTTCGTGGAATGGTGTAGTACATGGACCACTTTTTAAACCAAACTGTGAAGAGACCGATATTGATTTATATAAATAAATACATAGCTAATGTGTTCGGTAATCGAAAATTTAGCTATTGCAGTTTTACCACAGATTTGCAAAGTTATTTTCAGATTGTTTTTGTGGAGAACCAGGGTCTTCACGATCAATATTGAATTCCATTGTTACATTTGCTGTGGACATTCAATTTTTTTTTTAAAGAAACAATCCACCTTAAGACAGGAACACTATAAGACCCATTTCCTACAAAGAACTGCTGTCGACGGATTCAAAAACTTGCGATGCTCTGTGCCGACGGCATAAAAATATTGGGGACATACTTTTAAAAGGCATTTTGTTTGAAACTAAAGGGGGGATATGGAACCTTAATGCAATGATTGAGGTGGGGGACAGGTCCCCCCACTAATGGTGCCCATGCTCTACCCCATTTGCTATTTTACAGGCATTCACTCTATTTGTGCGTATTTCTCCCTTGTACCCTGTATTTTATTTTAGTTTCAAAATCCACCTACACATTATAATTGACACATGAGCGAATCTACACCAGTCCTAACGAATTCAGTTGTAAACACACTTCCAATTTCTTCTAAAGCTTATAAACTAACATAATCATTAATTATGGCATAACTATAAACATGTTTTAGTTTTAGGGCATAATGACAGGAGTCATCTGGACTTAGTATTTAATTTTTCAAGGAATCTAAACCTGTTAAGGCCTAGCGAACTAACCCCATATAATACTAGGTGATCTAACTTCGATTTAACGATTTTTTTATTGGTCCGGATTGAGTTATATTGAGTCCAGTGATATGTTTTCATTGATTTAACATTCGCTTTCCTTGATATAACGATAACTTGTCATTAGCCTGTAGCTACATAGAATTTCAGTCAGAAAATAGACTTCAATTGAAGCAAATACTGGTTTACAATGTCTAAAGAAGTATTTACTGTGTTCTGACACCAACTATGATATTTTTGATGCATTTGGAAAAGTCAATGTTAAGTGTCAACTCCCAAGTAAAACCAAAGGTTTCTTTTCGAAGTAGTACTACTTGCTCGAAGGTGGGCTAAAAAAAAGTAAAAAAAAAATTTTTTTTTTTAAATGAAATAGTTGTTACTTTCAATGCATTTTATTTGTAAATTTTCAGCCCAAGGAAGGGCCTGGAACTCATAACCACTGTGGGTGTTTCATTGGTTCCAATAAATGTATTCTCCCGGTTTAATGATTAACTTCATGATCTTAATGAAAATAGTTAGACTGTTGTTGTAAGTTTTTTTTTTTAAAACACTGTTGGGAGTCGAATCCAGAATAACATTTTAGGTAAACTTGTTCTCACTGCACAACCGCCAGACCTATAACTATAAAGAGCGTTAGTAAACTTACGAATACGATGCGGCACATCGACAAAGATAAAATTACGGTCAAAATAGATATCAATCATTGGACTAATAAAACTTTGAAGCACATTGTAACTTCCTCATTATTACACCAGATATGTTGATTTTTATTACCGCACTGAAATATTTCAATATCTGAAAATTCCCAGATTGTGAATACTTAAGACATAAAAATATGGGCTTGATAATTGACACTTGTTCCACAGATGTTATTTAAGTGCCCTAGGCCTAAGTTTTGATACATTCACAAACACTTGTTTCCAGAATATTTCTAATATAAAATATTTATTCGTGAAAAAAGTTTCGAAAACTAAAGTGACAAATTACAGGGGAATCTCTCATGGCCTGATTCAGGGCCCAGTACTGGGTTGTAACTGAGAAATATGGATCTTAAAAATCAATACCCTTGATTCTTATGAAACAAAAGAAAAGATTTTTCAAAGACTTAATTTTCTCTGAGTATTTCTAGGAACGCTTAAAAATGAAATCCAAGATATTTTTACGAAACATTCAAGGTACAGTGCGAACTGCTATTGCAACTTGCTTCTATACTGTATAATGTACAGAGAGAGAGAGGGAGGGAGAAAAATTGGGAAGGCTGATGAAGGCAGCCTTGCAATCCCCCAGTGTATGATGTATGCGTGTGCTACTTACTTTCACAAGCCAATAGCAGGGAATGAGGCTGAGAAAGAAGCCAGAGAACAACTCCACAAAGTTCAGCGAGCTAAAAACAATCCAGTACATCAACCATCTAAAGGCCTGGTCATGGCTCTCAGAATCGATAACGTGAATGCTGGAAAAAAAAAAGTTAATAAAATTAAGCAAGTAGTGTTTTTTAACCATTTACAATGCAGTTACATTGAGAAAGTTATAAAATTATTCTATATGTCGCTATTCTTGGACCCCCCCACCACGTAAGTAGCCATAGTTTTGAATAGTCAGGTGCACTGAGTGCACCCAAGTTAAAAATTTACGTGCACAATACACCTGCTAATCCGGCCCCGATGCTACGTCTGGAGCTACAGTTTTCCCCCTGAAGAATTCGAATATCTTCAGACTAGGGAGGGAACCATTCCTTGGATTACAGTGAGTAGTTAAAAATTTTTTTAAGCACCGCAGGGGGTCAAACCCTGGGTAACAGCAGGCTGGGCGAATTCATTAGCAATGCACCACTGAAGAGCACGTCTTACATCAAAGTTGCAGATCATTGACTGTGTGGAATTAGACAGGACTGAGTCGAAAGGTATTTGAGTGATTAATAAATTTAGTAGTAAAAAAATTAGGCTCCCACCCCCAATCCAATGAACTTTATTTGTAATTATATTTAACTTTATTTAGAACAAGATATGGAGATTAACGATTTGGTTGGAAATTTATTGTCTAAATTGATAAACGAGGTGCACAGCACAGCCAATTATCGCGAGCAATTTTAACAGACATCACAGTCTACTTGTCATGCAAAACAGTTTAATTCAGAAAAGTTCTTTGCATGCAAAACAAACCTACTCTATTCAAAAACCGACAAGCATTAATCTTGGGAAGAAGCTTACACAAAAAAGCAAATACAGTGGAACCTGGTAAAGTGACCACTTTTTATGAGAAGTAGTGGGAACTTGGTCATACCCATACCAAAGTGTCATGCATAGTGACCACTGCAGTTTGGTCCCAAAGCTGACGACTTTAAACCAAGAGTCGAAATTAACTTTTTAAATCAGGTGCACCCAAGCCTTGTGACTTAGGTGTACAAGTAACTAACAGAATAGAAAGTAAACCTCAACATTTAAAACGGGTAAAATGTAAGTGTAGCAATTATTCAAAATAATTGAATATTAGTTTGTAAAAAAAAAGCATGTACATTGAAAGAAATTATATAAAATTATTCTGTAGTTCACTGTTCTTGATAAATAAACGTAAGTAGTCAAATTCGGAATAGTTAGGTGCACTGTGCGTACCCAAATTAAAAATTTACGTACACTGATAAAACTTCATGTGCAGAGTATACCCATCAATTTCGAACCCTGCTTTAAACAGGTCTTACTGTATATGTTTTATGATATATGGACAGCAATGGCCATGCTGTATCGGGACCTAAAGTTTTCCGAGGTATTTAAAACTTTGATACCAAGCGAAGTAAACCTTGGACGATGATAAACAGAATACATAAATAGTACATAGTGTACAGTATAATTAAAATTGAACTCTCATTAACGGCATGACATATTTAATACTATTATGCCACTACAGATTCTATAATCTGCTGAAATTTAGTCCGTTGCTGAAATACTCAGATTCTAAATTATTAAAATGTTCTATAAATGCAGAAATCTCTCTTCCATTAAATACTTTAAAAGTAAAAGCATTGAGTGGAATGTTTCTATAAAAAATAAGGATCGGTAGATATGCAGCATGTTAAAATATTTTCACCTATTTGGTGCTAATGCAGAACATGTTACCTCTCGTTTTCTTCCTGTGAACTTTTCCAAAAGTGCAGTTGTTACTTTTCTGACGTTATATCGGTTCTACATTGAGTTCGGTGATAATGAGCTCAGTTATAATGAGCATGATGGATATGAATTCAGTTATAACAAGCATGATTGATATGAACTGGAATAATCAATTAATAATATTTAGAAGTAAACTACAACTCGCTGATTTCCAACTTGTCAAATTTCACTTTCACAACTTATCCATATCCACCATGTTTGTTATAACCAAACTCATATCCACCATTTTCGTTACAACCGAGTCCATATCCATCGTGCTCATTAAAATGGAGTTCAAATCCATCATGCTTATTATAACCCGAGTTCATATGCATAATTCCAGCTATAACTATAACCAAGCTCCAGATAGGCAACTGAGTCACAATTTCCTTCTTATCTCTCGTTCCTAAAGGCAATGTTTGGAAGTTATTAACGAATTATGGCTGAACAATAATTTTTTGTTTATAACAATTTATTGGGGCACTTGTTTGTTATAGGGGCCCGCCAAGGATGAATCGTTAAGATAGGTAGTTAAATCTTGCCAAATGTTGGCAGCCCAACGGGAACAGTACATGTTCATGGGCAAAGCCAGAATCACAACTGAACTCAAATTTAACAATATTGCATTGCTTCATGGAATTTATATAATTATTAGGAGAAAAATTTATTTAGTACTATCGTAGGGATTATGAGGAACAGTATATTAATATTTTTCATTAAAAATAGTCTATTTTTTTTGGAACTTTTTAGAATTGCATCATCTGTGTGACATTTTTGTAAAAGAAAAGATCATATAGGTGATACAATTGTAAAAGGTTCCAGAAGACTTTAATAAAAAATATTAATATACTGTTTTTCATAAATATAAAGCATTTTTTCAATAAAGGAATGTTTTGAAACTTCATTGCTGTTATAATTTTTTTTTTTTACTATTGCAAGGTTTACAAATTCAATAGAATGTGTCCTGATTATCTTGATGTTTTTAGTTAAGTAGGGACAAGAGGATGCACTCCATACTATGAATGCACCGATTCAGGAAAATTACTGGGTAAAAAAAGAAACAAAACCTGGAAAATAATATTCCATTATGTTCGACAGTCGCTACAGCCAATAGCCAGATTGGTCGAATCATGAGCTTGGTGAAATCATAATCGCGGGTGCTACAACAATCAAGTACTGAAAAAACTACCTACGGAATGAACTTTCCTCCAAACACGTGATGCTGAAACACTGGAGAGGTTTTTTTTTCTTACAATGTTTATAGATTCAAGAGATTATGGTTCTAGGATTAACTGTTACCATATCCATTCTGGAGGAGGGATGTTTACCTATTAAGGCATGTACCAATTCAGGAAAACTACTAGGGAAAAAAACAACAAAAACCAATATTTTATCATGGTGGTCAGTTACATCAGCCATTGGCATCTATTTTGGCAATGTTGAAAAAACTTGGCGACAGCATGTTCTGCATTACCACCAAATATTTATTAATATTATACAGGAACGCATCTCCATGGGCATGTTTAACCTTACGTTTGGACGGCAGGATACAAAAGTCCAACAGCATGGCAGATGAGTTGACCACCAACTCCCAAAATTAAATTTATCACAAACAAGACACCTAAGCCTACAGTAAAACAAAAATAAAATTATAAAAACCAAATCAAAAACATATTATATGCAACATGCTTAAACATTCTCATTCACAGCATGCTTACAGGCATGGCAACATAAAAAAAACCCCCACACACATAAGTATATTTATAGTAACAGAATAACCATATTCATGATAATTAAAGGGCAACTGTAATCTATGGTGTAGTATTGCCGAGTCAATTTCAATAATAGATTCTTACATACTCTAGTACAAGGGCGGACACATGGATCATGACCCCCCCCCCTGAAACATTTTTTCACTGTAAAAAATTCCAACTTTCATGATAAATGAAGGGTGTTATTCCAAGACCATGGCAAATTCTGTCCTTGTGGGGAGCTGTAGGTATGTATGTGATAGATGGTGGGTATTTAATGCACAAGGTATGTAGCAGAGTGGTTAATCATTTAGATCCATTTGTGACAGCTATGTGGCCTTCGTTAAGTCAAAATACACAGCAAACACTATAGTAATCTTCTGTGGATACCCAGAAAAGATTACTGAAACGAGTACTAAATTTGAGGAGTGTGAAAGACGATTTCATAAAATGATATATAACGAGATTGTTTTCAGTAAGATTATGGTACCCACAGTTTCTCAGAAGAAATTTCTCTCAAATGACAAGAACAAAAACAGTTTAATAGCCATGCTGTTGAGTAGATTTGGCACTGAAAATATGGTTTGCAAGTAGGCAAAAAAAGATGCCGACACACTCATTACAGGGGTCGAAATTAACTTTTTAAATCAGGTGCACTAAATACTAGTTAGATGCACATAGGCATACGAAGCAAGTTCATAAGGGGGTTATAGGCTTAATGGGGGGGGTTACAGAGCTACAACTCACATATTCCTATGTTAAATATACAAAATTTCATTGCAATGGGGCCAATTAACACTCCCCTGCATACGCCAATGGGTGCACAAGTAACTGACAAAATAAAAAGTAAACCTCTACATTAAAAACGGGTAAAATATAAGGATAGCAATTATATTTAAGCATGTAAGCCAAACAAATGCAACTTTTCAAAATAATTAAACGTTCATTTAACAAAACAAACCAGATGCAGATACATTGAGAAAATTATTCAATAGGTCAATACAGTGACCTATGGAAAATAAACATAAGTATATATTCCATCACATCTTTCAGTTTTAGTTTATTATTTGTACAAAATTTCATTATTTAACGATTGAATCCCATTCTCTCCATCAGTTATTTCCTTCCAATTCAACCGCTGTTTCAATCACTACCACTTTCAAAAGAAAAACTGTCATCATCTGAATCACTACTTGACTTATGTTCAGTTGTATCATATACAGGTCTAGATCTGGGTCCATATGGTCTTATGTTATGCCTCGTATTCGTTGGCCAGCTTTTCACCATCAATGTATAGCGTTTTCTGGATTACACGTCTCTAGGGTTTCCTTGCTAAGAGATAACTGCATTAAGTTTGAAAGCATTGCTTGCTTTAGTTTAGATCTTCAGTCTGATTTTATCCTTCCCATTAAGGAAAAACCCCTTTCACACACTGCTATATTTATAGGTATAACAAGCTAGTTTGTATTAAACCCCGAATATCCTTGTAATTTCTTTCATCACTAGTTAAAAAGTTTTTCCACACATCACTGTATTTTTGACACTATCTCGTGTCCTAAAGTGTCTTTAACATGAAGTTTTAGAATTTCCCATTGAAGCAAAGCTTGATTTCTTTTTGACCATACTCCACCAGTTCCCAGATCAGTTTTGCCTTCAACTGGTCAACTGCTTGGTTCAAACACTTTGAAAGCTGATAAAACTAGGTCATCAATAAAGTTTTCAAATCTTGTTCTAATGAAATTTCCACATAATTCAACTATACATGTTGCTTCTTTTATTACTTCAGCTTTTTGTGATGGAGAAGCTTGCATCATATTGAAAGGAAACGATTTTTCTTGTCTGTAATTTAATTTCTGACAAATTTTTACCCTTGTACACTATGTTTTCATCTGAAATGCTCAAGTCCTCAATGTTATCTAAATCTGCAAATTTTTCGAGAGCATTTTCATTTTTCAATTTTTTAAATGTAAGTAGAATGGCTTGCATTTTTGATCTTGCACAGGTCAAGTTTGTACAATTGCTTTGGAGAATTTTTTTACCTAAACTGGAGAGTAAGTTTAGAAGTACCAAAAAAACCAGCAGAAACAGCACAAATTCTAATGATTTCATATTTTTAATGGCATTTGCAGCCTTTAAACTGTATTTTTTAGACTTTGAGAAATTGATTCTAAATGAATAATGTAAGCTCCATAACATTTCTGAACAATAGCAATGCTATCCACCGAATTCCAGCAACTTCTATAGGTTTTAGTATTTTTATGTTCAGTGCTTCTCCCACAGTTTGTAATTCTGACCTGTTTTTTGCAGAATATTTATAAATTACATACAAATCATTTAAAGATTCTTCAAATTTCGAGTAATAAGCTGTTTTTCAATAACATCTTTAACAGCTAATTATAATCTGTGAGCACAACAATGAATAAAAGGTGTTAAGAGTTCTTTTTAGAATAATAAAAACTGTAAAAAATGGTAATGCAAATGTTAACATAGTCTAAATGCAACTACAAATAACTAAAGAGCTTCAAGTTGGTGACTAAAATGGATGCATAATGATCGGATCGTGTTTCTGCCCTCCGATGCAGGAATTTCAATCTATCTCTGAAGTTCATTTTACCCGTATGCCAAGACTACAGTTAAAACCTCTATTACTAGTATTGCAACTTACATTTATTACATATTTTATGGTGGAACTGCAAAACATGCAACCCACTTCTTCGTCTATCCTCTTGAAATTGTACTAGATCACGTTGTGACGTCACATCTGTATGATGCAGTGATAATTGGTATGAGACACCATTTTATTTTTTCTTCACATTCGTAGTAAGTGTCTGAAAGTTTTCATTTTTTATAGATTGAGTGGGCCATGAAAAAGGGTTTAATTGCACGTGAGTATGAGTATCCGAAGGGGAAGAAAATGGTGATTCCATAAGCAAGATTTAGTGTAGAAGATGGTTTTCAATAGCATTGTAGAAAATGTGGAAGTGTTTTTTGGCTTTGAAGGGAGGAGGATCAGGATGTACAAAAAAAAGATTTATGGAAATTATAGGAGGATTCACAAAAAGTAGGGAGGGGGGGGGAGGAGGAAGCAGAATAACGAAAATTATAAGAGGGGAGGATTGATGTAAAGTATGCAAGGGAAGGAGAAGTATTACCAAAAACACCGTAAACAACATGGCGGCTAGTGACTTTGCCGATGCCGGAAACATCCGATCACACAGAATAAGTACTAATTTTTTATTTTTTAGAATTGGGAGGAGAAAAAACAGATGAGAATGGCATAAACAACATGGCGGCTAACTGTGCACAATTACCAGTGTAGGAAACAGACTAGAATCAAGTGGGTTACATGTTCTGCAGAGATGCCTATTTTCCTTCATGTATTTTTGGGCTATTTCAATTTTGTTTTCATAATATGTGATCTGTTGTTGATTTAAATTTGGCAAAAAGTAGGACCCGTAATTGCAATTTTACTTTTTCATAACTCACATTTAGGCATTACTTGAGTTGTAGCATCATACAAAAAATCGTAGTTTGAAATATGATATTGGCTCAACCGCTTGTTACTAGTTGGTTGAATTTTTATGAAGCAAAGACATAAAGGATGATTCTGTGCCAATCAAAGCAACAGATTATTATGACTACCAAACCAAAGAATATAGATATACCAAGAAGTAAAGGCAAAGAGATATGCCCTGTACGTTCTTTAGTTAAACCATTAAATTTATGTACAATTGAACTTACTAGGAGTCCTGTTCAGAAAGTATGACTGACTGTCATTCACCTCTAGTGTAGTATTATACAACTACGACTGAAAGTTGCCGACTGTTCGAGGAACATTCAAATATTACAGAAAGTTCATGCAATGCAATATGAATGATACACATTAGTTAGCAATGTGATATTTTAAGGGCCCTGCGGTGGCGCAGTGTGGTAACGCGTTCGCCTAGTGCGCCGCTAATCCGGGTTCGACTCCCAGCAGTGCAAAGAACGCTTACTCAGAGATCTCATAAAGATCGCACTGCTCACTGTAGTCCGGGGTTTGGTTCCCTAGGCCTTAAGAGGTTCGGATTCCTCGGAAAACAGTAGGTCCCGGCGCAGCATGACCACTGTAGTCTTTGAGCCGTAAAACCAAAAAGAAAGCGAAAGTGATATTTTAAGGAAGAACAGAGAGGGTAAAAAAAAAATGCAACTGAAATAATATTAAATTTCATATCCATCAGATACATAACATTACCTATCACAAGATATTCTCTTTTAACGCCTGTTATTGCCTCCGTTTTGTCTAAAATTGGTTTATACCATTGCTCTTGGCGTAAGGCATCCTGAAATTTTTGAAAGGAGGTTTCGTGTGGGCTAGGAACTGAATCTCCGTCACCTTCCATTTTTTTCAAAAGAGATTAACAAAGCGCGATAACAAAGCAAGCACAGCGAAGCAGCTCAATTTTGAAACAGCTGACAACTTTTAAAAGTGTTACCAACTTGCGCTAGGAACTTACATTACCAACTCAGATGACTACGTGTTGATAGAAGACAGCTGATTGGCTAACGGAATGTTTTTGAATGTGACTTTTCGATGATTCATTTGACCCAGAAAATAATGGCCAACAAAAATTATTGAATACAAAATGCAGCATTGTGCGTTTTAACGGGAACAAAATTGAATTCTGATTCATTTCTTTTAAAAAATTCGTAAATCTGTGTGAATATATGCACTTATATGTAGAGTTGTAAAAAACCCGGGAATTTTGGACACAATGAAAACTTTGATGGGAAGAAACCAAGATAGCTAGAATAAAGGAGGTAGTCCCGTCCGCGCCTTACTTTCTATTGATCGATTGGACACAATCAACCAATAGGAAGAAAGGTGTGGACGGGACATACGTCCTTTATTCTAGCTATCTTGGTTTCTATGCCCAAAGTTTCCAATGTGCCCAAAATTCCCGAGTTTTTTACAACTCTACTTACATGTGACATCGATCAGTAAATGATCCATGCTTTAACCAAGATAGCTAAAATGTAAACAGGTACATCCGTCAGCACTTTTCTTCGTATTGGTTGATTTCGATACACCTTTTTGACGTCATCGGTGCGGAGCGAACAGATGCTGTTCGTATGTAAACATACATATATGGGTTTGTTTGTTTGTTTGTTTAGGTGTTTTATGGCGCAAGAGCATCTGGGCTATACTGCGCCAAACATACATGGGTACATGCAAAGAAAGATTAAATTCTTCTTAATGTTCTTAAAAGTGTTCTCATCGTACTGGTTTTTTTTTTTTTTTATTTTTCTTTCAAATAAGAACATTGCCTGTTTTTGCATGTATTGGAGTAACGGTTCTTCTACTTTTATTAAGCCACAGACCCCTTTTAAATCCAGAAATGTGGCCGCGGGCCCCAAGATCCATAAAATAATTTTTTTTTGATTTTTCTGGAATTGAAGATATATAAAAGAAAAAACATTCAAGCTGCTGAAGCAGGCTCGTATCCCGACACTTGCTACGTGAGGGGAGCTCATAAAGTTACGGGGGGGGACTCGGAAAGCTACAGTGGGGCTTAAAATTCGTTTATATTCGTGATATATTATTAGTATATTAATACTAATATCTAAGCAGACTAATATATTCAACATTAATGAATAAATTTCTTAATATAAATTTTGCATTGGAAACTTAGATAGGTTTACTAATATTTGCAATTTACCTTATCATTATTATAGAATAGATGAAGACTCAAACCTCTGTAAACAGGGTTTCGTACGTTCATCCGACAAGTTGTTTGCCCGATAAGTCACCTGCCCCGTTACACCCATCCGGAGCACGGCTATAACGAGCATGATGGATATAAACTCGATTTTAATGAGCATGATGGATATTAGTTTGGTTATAGCGAGTATGCTCGGTTATAACTGGAATGCATGTCCTGTTCATCATGCCTGTTATAACCGCGTTCATATCCAGCATGCTCCTTAAATTCGTCAATCCGAAACTATCTACTTCACAACTCCATAATCAGAAATTCGATAATCCGTCAATCGCTATTCGGACACATGTTAATCCGTCACTCGCTTATTCGACACCCTCTAATTCCCCACTCGATAATCCGTAACTCGCTAATCCGAAACTCGCTAATTCACAACTCGATAACACGTAACTTGATAATCCACAACTCTCTAAACTGCAATTCCCTAATCCGAAACTCGATGATCCGTCTCTCGCTAATAGGAAACACGCCAATCCACAACTCGATAATCCGACACTCGCTTATTCGCTGCCCTTTAATCCTTAACTCTAGTCTGTAACTCAATAATCCGAAAGTCGATGATCTGTCACTCGTTAATTCACCACTCTCTAATCCTTCACCCTCTAATCCACCACTCTCTAATTTGCCGCTCTAATTCTTCACTCTCTAATTTCATCAATCTAATTCGCCACTCTAATCCGCGTAATAAGATAATAATATCTATCAATAATACCTATTGAAACCCGCTAATAATTATATTATTGATACAACTACAACTCTACTACGACAACTACAACAACAACTCTTCATTCTAAGGCTCAATAACATCATTAAAAAGGTCCCACACACTGTACAAACATCACTATACGTTGACGATCTCCAAATCTCTTGTCAATCCCGTGACATGAGCAGGCTAGAAAGGCAGTTGCAAATTGCCCTCAATAACATCACTAACTGGACAAATGAAAATGGCTTTACTTTCTCATTTAAGAAGACAGTTTGTGTCCATTTTTGTCGGAGGAGAGGCTTACATCCAGAACCAGAACTCTATCTGGGAAATCATCGTATTCCAGTTGTTCAAAAGGCAAAATTTCTTGGTGTGTTATTTGACCATAAACTTACCTTCAAGTCGCACATACAATCTCTTAAAATCAAAAGCCCTTAATATCTTCAGAGTACTCTCCCATACATCCTGGGGAGCAGACCGTTATCCAATGCTTCGTCTGTATCGTGCTCTCATCCGTTCCAAACTGGATTATGGCTCTGTCATTGACGCCTCCGCTCGACAATCCATCTTGAAAGCTCTTGGCCCTATTTGCCATCAGGGTCTCAGACTGTGTACAGGTGCATTCCGTACCTCACCAGCTTTAAGTCTTTACGTGGAAGCCAAAGAACCATCTTTAACATCAAGGCGTATGTAGCTGTCTCTTAACTAATATACGAAACTCAAATCACTGCCCACTCACCCTCTTAGGATGTGGTCGCGGATCCCCAGGGGTCCGCGGACCACAGTTTAAGAACTTCTGTTCCAGGAGAATGTACGTGTTGGTATTCACACATGCTGTTTCTGGAGGCTTGCAGAAGAAAAAAAAATTGTCGTTCGACCAATCTTTGGTTTAAGCAAGAATATGTACTGGTCTAAGGGGGCCAAAGCAATCAATAGTATTAGAATGTCCGTATCTTGACTCACAATGGCACAGCAGTGTTTTTCAATGGCTGTCTGTACAATCAGTATACCAGCATCCCCAGAAGACTATTTACCTTCAATGTACGAAATTTTGAAGAATCGCCTTACTACCCACTTGCCAATCTTTCTCGAAAAATCCTACCACCCAGGGATTCCTTGCAGATTTCACATTTTACCCATCGTCCATGCGTTGGCGTACGCAGAAAATTCGTAAGGGTGGTTATAGGCTCAATGGGGGGTTACAGAGCTACAATTCACACACATTCTTATGTTAAATATACAAATTTCATTGCAATGGGGGTTACAACCCCATCAACACCCCCCTGCGTACGCCAATGCGTCCATGAGACATCTAAAGTGGTTGGACAACTGTCGCATATCATTTCACCGAAAAGTTGATTCAAGTCTTCAAAGCTGAACTCAGCTAACCACAAAAGCTTCCGCGTCTATGCTCCATGACTTCAACTAATCCTGTTTTTTTAACAATACATGTTTGCGACAATTTCTTCTGCTCGACAATGCGACCAACAGGATTCTCTATACTGTTTGCTAGAGTTATACACGTAATGCCAAACATATTATGGAATATACCATACCCATCTATTTTATTAACACTAAAGTCACAGTTGTCATACACATATTGTGCAAACGTACTTTGGTTCACAGTTGGATATTGGATTACAGATGCTTCCAACCTTTTCAAGTCATGATAACTGGAGCATAACCCCAAGTTGGATAGAACATCGAGGGGTGACTTAGATTCAATTTTTTGGTTAATGTATGATGCTATATTTAGCAACACGGGTTACATAAAGGAATTGGGTTTTGTAAGTGAAATCAAACAGTGGGCAATTATGGCACCTTTCTTTTTCAGTGTTTCTATCTTGTGAGGCTTTCTCTTCTTTAAGATCACGGCATCTAAGTAAACCTTTAAAGTTTTTGGAATTCATGAATAAATGTTCTCCAAAAATCTTCCAGGGCTGTTATATGATATACTCTCGAATACAGTGTTTTCAATACATTTTCTTGTTATTTTACCGGATTTGGTCCTTATCTTTATTTCCTTCTCTTCCAAGTTACCCTTCCGTTTCTTATACTAATGATCGCCAATATTTGGTCCCCACAATTGTAAAAAATAAATGACTGGCACGTTATTCTTGTTACATATAACTATGTCGCTTTCATAAGGGTGTATAAACTTCTTTTTAATTGTTTGCATGCTGATAGTGAAATGTTGCACTACCTTATATATTTCGTTCGTTGAAAACTGGCAGTCATTACTTTTTTCCAAGAATGAATATGTAGTCTGCATAGCCTGGACAATTTCTTCATCCTGAAAATGTCATGCTGCTCTTTTTTCACTAAACCTCTCCGGATTTCTTGATTTGAACGTTTTCCAACATGCAAAGTAATATCAAGGTACAGCTCACAAATGTCCAGTAAACGAATCCTTCCATGTACTCATCGGCCCCATCTATTCCTCTTACTTAACGCTGCTTTTTCAACTTTTTCTTTAAAACCTTGTTTGACAACTTGACGAATTTTGTCAGAAGGCTTTTTTTACGACCGAGAACTTTTCCGAGAATATAAAGCAAAGCCCAGCAAAATTAAAATCTACTAGCTGTGCAGATTTTAATCTCTTTGGTAAGAAAACACCAGAACTACTCTCCCCCTTCATCTGACATTCCTTTTGCCTTGAGGACACTGGACGGCTTTATGTACTCATTTTTACATTTCCGATGAACCACTATTCTGCTTTCAGTGAATAGTAAAAAGTCTTCTTTCTTTTCCCCCTTTTCTTTGCTGCAATTTTTTTTGTCTTCTGTATAGCTGACGGACTTGGGACAACTTTTTCACCCATGACGGGTTGTTCATAAATGAAACGCAAATCACAAACTTTACGTTCTTCATTATCTCATCCTAAGAGCCAGGTAAGTACTAACATTACGAAGCAGAAACATCGACAACTATCGCGACTGAGAGTAGGGGTGGGAAAAATACGGCGGTACAAGCGTAATATTTTCATCTAGGGTATCAGTGAAAAACTCTGACCTACCCTAAGCTTACAATTCAGTGAACGAACTGTAGATGCGAACTCTGAAAGACATATTGTAGGTAGATCGGTGGAAAAAGAGAGATTTTTCTTGTATTTTTAAGAACAAAACATTTTTTCCCAAGAGCGAACAAAGGGAAGAGGTCACAGGGGTCATGACCCCCAAAATATATTTTTTCACTGTAAAAAATTCCAACTTGCATGATAAATGAAGGATGTTATTCCAAGACCATGGCAAATTCTCTCCTTGACTCCCAAAAATGAAAGTCCGTGGCCGCCCTTGAGTTTTCCTTTAACGGTTAGTCTTATTGCCTTTATTTTAGTTTTATTCGATTCTGCATAAAAAAAAAAAAGACACCCCCCACACTTCTACTTTCGAGGAACTAAATTTTTTCTGAATTCCCCCTCCTCCACCCTCAAAATAATTCCACCCCCATTAATTGGGGATTCTTCGGATTCTTAATCTACATTATGAATTGGAGTTATAACTACAATTTTGTGAACGTACCAATTTTTATGTTGTTCAGACTCAAATTTTCCTGTACTATAATATAATATATAGCGCCATAATCATTGAGCTCAGAAAGCGTCCAGGTAAGGGAAATTGTAAATATAGAAATGACTTTGAAAAGCAATTATAATTATGTTTTACGGTGAAAAGAAGCGTTACTCTTTCCATTACGACAGCAATTTGTAAACGCACACCACGGAATTAAAACAGTTGCAAAATAAACAAAGAAGTAATGAATAATACTAACAACATATAAAATAAGAAACAAAAAACACAAGCAAATATTAAAAATTGAATAGAATTGAAAACGAAGAAAAACGAATGGAAACGCACGTTTGAGAGGCAAAGCAGAAATAAATAGTTGCACCGCTGACGTCACAACCTTCCTCCCTACAAGGCAAAGTGAACTCTCCCACTCTGATTAACCTACCTGTCTATTCTAGCTATCTTGTGCTTTAACTTCTTCCTTACTACTTTCTTTCACTACTGTCACAAGCTTTTGTAAATGAAGTTAATTTTGCTTTTCTTAAAACGCATCTACTTTAAATCAAACAACAATATTAATCAACGTTTATTGGCGTAGTGATACCAGCGCCGATGTTATGGCGTGATTAGATGTTATAGCGTGTTATAGCGATGTTATAGCGTGATTAGGTTAAACTTTCGAAAGAAAATAAATATTTCTGCGTTCGGTGGGACCTGAACCCACGACCTTTTACGGAGGCTCTACTTACTGAGCTACGAACATATCTAACCTATTGCCAAATATATATATATATTAATATATATATATTTATATTGACTATATATATATATTAACTATATTGACTAGACTGATGCCAGTTATTTTCCGAAATAACCGCTCCCACCGAACGCAGAAATATTTATTTTCTTTCGAACGTTTCACCATCTAATCACGCCATAACATCGGCGCTGGTATCACTACGCCAATAAACGTTGATTTATATTGTTGTTTAATTTAATCTGCGTAGTGTTCGATTTATATAAATGCATTTACTTTAGTTTGGCCGGATGAGTATAGAGTTAGTGTTCCCACGGTTAAAGCTCGTTACTAATGACATAGAAAAATTGGACGGCAGCCATCTCAGATAATAATTTATTTAAAAACATAAATACATTATAAGAGATTTAAAATGGATTTTGCCTAAACGGATGTAATTCATGATCATCGTAATAACTGACTACGCGATAAGGCGTAGATTTAAGCTCATAATGCAAACTATTAAATTCTTATATTATACGTCAAAAGTAAAAGGGGGGGGGAAGTAAAACGTGTAATAACTAAAAAACAGCGAAAAAATTATTCATTATTTCTGAAAGTCGAGTTTTTTCACATTATATGGTCCCGAGTTCGGTCCTGGAAATGTGTACATGTTTCCAGGGGTCGACGGGGCCGGTGCGCCCTCATAAACCATAGGACTCGCGTCTCCAATAATCCAAGGTATGAGTCCTTTGAGACGACCCAGTCTGCCATTTCATGGTCCTTTCTTCTTATTTATTTATTTTTTTTTTTAAATTGAAATTTTTTATTTTATCTCGGTAAATAAAACCAGGTCACAGAAAGCGAGCGGAATGTACAATAAATGAAAAACAGGTGAAGAATGAACGATTATTTCCGGTTTTTGAATTTCATCATAACATATAGTTTCGAGTTCGATTCTGAGAATGTGTAGATGATTTTTTTTCTTTGAAGAATGTACTAGATCCACGTGTATACTATAACCACGTGTGCTACTTTTGGAAGCATTATCAGACTAGATCAGTGATTTTCAACAGATATACCACGAGATGTTAAATGGTATATCTGGATCAAATAACGATATTGATCAAGGTTTATTGGCGTAGTGATATCAGCGCAGATGTCATGGCGTGATTAGATGGTGAAACGTTCGAAAGAAAATAAATATTTCTGCGTTCGATGGGACCTGAACCCACAACCTTCCACTTGCCGGGCAGAGGCTCTACCCACTGAGCATCTACCTACATCGGCGCTGGTATCACTACGCCAATAAACGTTGATTAATATTGTTGTTTGATTTAATCTGCGTAGTGTTCGATTTATATAAAAGGTATATCTGGATATTTTATATGATGTTTTAGTATTTTATATATTTGATTTTTAGTATTTTATATATTTGATTTTTAGTATTTTATATATTTGATTTTTAGTATTTTATATATTTGATTTTTAGTATTTTATATATTTGATTTTTAGTATTTTATATATTTGATTTTTAGTAAATAATCTCGAGTACCATGGATTTAAAGTAGAAAGACTAGAGTAATGTTTCGCAGTAGTATGTTTTTTGTTAGCAGTATTTTTTCACTAGATAAAAAAACAACCTTACTTCCAATGCAACAATCTAAATATTTGGTAACATAACAGATATATCGTCATAAATTGCACTTGGGTTGAATAAACTTATTCTCTCTTTCCAATCCCAGAACTTGTTTTTGGCGGTCGCCAAAACCTAGTGTAGAACATGGAGTCCCCTCATAGTTATAAGCGTCTGGCCAATTTGTGACGTCACAACTCCCCGATACTGTACTATCGGACTTCTTTTCGTGAACAGATAGTAGACGGATTTCACTGTACTCATAAAGTGAAAAACGTGTTTTATTTTCGTTGTTAATATTTTTATTGAAGTCATATTTTACAAATGTATTTTATGATTTTTCATGTGACTTTTTTTTAATCCTATACAATCTCTTTTTTTTATAATTCGGTTTAATCAGTTTATTTTTTTTTCATGATTCAACCAGTTCATATTTTTCCATTTAATTCTCCTAGTTCATATTTTTCAATTTACTTTCTACTGGTTCATTTTTCATCATTAAGGGGACATAGGACTTTTAAAATCTTCAAAAAATCGTTTTTGTTTTTAATTATTGTGAAAAAAGTATCCACTTTTCTGAACATTTTAAAATAAACCGGGTGAAAATCGACTGAGTATTAAGCTCAAAAAAGCAGCAAAAACATAAACACCAGTAGTATATTATTTAAAGGCAAATAAAACTTTGAAGCTTGTTTTCACGAAACGTACTTTATGAAGTTTGCACGCATATTTTCTGAAAAACAGTTTAATATAATTTAACGAAACTTTTAGAATAGCTTTAGATTATGAAACTTTAGCCGTCCCACTAGCTGAAAGTTGCCATATATACTGCATTTTGTAAACATGAGACAGATTCATAATACCAAAAAATTACATAAATATCATATTTAAAAGTTAAAAAATTTTAAATGGGTTTTATATTTTTCACAACTTTGTTTTTTTGGTAGGATGTAAAGAGACAATAATTAAATAATAAATAATTATTATTAATAAAAACTCATATTAAACTAAAATTTAAGTTGTAATCATTCGCGCAGTGGGTTTCGGTGTTTTGTTAAGTAGAAAATAGGCATTTCATATTTTGTAAATTAAAAAACAAATATAATGTATTTAAAAATAATACTGATATGATATAAATGCAGAATGCATGACTACTTTAACTGTTTTTATTTCATTTCAATTCATATAATACTTTCTGAGTTAACAAGTTCTGAAATTAGTGCAAAATTTGGTACTTTTTTGGATTTTAAAAGTCCTAGGTTCTCTTAAATCCAAACAGTTCATTTTTCATGATTAAATCCGAACAGTTCATTTTCATGATTAAATTCAAACAGTCCATTTTCATGATTAAATTCAAACAGTATTCCTTCAAATCTGGAGTTTCTGTCCATACAGCAATTAAAATCGAGTACAAAAACCGTTTCAACACTGAATCTGACATTCCTTACAGATATCAACAATAAAACCTAACCTCTACAAACTAAACAACTAGTCTTTTCACTAGGTACAGCATTCTGTAATTGAAATATTTTTTTTGTTCCGTACCTGAATATTTATTACTAACGTGTACAATGATACATAACAAACATATACTACATAAAGAACGTATATTATACGTTTAAGAGAGTATAGGGGTCACCGCAGTCGAATTTTTTCTTAAAAGGGATTAAGACGAACAAAAAGTTTGGGAACCACTGCCTTACATCAGTGGCGCAGCGTAGGAGGGTGCCACCGGGGCGAAAGCCTCGGCCACCAAATTCTGAGGGGTGCAAAATTTCAATACTGAATTGGTGGAAGGGAGTATTAACGGGTTTTAGCAGGAGCAATACTTAATTTGCACTGAGCGTTGGCGATCCACGCTATGCCGCTGCCATAAAGTATCCAATAATCATGAAATATAAGGGTGGGGAGAGTAAATATTTCATATACTTCCCTTTCTCACAAGGGTGAATCCAGAATGTCGTTACGGAGGCCTTTACCGGGAATATTTTTAGTTTTCTATTGTTAAATAGTTTAGGTAAATGTTGTTATATTACTAGCCTTCCTCTATACTCACCAAAATATTTAATTTACGACAATGAATTAAAGTTGGGCTTTTCTTTAATTAAACTATATGGTTTAGGGTAGATTATAGTCAAGTATGACAGAAGGATAAGCTAGTAAAGGAGACATATACAATAACCAAAACTATAATTTACAATGTAATTAATAGAACAAGTTAAAATTTAAACTGCAAAAACTTCGTAATGGTTTTACTTTTTTTTTATAACAAGCAACTTTTAAAAAAAATTAAGTTTAGTAAGTTAAGTAAAGTAGTTTAGTAATTTATGTTACTTATTTTTATTATATTAATTTATATTAATTTATATTAATTTAATTAATTTAATTAATTTATATTAATTTATTAATTTAATTTATATTAATTTAATTAATTTATATTAATTTAATTAATTTATATTAATTTATATTAATTTATATTAATTTATATTATTTAATTAATTTATATTAATTATATTAATTAATTAATTTAATATATTAATATTAATTTATATTAATTTAATTTATATTATATATTAATTTAATTTATATTAATTATATTAATTTAATTTATATTAATTTATAGTACTTATTTATATTTATACGTGGGTGTTGAAAATTATTGTGTAGTTTAGTAAGCTAAGTGCAAAGTCAAGCCATCTTGGTTTCTTTGAAAATTTGTCAATCACTTTATTTACATCAATATGAATATTTCTGTGGGTGTGTATTAAAAGTCTCTTCTGTCATCCGCGTTCGAAGCCAAGTTTGACGGCGCTTCAACGATAAAAAACTACGTTATGCTGAAGCAACACTTACTGTAAACGTAGTTTGAAAGACGAGTAGCTTGAAGATTCGTGAAAAAAACGTCTGGATCGCATTTCTCCAAGACTTAGAGACTTTGGACGCCTGTGTAAGACTTTTATTTATTACAGTCGTAACAAACAACACATAAAATATTCTTCATCGTCTTTATTTTTTTCCTATTTTTCTCCCTGACCAGGGAATGGCGATCGCCCCCTTCCACCAATCGCTGGATCAGCCAATGCTTCCTGATGACAAAAACTTCATCTATCTTCCTGCCCGATGCCCGAGGGGTTTAAACGCTTTCTTAAATTCTCTAAAATAAATCAAGCTGCTCTTCGATTTATTTTTATAGATATACTTTATTTTAAAAATAACAGTGGAAATTTGTTTGTACATAAACAATTAAAACATTGAGTTACAAAAATAAACTTTGCAAAAGTCTTTATTTAAAAGACATAAAAGATCAAAGATCGAGATTTCTTTTCTGTGTTATGAACTTCCAAATCTTGGTAGTAATTTAGAAATCCATACCTGGGCAAAGTAAGTGCCGAAGATATTTTTGTAGTGTTTCCGTTTTATGATAATGTCACAAAGAAAAGTATTTCTCCAATAAGCCAGTGATATATGAAAAGCAAATGACATATGAAGCCAGTGACATGAAGCTATGATGAAAAAAGCCAGTGACTAATGAAAAGTCAATGAAAAGTCAACCTCCTCCACAATGACGAATGAACTTTCCTAGAACAAATGACCCAAGATATCGTAGGCTTTCTACAGCAGAATTATAATTATCTGCATTAATTGGGTAGGTAAAGATAGGGAATTAGATAAAAGGGAATTAGAAAAGATAGCAGGGTAGGTAAAGATGTTCGGAATTAATTGGGTGCAATGATGCGACAAAGGGCAAATGGTAGTCGCCTGAGGTCGCTACAAGGTCAAGTGGC
Source organism: Dysdera silvatica (assembly GCA_006491805.2). Taxonomy (NCBI): domain Eukaryota; kingdom Metazoa; phylum Arthropoda; class Arachnida; order Araneae; family Dysderidae; genus Dysdera; species Dysdera silvatica. Next base: position 52,456,545 of record QLNU02014802.1, read on the forward strand.
ATTTTTAATGAAGGATTGAAACTAGATTAATCGAATTTTTCGATTGTTCGTGTCTTGGATTATCAAAATTCTACTGTAATTGTTTTCTATCTTATCCAGGGAGAACTTTCTCTTTATTGGGAACACAGAGCTGATACCTACGACCAAGCTTCCCATGACGATAATGACGTAACGATTATTATCAACTAGTTCAAATTCAGGAACACAATCGAATAAAACAGATATGTTTGTTGCAAAGTTATTATCTCTGTCATTTGAACATGGTATTCAGGCCCTAATTTCCAGAAGTAATTTCGTATTTACATCGCTGGATTCGTCTCCGACGATAACTCACATTTCTTTTTTAAGAAAAGTTAAAGAAACTGTCTAGTTGATAAAGTGAACTCAACGAATTTGATCAAATTGATAAGGACGGCCGTTTCTTTTTCTTCCCGTCGGAGTTCGAGCTTGATTTGTCTGCACTTCTGCCAAATACCATGCCAATCATCTTCGACACTGACAGCACTGGACCGGCTTTTCTGCGTACGGGCAATGTCCTTAAAGCTTGCATAGCTCGAGCCTCTCTCAACAAACTTTGGAAAGCAAGGCTGACTCCAACGTAATTTTCTGCGGCAGAAACTTCATAAAATTGGCACCTAGACAAAGAGAAAAACGATAAAGTGGTATTAGATACTATGCTGCAAGAGTGTTACAAAGGGTACGTTTCATATCATAATGGAAGTTTACACACGTAAGGAGTAGGTAAAGCTAAAGAAATGATGGTATTTTCATTACCAAGAGGCATTTTTATTATCAGAGTAATGATAATATAACAGTTTGCTAATTTAAATAGGAAAAACTGTGTTCAATAAATAATGTTTCAATAATGTAAGCGTTACGCTGAGAAAAATATCCAATAAAGAAGACTCGCGTTAAAGTCAAGAATTAGCCGCAAACTGTAACTCCAGGGTTAGTCTTCTTTAATTAGAACCATGACCAAAAAGATAATGAAATGCAGTATTGGTATACACACATATATTGGTATATGTATATTTAATATATATATACATACATATGTATATACGCATACATATTGGTATACACAGTTGTAAAAAATTGCTTTCTGAAAAGTTTGATTATTGCCATTTTAGAAGATTTCGAGCTTTTCGAAAGCTACTTTTTATAGCTAAAAAAATCACATAGCAAAATCGTTAATGCCACGACTGGATCATCGAGTAATGGAAAAAAAGATGTGTTGCCAAATTAAATTAAGGTTGCAATTTTTTAGATAAAATATGTATGAATGACAAGAGGGAGGCATTTAGTATATTGACTTCAAACTGTAGCTTACCGCTTGTTTATATTAGTATAGTTATTAGGGACATTTCATGCAAATCTAACTTTTTTATTGGTTCTCTTACTATTTAATGCAAGGGTACGCCAATTCCACACTATGAAGGCTTTTAGAGGTCTGCAGTGGGCAGTAAAAAATGGGGGAATATATTATTCTGTTATAACATGAATTAGTAGATCGAGCAAGTAAATAAATGTGTGTGTGTATACTTATATATATAAATATAAATAAATTTTGGAAACAGGCTTTGGGACGGGCAGAGCGCCATGTTCCCAAGCCTCTTTTTACATCACTTCTTAATGTGCCATGTCTAGAAACTTCCTGACAATGTGACACGTGTTTAGGATTGTGGCTTTTTGTATTTCAATGTAGGTGTTTGGGTCAATGTTGAGTATCTCCAAATTCGTCGCAAGCGTTTTTGGTACTATCCCTGTTGCTGAGATGACTAACGGGATGATGAGGATCTTTTCCATACCCCATATATCTCGTACTTCATGTCTGAGATCTTGGTACTTGGTGATTTTCGTTGTGTAGGTTGTCTGTATGTTATTGGTGTTGGGTACTGCTATGTCGATTAAGTACGTGGTCTTATTCGATTTATCGACGAGGGTTATGTCAGGACGGTTATGTGGGACTGTCTTGTCTGTTATGATTGCTCTATCCCAGTAAAGCTTGTGTGTTTCGTTCTCATGCACGGTCTCTGGCTCATATTTGTAGTACGGGCATTTTTCTGTCAGAAAGCCAGCATTCGCTGCCAATTTCTGGTGGACTATTTTCGCTACTTGATCGTGTCTATGTTTGTAGTCTGACTGCGCAAGGATCTTGCATCCTGCCATCACGTGTTGGATTGTCTCCGATGCCGCATGACAGTGTCTGCATTTGTCGCTTTCTATGTCTTTTCTCTGGATGAATTTCTGATTGTTCCTTGTTGCGATCACTTGGTCTTGGATGGCTAGCATGAATCCTTCTGTCTCTGGCTGGAGAGTGCCTTTGGCCAGCCAAGAATTTGATGCCTTTTTGTCAACGTGTGGTTGTTGCAGGTCATTGTAGTGCCTGCCATGTAATGGTTTTCCGCTCCCACCCACACACCCCCACACACACACCCACACATACACACATACAAGTAGTAATATCAGAGTACAATTGAAATTATCTGATTGTGAATGAAATGAGTTCAGAATGAGGAATTGGACCATTCAAGAATTTTTTGAAAAATGGGTTTACTAAACACAGAAAATCACGTCATCCATCAATTTATATGACGTAGGTACTATAAAAATTATCAAATATTCTAATCATTAACAAGTAAGTACAAATATTTTAATTCGACAAATGGAGCAATTTTTCGGTTAGTTTAGTAATTATTCAGTTTTCAGACTTTTAACGGCGTATTTCACAATTACATATCTGCTTCGGTTGGTTCATTTTAGTTATGAACTCCTCAAATATCAAATTGAAAATGGAATAAGAGATTGTAAATGAAATAACAGATTGTAAATGAAATAACAGATTGTAAATGAAATAACAGATTGCAAATGAAAATCATATTGCAAATGAGCTAGATCATAAGATATCAGATTGCGAATGAGCTATCGGATTATAAATAAGGTATCACCTGTAAAGCAAGGACATTTCATGGCCGTCATCCACTCCAACTTGCCGAGCATGTGGCTCAAGATCTCTTTTGTTTCCCAATAATATAACAGATGATGAAGATGATGATGAAGGTGATGACGATGTGGAATGACGAAGGACACCTTTGGCTTTGGCCACATATTCTAAACATCTCTGCGCGACAACAAATGAAGATCTGTCACAAATGCTATAGACGACAACATAGGCATCGGCCCAATCAACATGTTCTCGGAGACATCCTTTCTCCTAAAGCGGGGTAAAACGAAAGTTAATATTCTCTATACAAAAGAAAGGGAACAGGGGAAAATTTTCAGGGAACTGAGGCGGAAAATTTTCAGGGGCCTGACGCGGAAAATTTATAACTCAACAAATGTAATTTTTTATTACATACTTGGTTGTACCAGGGTCGTCGAGAGCCAAAGCGGGGCCCCCATGCTTAATTTTGACGAGCCTCCCTATAACCCCTTCCCTGGGCAGTAGCAAAGATATTTTTTCTTTTTGGGGGAGGGGGTTGAACCCCGGAATGAACAAAAAGTATGAAATAAAGCATTTTTCCGTACTTAATTATTTTAAACGACCACTGCTGAAAAAAAACCAAAAAAAACAAACTAATGTAGGCTATTATTTTTTTTTTTTTTCAATAATCGAGACAGGCTAATGAAGAATAATTAAAAAACTGTACATTAAAAGTGTACAAAATCTTATTAATCTGGATTTAGAGAACAATTTTTCTGGCCTTTCGACTATCGGGGGGGACCGGGCCCCCCACAACACAGGTCCTTGCCAACGCGGGCCCAAAGACTTTATTCAGACCCCTGCTTCCCCCCTCCTCTCTCGTCGACCCTGGGTTGTATACATTGTTGGGGATTTCCATCTTTTAAAGAGCTCAAGGGATCCTGTCCCCATCCCTATCTATATGTGTAATATTTATTACCATATTTACGAAATATACTATTCTATATAGCTTCTAGACTCATATTATCCAGTAATAAACGCCAATCTTTTGAATTCATTTAAAAGCTGAGAAAAATGATTTACTATGAACGAATGTACTAAATACTCACCACAGATGTAGAGTACTCATGTGTATCATTACCCGAAGTCAAATAATGCAGAACTACTAAAATATAAATATCACAGAATTCTCCCGAGTGTAAAATATCTGGGTTACGCTTGTATAAAAAAACTTGTTATAAATTCCTTGAAGTTAAACACTGTTAAATTCCTTAAAGTTTAACACTGTTAAATTCCTTAAAGTTTAACACTGTTAAATTCCTTAAAGTTTAACACTGTTAAATTCCTTAAAGTTTAACACTGTTAAATTCCTTAA
>QLNU02014802.1:52477549-52503186 GCA_006491805.2 Dysdera silvatica
TTTTCTCAACCCCCTAGAAATATTCGTTAATATTTTCAGCCCCCCCCCCCGAAATATTCGTATGGGCGCCCATAATCAAAACCCCATCTTACAGAGGTATAAACAAATTTCAAGAGTTTGCTGCTACTCGGATTCCAACCCGAATTTTCTGTATGATACATAAACGCTTTACCACCACGCCACCGTAGTCTTCTAGCATGATCGGCAAGGTTTTAATCAAAGTACCTTGTACTGGAGAACTTCTGAGTCAGGGTCTCCGAAAACGAGACATAAAGTCGAAACTGGTGGTAATGCAACAATGGGATTTATTGACGTAATACATCATGTCAAGTCGAGTATTAAAAAAAAGCAAACAAGCCACGCTCTTTTAGAAAAAAAAAAAATGGCGATTTAAGTAAAAATCAGGAAAGAAATTCAATCCGGCTGTTCGAGGCTAGTTCACTCCTTGATTTGTTCCACTTACGTCAAAGTTCTACAATTTCCGATTTTCCTGTTAGGTAAGCTTGGGCAACCATTGCTCCAGGCAGTTTCCTCCTACCAGTGCAGAAACCCTTTGATGGATGGATGATTCGGACACTCCAACCAACAGCAAATAAAGCACCACCAAGACCAGAGGTTGTTAACAAGTTCGAGGGTGTTGTTATTGGATGTCAGCGAGGAGCATTGTGAAATGGGAAGAAAGGGTGGAAGGAACGCGGAAATGAATTGTTTCTGCAGTTGAAGAAGAATCAGAGAAGAAGGGAAAAAATTCGCTGCGTGAACTGAATGAAGAACAAGTGGGATGATGATTAACTATTTGCATATGGGGGGTACTTGTTTGTCAGTTGTTAATTACATTGCCGTGAACTTGACTTTCATCGGGGTTGCCGAATCGGCAATTTTTCTGCTAACGAATGGAAAAAAAAAAATAGCTGTACAATGCTATTTTCTCCGCTCGTTTGCTAGTTGTCCGCAAGCTTTCACTTCGATTTAAATTTTAGATTTACTAAAGCAAATCATAAAAAAATATATATATATATTCATAAAAGGTTCTGGAAGGGGGTATATATAAATTTAACGATAAATATTATAGAGTAAAACTTATTAATAGTGGACATACCGTGTCTTTAGAATTATTCTATCCATTCGAGTGTTAGTTTATAGCATACATTGGGACTGGGAATTGAAAATGCGTCCACTAACTGGAAGGGTCCACTATTCGGGGGTTTCCACTATGGAGGTCTTATTGAATTTTGTGTTACGTTATTATAATATATGAAAATTTTACAATTTATGAAGATATCAACGTAGGATGATTATTTTTATTATCTATTCAGGACCGTAGTTAGAAGCTTGTTACAGGAAAGGGCTCTGAAAGTTACAGAGGGGGCTTAAAATTCTTTAATATTTTAATGTATTTTATTAATATATTTAATAACACTAAATATCTAAGTAGACTAATATATTTAAAATTAATAAATAAATTTCTTAAAATAAATTTTGCATTAAAAACTTATAAATTTTAGTATACCTCTCTATAATTTCTCTTATCCTTGTTATAAAATAAATGAAGACTCAAACCTCTGTAAAAGAACATTTTATACACAAGATTTACTATAGAAAGTTATTTTAAATACATTTTTAACGTCAAGGAACAATTTCCATTATCATGTACAATTTCTTACAAAGTAAAAGATGTAAAGATACTACAATATTTGATTTCTTAGGAAAAATATTTCCCGGGGGGGGGCTGACTACATTTCCAGGGCGGCTCAACCCCCTATAGCCCCATCCTGGCTACGGCTCCATATCTATTAATGAGTTTAATAAAAGGCAAATACCCAGTGGCGGTTCTAGGCTAGGGCTGGGGGGCCATGGCCCCCCCAAATATAATTGGATTTTATTATATTTCTGAAGTGCACGGGCGTCGTCCGTGCATGCAGTGCCCCCTACATTTTTTTTTGTCTAATACCGCTGCTGCAAATACTAAATAGAATTCACGAAAGATAATGATTTTGACAGAAGGAAGAAAGATTTAACGCTTTGAAACGACAGCTTAAACGAAATCAGGATTAGTAAAAATCAAATAAGCTAGCCATAGGATCAGATGGTAATGAGATCAGAGAATCAAATATTTTAACTGAAATATCCGTGAAAGCTTAAAAATACCAAGAAAATTAAATAAAAAAAAAAAAAGGAATGCTTCACCAATCGGGATATTTTGCACTTCGCGCCCATGATACTTTAATTTTTTTAACGTATTATAATTTTTACTTGTGTGATCTTTATGGCGCAAGGGTAAATCTGCTCCGGGACTTAAGAGGTTCGGGACCTTCGAAACGCTGTTAAGGCCGAGGGAACCAATCTTCAGACTCCGGTGGTTAGTAAGCTTTTTTTTTGGGGACAGAAGTTGGGAGTTGAACCCGGTGTAACCGCACGCTGGGCGGACGCGTTACTTGTTTGTTTGTTGGTTTTACGGCTCAAAGACTACAGTGGTCATGCTGCGCCGGGACCTACAGTTTTCCGAGGAATCCGAACCTCTTAAGGCCTGGGGAACCAAACCCCGGACTAAAGATCGCAGTGTACAACAGCAGAGCCATCTGTTATATTGATAAGCTATTTTTTTATTTGGGTTTTGAGGGATTTTCCCTTTAGAGATTTTATCAATCTGCTGAATTTTCACCATTCTTTGCAAGTTTCTACATTTCAAAAGCTTTGACTTTGCTTTTAGTGTCCCCTTTACATTGTCTACCGTGCCATTATCTTGGGTTCGACTCTTATTGGAATCGTGGGGCGCGTGCGGGGAATCCACCCCACGTAGTCTGGGGTTTGCTTCTCCTTTGGCAGCAGAAACTCGAAGTCCATAAAAAACTGCGGGCCCCGTTGCAGCATGACCTTTGCTCTCCTTGCGTCATGAAAATAGAAACACCTTGTACATTGTCCAGACCTATCACATCCAGACGTAACATTTTGAAGCTAAGAGTGCAAGTTGCCGACTTGATTTTCTTTAGCACTTTTTCATTTTATTAAATTTTAGCTTGGTCCTAGTTTTTTTTAGTTGTACGGCGCAAGGACAGCGAGGGTCATGCTGTACCGGGATCCGAAATTTTCCGAGGAATGTGAACCTCTCAAGGCCTAGGGAACAACTCCCGGAATATGATGAGCAGTTAGCCGGTAAGCGCTGACTTGGCCAATCCGGCAACCATTTGTTTAGGTTTTACGCCCGATAAATTACTATTTTCCGAGTAATTCGAACTTCTGTTTCCTAGAGAACCAAACCCCGGACTACAATGGGTAGAAAATTCGTTCTATGGTACCATTGGAATTGAATCTGGTCTAACGACATAACAGACGAATGCATTATCCCCACGATACAACCATGAAGCCACACCCAGCATCTAATTCACATTTTCACAATACATGTTTTCTCTGTAACTTCGAGACTATACATGCAATTAAGTTATTTACAATTAGAGACCGGAAGTTCGGGCACTAAAAATGGCAAAAAAGACAGACAAAAAGGCACTTAAAAAGTTTAAAGTAGGAATTAAAAACAGGTATTTAAAATTATGGAATAAGACATTTAAATCAATAAAAAAATATGGAAAAAGACATTTAAATCAATGAGAAAGGATAGTCAAATTTAAGGTCTAAAACGTTGGCTTTCAATTAGTTTCCATCGCGGGTCACTTTGGATCTTTCTTTGCGGTCCGTGGGCCAGCCAGAAGATATAAAAATGAAATTATCTTAACGCTATATAGACACTGGCGTAACTAAAGGCCCTTAACCCCCCGAAGAAAAAAATACTCAGTTTCTTATATTTTGTAACTGGGCCAGCTTTTACTGTTCGCGAGCCGGATCTGGCCCGCGGGTTGCCTATTGAGAATCACTAGTGTAAAAACTAGCTTTGGAAGGTATATAGTATACAGTATTCCCTCTACTGTCTTATAAATAAAATGAAAGAAGTAGGCGTTATTGAAGAAAAAATTAATATCATACATTTTTTAATATTTCAAATGGAAAATTTGCTATTTAAAAGATAATTTTAGATGGGTTTATTCGAACGACCTATCTCCTCTTATTGTACATGACAACAATATTATTTTTTAAATTTTCAAATGTTAAATTTTGACGTCTGCAAGTCAGTAACATTTTATAATATGAAAAAGATTTGTTTGTTTGGCTTTTTTATGGCGCAAGAGCATCTGGGCTATACTGCGCCAAACATGGTAAAATCAAAGACTGTAGTAAAAACCAGTACTTTTTAAAAATTTTAAAACGTGCGTATGGTCAGCATGGTCATTTAAAATGTCAGACAGTGATGAAGAGTTAAAAGTAAGAGTGCGGGCAAGTCTATAATAGGGGCATTGAGTTAAAATGTGTAAAACACTCATGGATTCATTGCACACTTGGCAAATTGGTGCTGGTGAAAAAGATCTCTTCACTTCAACTGAGGTGGTGCATATCTAAAGCAGCATGCCATAGTAGGAAACATTGTCAGTTCCGTTGTGGCATCACCATTTATAACTTTCTCTATAGTCTTAATGGATTCAAAGTCTTGATTTGCAGAAATCACGTTTTTGCATTTCTTCTTGGTGACTTCACTAGTTTTACCAGGGGCAGATATAAGGTCTTGTAAAAGGTCTTGTAAAAAGTTGCGTACAACTTCTAATGACAAAGAGATATTTCTTTTTTTCTAGACGTTCTGTAGATTTTGGAAGTTCTACAAAATGTATTGAAATGAATGACAATACATTTTTCACTTTGAAGCTGCAAAATAAAAACTTGCTTTTATAGCTACTGCTTCTTCAGCCGAAAATGATTAAAATATTCAACCGAAAAACTGTTGACAATTTCAGCAATTTTGTCTAGATGTAGGCAACAGTATGAGACTGCTGATGTCTAAGATTTCCCCATCTTCTGAGAATTGGTTGCGGAGGTAACCGAACGTCCGGCACCATTCCTTGAAAGCTTGAATTCTCGAAAGAGCCTTTATGAATGTTTTTATAACGTTGAAAATGAGAATCTCCATTTTAGGATAGAGACCTCACACTTGATCTGCAATCCTATGCAATGCATGAGCAAAGCATGCTAGATGAAGCACACGAGGGAGAAAGACTTTCAGCGCAATTTTAGCTTTTTTTTTTTTTCATATGAGGGCCGCATTTGAAATATGACTGTGAAGAAGATTTTGCTTGAAGGGCGGGGGGTGCGGTATCTGACCATAAAAATGGAGTACTCATATCCAAGGGTGTCCATTAAAGAGAGATTTTACTGTATATATATATATATATATATATATATAGGCGCCAAGCATGTGGTGCTAGAAAAGGCCCCTGACGACGGTTCTGGGGCTGCGTGCTGATATTACGTCGTATTTGTATGTGTGTGTATATATATATTTGTATGTTTGTACTTGTATGTTTATATTTGTATATGTTTAACAATGTAATTTATATTGATCTTTTCTCTTGCCTTGATTCTGTTCAACCTTTTTTATCTAACCCACTATTTTTTTTACTTTCGCTATTCATCTTGTATATGCATTTCTTATTTTCACTATAACTTATCTATTATGTGGCAGCTGCTCAATGCGCGCTATACTTAGATAATTACACATTTATTTCTTCTTTATATTTTCCTTTAATATTCTTTTCTCCAATTCTAAATTTACTATATTTGAAACCTCTCTCTCTCTCTCTCTCTATATATATATATATATATATATATATAGGAATTCTTAAATTTATACAAAACACAAAGCAAACGGACTCACAACGTAAATACAAACAGAAATAAGCTTTTATGGCAAAAAGTTCAAAAAAGGCATTTTACTAAAAAAATTTAAAAATAGGCAAAATAAAGCATTTATGGGGTTTTGCTTGAACTTCTGGGCTCTACTTATAACTTATACGCTTATAACTATAATTGAAAATTCCTGTCAGTTAGCGCAGCTAATCCGTGTGCAACCATGGAAATAGCGGCGAAGGACTATTGTTAAAAAATGGGGAAATTAAACAAGATTGAAAACATTACCTCATAGCCCCATTACAAGACCATTTACGAGCTAAGTAAATCCACACACATATATGCACACGCATGCTTACTTCTTTTCAACCGGTTTTTCTCACGTTCGTATTATTGTATTATTTCGAGTTCATGGTTAAGAATTCGGCCATTGCTATCAGATTGCGGAAAAGTTCCGCCTAAGCATCAAAAATCACCGCCGTTTCGCTTAACAATAAAATAATGGGCGGTGAAACCCTTCACATGTGAGCAAACAAAGAGGCTCTCATTCGAGAAGATGCTGTAAGATAAAAAAAAATTCTAGATGCACATCCTGAAGAAAAGATACTAAAAATATTAGTTATGGTCAGCAAAGGTGGACACAGGGGCCATGACCCCCCACAAATGTATTTTTTCACTGTAAAAATTCCAACTTTTATGATAAATGGTGTTATTCCAAGACCATGGCAAATTCTGTCCTTGACCTCCCCCAAATGGATGTCTGTGCACGCCTCTGATGATCAGTTGCGTAGCAGTTCAAAACTCACGGGGTTCAAATGGCTTTAAAAAAGGTTATGCGATGCGACCTCAAAGAAAATGTGTTTTGATAACCAATGGGGGACTTGAAGGCCCCCCCCCTCCTTACATCACTGGTTATGGTGACAATATTCTTTTATAAATTTGTTCGTTTCTAATAAAATAGTAATTTTGAAATTAAACTGAGAGACTTGGAAAATTGTTGTTGGCTTTTAATGCAGAATATGACCTATGACCTCTCTTATGAGAGAACATGACCTATGACATTACCGAACTTATGACCTATAACGAAGGCTATGACCTATAATGAAAAACTGTTCTCTGAGGTTAAAACTGTGCGGTAGTAACACGTCCGCTTAACGCACCCCATTATCTCGGGTTCGATTCCCGACAGCGTAGTATATATATAAAAAAAAAAGCGATTACCTTCCAACTGCTTACAATAGTCGGGAGGTAAGTTTACTAGCCAAAAGAGGATTGAATTCCTCGGAAAACTGAAGGTTCTGGCGCAGCGTGACCCTTATTGCTCTTGCGCCGTAAAATTCCCAATAAACAAACAAAACAAAGCCAAAATTAACAAATGCGGACATCCAGATCCTATTCCTTGAATCTAAAACTTAACGAGTGAAATAAAATTCTTGAAAAAAATTTTAACGGTTGAAGTGTAATTTTTTTTCTCAAAATTAAAAAATATTTAGTTAGTGTGAAAAATGAAAATGCATGTAATTAATAATAAAAAATATAGAAATTACGACACTTCGATTATAGCTTTTTTTTTTGGCTTAACTGCACGGCTCGTTACACGCGTTCTCTCTCCTCCTGCAATTGTAGTAGTTTGGCTTGTGACGTCATACTTAGGTGTTTCTTGCATGCTTGGAACAACATTTGTACCCATTTTGGGTTTCTGTATGATCTGTTTTAGATTGCGTTTGTGGAGAGTAATATTCCATGTTCTGATTGGTCGTTTTCAACCTACGAGGATATGGCCTAGAGCGATCATAAGATTTACAGGTATATATATTGATTGAACATTTTAACTATTCAGAAATTACTCGAAATCTATCCAAAAGGACGGCCCCTGAAGCGGGGGGATATGGGGGGTTCTCACCTCAAACCCTTCTGATAAGTAATTTGTTTTCAGGTATGAATTTTGTAAAAAGTAACTAACCCAAAAAACAAATGCTTACACGAAACACCGTCAACAACATTTCAACATGGCGGAGACTGTTTCCAGTCACTTTTGGCAACACCGCCAAAAATATTTAGTCCTGTGATGGACTATGCAGTTTTACCGATTTTCTTATATTTAAAAGTGCCTTATGTCAACAAATAGGCAGGTTAGTTGAACTATTATGCCACGAGAGGAGCAAACGTCATGCTGTACACTAACTTTAGTACAATGGTTCTCAAACTTTATGAAGTCGTGGCACACTTAAAATCTTACAAAAAATCGTAGGCGCACTGTACACAAAATGCTAATGAGTAGGATGCAAAATTATTTTTATTTATATTAATTAATTTCATTTTATTAATATTAATTTTACAGATGCGTATATTTCCCACAGGTAAGTCAACTTCCATACATCCCTGTATTTAACTATATAACTAAAAATCATTTGATAATACCTCGCACATATCTGGAATTTCTTAGGGTTCACCTAGGGATGTTACTGAGCATGAGCTACTGGTGAGTCACATTTTGGGAATATCTTTTGTGCATCACTGTTCCAGTAGAAGCTCACAAATGCGTTAATAGTGATAGCGAATCAAGCTCCGCAATGAGATAATATAGTTCGTTCGCGGAAAGTTGACCGATGGTACCGTTAGAATTCACGGGAGCTGACGTCACAAACGGGCTAGGTCATTACAGCAGAGGGAGAACATAATTTCAGAACTTTGGGCGTAAACAAACGTTCACTAAAAAACAGTTCTGAAATGACGTCCTTTTCTACTGTAATGAATAGCCCGTTGTGACGTCACTCCGCAAATTCCAACGGTACCATCGGTCAGCTTTCGCGAACAAACTATATCTTTGAGTGCAAAACTTTCAGGCTATTTTAAGAATTAAATTAATACTTTAAGCGTTGAGTTTTACGGCGCAAAGTCAGCAAGGTCATGCTCTTCCGGGACCTACAGTTTTCTGATATTCGATTTTTAGGGCCTGGGGAACTAACCCCCGCACTACGGCGAGCAATAAATGTGGTCAGCAATCTTTTTTTTTTTTGCACAGTCGAGAGTCGAACCTGGATTACTGTACACCTAGGCGGATGTTACCACTGAACCACCGCAGGGCCGGAGAGTTATCTTTAAAGTTTAAATAATATTATATTGTGTATTGTTTAATATGTTATTATATTATATATTAATTATATACGTCTACGTATTATAAGAGATGGTATACATCTGTCAGGATATTCTTTGGTTTTCGATAACATCAACCTAAGCATCGATCCTACCACGTGGAGAAAAATATATTTCTAAGAGAAGTAATTAAATTTAATCTAATCCGTGCTTTGTTCAGTGACGGACACAGGGTAAGGGGTTATGACCCCCAAAGTGTATTTTCACTGTAAAAAATTCCAACTTTCATGATAAATGAAGGGTGTCATTCCAAGACCATGGCAAATTCTGTCCTGACCCCCCCCCAATGAATGTGTATCCGCCTCTGGCTCTGGTGATATATATATATATATATATATTAGTTTCATCTAGAAAAATAGGTCAATGGCCCATAGCCTGACAAAAGGCCATTTTTTTGGCGCTCTAAATACATAGATATGAATATCAGCGGTTAAGTCAATTTTACTGCTACCAATTCCTTTAAACGATCTTAATTTATTTAATTCTTATTACTGCTTATTTTAAACTTTTTAGTTTTTGTTTGCAGGTAAGCATTTTTTGGAGGATTTTTTTTTTTTTTTTAGTTAAGTATATGCGAAAGGCGAGGAAAAGTGCACGTGATTGCAATCTAACGGCAATGTTGCCAGATGGCAAGATTAAAAAATCCCAACTTCGTACAAAATAATTAAATTAATATAACTATAATTTAGTTAAACACAATATCTTATAATATTTCATTTATTCAAATATCCTATACTGTATGACAAGTAAGCTTCATAAAATAGGGATGTAAAACATGCTTAATTTAGAGCTTAAAGACAAACAAATTGATTTTAACAAAAATTTGATCTCAAAAATACGTGGAACCGCTAACGTTTATCGCAGTAGTCCGTGGTTGAAAGTCTGCAAACCTGGCAACAGTGCTTTGTTTACAAATATTCGTCTGCAATTTCATTTTGCCAAAACCATCAGTGTTATTACAGAAATGAAATGTTGGAGTACAAAATTTTTATAAATCAACAAATTTCGTCACGCGTTTTGGATTCTAACGTGGGAATTTGAATCATCATCGGGGAAGGATGGTGCGTTATTTTCCGAGGGTTGGGTGGGACATATGGGCACAAGGGCGGACAAGTTGAAGGGCAGGGCGCTTAATAGTTCAATGGGGCATTGCGCCCTTCTATTTCGCTTTAGATGAAACACTATATATATACATATAAAAACCTTTTTTAGGTACAAAGATGTCAACATGGTAAATAATTATGACGGCATCGGGAAAGAATTTCTATGGAAGCAAGAAAAAATGGAGTGTGTGCTGTCAAAAATTTTATTGATAAAATCTGTTACAAATTTACAACATAATATGTAACAGATTTTATCAATAAAATTTTCGACAGCACACACTCCATTTTCATTCATTCATTCCATTTCATTCCATTTTCATTCCATTTTCATTCCATTGCACAATTTCTATTATGGACAAATAATATGTAATAGAAGTTATATATAACGTTATCCGGTGTAGGTTTAGATGCATTTTGCATAACACTGTCTCTATTTCTACGTATATGCTGATACGCATAACTCTAGAGCCCCTAGAATTCTAGGGGCTCTAGGGTTCTAGAACCCCTAGAATTCTAGGCCGACACCCCCTGTGCCCCTACGTGGGTGAACCACTGATAAACATCCATATTTATGTTTTTTATTTGTTTAATAATTGCAAGAAATAAATTTATATAACATAGAAACACATTTTTTCATGCCAAAAAAGTATTTGCACATCTAAAAAAAGATGTTACTAATAATTACATTGCATGTCTTTTATGTACTTCATTCAGTTAAAGCTTGTAATTGCCTGGATATTGATTTTGGTAACTTTTCAGTTATTTCTACACTGATTTTCACCCATTTTTTAATAAGCGTTTGCCTAAATATAGTTTTGCTGGAAATTTTTATTTTTCCTTAATTTAATACCTAAAAAAAAAAGTCATAATTTCTCAATAGAATTGGAGTTTGGAGATAGTGGTGATATATTCAGTTTAAATTTTCGAATTTTAAAGCAACTACAACCTCGTTTTGTGAACAGTACGGTCGCCATCGTTGTCCTGTTGGAAACAGAACGAAATCCAATTCCCAAGTTCAACATACTGTCTAATAAATTACTTCGTAATATCTTAATATAATATCCAGCATTTACATTACCTCCAATAAAAGCCACATTGACAAATCTATTTGAAGCTTTCCAAATCATCTCATGTCCGTCGTTGCGTTTTACAGTTGGGCTTAAGCTCTTTGTTTCAAGAGAAGTGTTTGTAAAGAGAGAATACCACCGCTTGATAAAATAATACAATATATGTACAAAACAACGTAAAACGGGTAAAAAAAATTCTTTTATTATCAATAATAATATAATAAAATAATTTTTTACCTGCTTTATGTTGTTTTGCACATATGTCGTATAAGAAGTATTTGTCTTTTGCCACAAGTATTTTTTCCTATCCAAGTCGGTAATATTAAAATTAGTTTCCTGGAAAAATATCACCTTTTTCCGAAACTCTGAAGGTTTCTTGACAGACGCTTTGGCAAACTCAAATCTGGCGCAGTATCGTCCAGATGCTCTTGCGCCATAAATAAAACCAACCAACCAACCAAACAAAAAAACAAACAAACTCAAATCTTTTCCACCTTGTTCTTTCACCGATGCAAGGTTTGTGCATAAGTCTTCTGACTCGAATAAGTAGACGTGAAGAATATTGCGAACAGTTTGAGAACTTAGTATTGTCTACGATGCGGAAGCGACATCAATGGTTAATTCTCGACCACGAGCGGAGAAGGCCATCGATACTTGCTTGATGATGTTCCTCACCTGCCTTGCATTTTGCTTCTTTGGACGGCTAGATCTCGATCTGTTCTTCAAATTATTACTCCTTTTCTAATTTTTTAATGTGTACCGAACATTAAAGAAGTTCAAAATTATATACTTATCTATAACGCGATGACTAAAACAGCAATCATGAAAAAATATAACCCTCTTCCATATTGCGATAGAAAACTTACATTCTTTAGAGTCATGACAGCAGAAACATACGAAATTGCTGTCCTAAAGCTCTTATATTGTGTTTTTTTGAAAAGTATAATACTTTATTTTATTGTAATTTCATGTAGAATAATACTGTTTAATATAATAACTGTTTTAAAACAACTTTTTGCTATGCAAAAAATGCAAATACATTTTTGACATGAAAAAAATAGGTTTTTATTTTTTTATAAATTTATTTCTTGCAATTATTAAAAATATAAATACACGTATGGATATTTATTATTTAATTAATTCAATGATTTAAAAAATTTCGTAGTATTTGCTTTCCAATCTTATTTATGCGACATCATGCAGGTGTGCAAACATTTTTTTTGCCCCCTGGGCTTGATAATTTACCTAGGTAATTTATTTAATCAGACACACCATTACATACCTAATGCTGTTAATATTTTACTTGCTACCTAAAGTTAATGAGGTACTCAGAGACGGATTAACCTGTTAACTGGGTATGGACATTTTTCGTCATACCAGGAAGACTACCAAAATGCGAATGACGACATTTTTCGTCATGCCCGGAAGATTACACATTTTTAACAAAAAGTATCTCCTTAACCTGTTAACTGGGTATGACGACATTTTTCGTCATCCCCGGAAGACTACCAAAATGCCCCCCCCCCCAAAATTCCCAGTGCGAAACGAGTTTCGCAAAATTTTTATTCCCGGTTAACAGAAGAACCATATGGCGCAGGGTGCGGATTCAAAAATTGGTTTCGCTGAGTATTAATTATTTTCAAAAGAATTTCTTTGTGACGCAGTTTTTTTTTTAATTTATAAAGATCACCTTAACAGGCAACTGAATCTTATTAAAAAAAATACTAAATATTATTACATTACAATACTGAAAGCCACGATAACAATTAAAATTTCCTTATAACGAATAACATGTGACAAAACCACAAGTATTTTTTTTTTTTGATGAGTCAAAAATTAAATTGCTTTAATATAAAAATTAATGCCTTACGTAAATCTTAATAATTTGCCATATTCTCTGCACAGTCAAATAAGTTTACCCAGTTCGATGAAATTTCTACATTTCTAATTTCGTTATTTCTTAATAGTCATTAGGCAATTTCGTCACCCCCATTGGCTTTATTCCCAATGGGCCGGCACCGGTCGCACCGCCCTTACTCTTATGCTGTCATATTCATCTATTACTGTTATCTATTATACCCAAGTTTCTCGTTATATACAAGACCTAATATGTGTGTGTGTGTGTGTATACTGTTTTTAAAAAGGCTAATTAACATAATTTATTTTGGTATTTACCTGTATTAGACCTATACTCGCCAATGTACCTTCTTGTTAAGTACCGTACTGTGACAGCTGAAATATGCAAAAGAGAAAAAATGAATCATAAAAGTATTTCGAAAAATAATTCATATTGTGACAATATTTAGCAGCATAAAATATACATAAAATATTTTTCGAAAATAAATAAAAAAATTTCTAACAATAGTGTGGTCAATATTATTACTATTATTAGTTATACATACATGTAAATAAATAGTATTATTGCACATACATGTAAATAAATAGTATTATTGCACATACATGTAAATAAATAGTATTATTTCACATACATGTAAATATATAGTATTATTGCACAATATTAAGTAAGGGACCGTTCAAGAATTACGTAAGCACCTTTGTTGGGGGGGGGTGGGAGTTGAAATGGCCAAAATATTGCTTATATAATACTGAAACGCTTTCTCATCAGCACTTGTAGCTTTAAAAACAATTACGTCCTTCATTTGAAATAATTATATATTAAATAATAAAATATTAAAATTAATTAGTTTATTTATTAAAAATTAATCAGTTTATTTTATTAAAAAATTAATTATATAAAAATTAATTAGTTTATTTATTAAAAATTAATTAGTTTATTTATTATTAAAATTAATTAGTTTATTTATTAAAATTAATTATATAATAAAATAATTATATATAATATTAATCATAATTAGTCGTTAATTTATCATCTGAAACTTGAATTTAGAAAATTTCAATGGCAAAAATCTTGGCCACAAAAAAGTTGTCAATTTATGACGTATATTTTCAAAACTAATTAATGATTATATTATATTAATATGATTAGAGTATTAGATTATTATTATTACATTAATATCATGGATTATATTAATGACTATGTTATATTAATAACGAATTTAAGACTCATATTTTCAAAATGACGCTAAATTGCAGTGGTGAAGATACTAAAGTTTCAACTTATTTATGTTTGCTTGCGCTTTGAGGCGCAAGGACTCATGGGTTCAATCTGCGCCAGTTTCTCCAATTTCCCAAGTATTCGAACTTCTGCCATCTGAACTATGGATTAATAGAAAAAATGGTTAGTGTTCGTAGCATTTGGGAATCACACCCAGGTTTTATGTATATTCGACAAAGGTGTTAACCCGCGATCATGCGCGCGGGATGTTTCACATCCCACAACTTAAAATTTGTGAAAAAAACCGTCCACCCTTGCTTTTGAAACTGGCCAAACTCTTTCCTGTTGCCTTCAAAGTCACAATCTTTGGGGTAGGGTGACAAAGCGAAAATTCCTCTTATTGTTCCCTGTAAAATTGGACGTTTTTAATGAAATAATGCTATATAATCAGATGGGGTGCAAAGCACCCCACGCGCGTGCTCGCGTTCCTCTAACCGGCGCGCCTGATTGCGGGTTAAAGTGCTGTAGGGCTAACACACATTAATAGTGTCCTAATAGTAGTAACACTAATAGTAGTAATAGTGTAATAACCCCCTCAGTCGTGCATTAAAAATGAAAGTACTGACTAAATAGGAGATTGAAAATCAATTCCGTAATCAAAATGCCTTGGTTTCGGAAAGTATCTAGAATGAAACAATAAGGTAGTCCATTGTTTCCTGAAGTGTGATCCATAGATTCCTTGGGATCCATTAATAATGCTAGGGTGATCCATCAATTCATTTCGGTAATGGCCATTTTGAAATATATTTATTTTTAATGGATTCTGTTGGTTTCTTAATTTATTTTCCATTTTGGTTTATCAGAAAAAAAAATCGTGTGCATAAAATCAATTAATTTGCATATCAGCGCATAAAATCCACGCATGGAATTTTTTTAATTGCACAATGACTCATTAAATAGAATGAAATAGATTTAAATTGCACAACGGCGTATAAAAATTGCGTACCAGCGCATAAAGTCCACGTGTGAAATCAATTTAATCACTTAACGGCGCATAAAATCGAATGAAATAAAGTGGACAAAAGCGCATAAGGTCCAACCAGATATGCATGAAATCTCACAGTAAGAGATATTACAACTTCACAAAAAATTGCACAAAATGCGTAAAATTTGTTCTATTGTAGAACAGTTTCGAAATATGCATAGAATCGTGTAGGTACTATTAGTCTCACAGGCGTCTACTGCCCAGAATACCGGCTCTCTTCAGAGCCCCTCTTTATAAAATTCTACAATATTTTATTTCGAGAAAAATATTTTCTAAGAAAGGCTGACTACATTTCCAAGGGGCTGGGCTCAGTCGCCTATAGCTCCAGCTTGACTACAGCTCTGAGTAAAATTCTGTTACAACGAGCATCAAGAGACCGGTGGATTCTTTTAGTTGAAGCTGTTATATCGAATAACTGTTATAAAGAATAACTACCGTAAAACCTCCATTAACTACCACTTCTATTCGACGACTACTTCCATTAACGACCATTTGTTCTGGAAACGGATTTTTTCCCTCCACCATGGACTCAATGCTGATAAATCTAGCATTGAGTCCATTTTTTCCCTCCACCATGGACTCAATGCTAGATTTATCTCTAGCCAGAGACCACCTCTCTGAGCTACTGCTTTTTAACGGAACCGAGGGTGGTCGACTTAGGGAGGTTTTACTGTATATATATCTATTGTGCACTAAATGAAACTGAAATCCTTTGCTCATTACAGCCGTGATTTTATCATACCCGTGTTCGTCATAACAGAGTTCCACTGTATATTTATAAAAGTACACACTGTACATCTTTTTAAATAGTATTGAATTAATAATGACGAAAATACTGTTTTTGTGATGGGCGGCCAATAAGTCAGGAATGGATTCAGCCCCCTGGAAAAACGAAAATTATAAAATAAACGCTTTATGCGGAGCATTGGGTTTCAGGCTATTTTCCCCCTTAGATGTCGAGACTATAGCTCCTAGGTCTCGAGGCTAACCACGATGGTAGAAACATTATTTTTTGCGTTTGGAGATCCACACACATTTTGCCAAGTCGAAAGAGGTCAGCGAGTAAAGAAGCTGGGCAAAAAAATTGATGTAAATAAAGCACTGTTTTATCTCACTTATTCTCTAACGTGATGTGTCGGAGTAAGTTTGGATTTGATGATATCGAGATATTAACAGTGGACTCGTTTTCGCTTCTAGTCAAAAATGAAACTAGCGTAATAACCTATACTCAAACAATTTTCCTCCAGAAGTGAATTTCGCGTAAATGATCTTGAAATGCGGGTAAGGAAATATAAAAACCAATGATTCCCATCTGAGGCATCCTACAGGGTCTTAACCTGCGACCTTCACCATTTATCATATTCAAAACAAGGTCAATCTTTGCCATCTCTTGAACGTGTTCAAAATATAAGTACACCTCTGCATATCATCATCATCGCATTTAATCATGGTCTGCTGGATCTTATTTTATCATCCACTGCTGGACAAAGATTTCCTCACAATATGCAATATATTAGAATAATGTGTTTCCATATCACCCAACCTGGTTTCATATTTAGTCAACCCATCTAGTCTGACTTGTAAGAAACACTTTATTACTTTAACACTTTATTACAACACTTTATAACACTTACTACATCTTCAATGGCTTTTTGGAATCCAGTTGATAGCATTGGTTGTTCATTATTGATCAGTTCTTCTTGCGATATCTACTCATTTACGATATATGATCTTTATCAATCGATCGTTTGCATACGCACGGAATGTTCTAGGAAACAACTTAACCCTTTCACGACTAAGGGAGACGTTTTTCCCCATTTTAAAATTGGTGATTGTCGTATTTAATTATAACCTTATTTGCATTTTTTATACAGAATGTCAAAATAGAACGTATTCCGAAAGCAATTACGTAAACGGGAACGTTTAGAAAAAAAATGAGCTGTCAAATCAATTGGCGTCAACGATGAAACATTTGCGGGCTGTACTCTGTTATTATTTCAGTTTATTGTGTCGTGTAATAATAATATATTACTGTGTTTTCTCACATGTTTTATGTTATTCGGTAAGTATAATTTTGTGCAATAATAAAGTATATTTGAACAAATGAAAACAAATGCCTGATAATGACAAATAATTCCCATAAAATTCCAAATAAACTACACATTATGTATTTTTCTTACGATTTTTATTTATTTTACGTCTAAACAAACTGAAATAAACAGTTACAAACTAATATTTACTCTTAGCAACCTCATGGTCCTGTAAGGGTTAAGACAAGATGGGTGGATAAATTAAGAAAACAAGTTGGGGCAATATGGAAATAAAAAAATTGCTTAGGATCGATTTATATGGAAAGCACTTGGAGATACCTTCACTTAGAAGTGGGCAGATAACTATTGAATATGGTTATGATCTTGCTTATTGTACAAAGGCATATCAATTGATTGATTATTCAAAATTTATGAATGTTAGTAAATTCGTATTAGTTATAAAGTAACCATCTTAACCATATATGCCAGGGGTGGGTACGCATGAGGTCAACGAGAGCCGCATTTCAATTTATCATATATTATAAACACCCACACTATAATTACATAGTATTAAATACACAAATTTAATTAATATGGTTACATATTGTACCAAAGTCTTAAGTGCTGTATAAAATATACATGTAAGAAAATATAATTAAGAGAAAGAAAATACAAAGTAATTATTTCAAAATTTAATAATAACTCCAAGAAGGACCTATCGAAGCAACAGAAGATCTACTTTCGAAGTGATTACTTGCGACTTTTACTCTTCATTAAACGATTTATTTTCTTAGTCAGTTTAATAAGATTCGTAAAACAAAAAGTTTAAATTTTCGACGGGAGCAGCACTTTTAACTCAACGAAGAACCGCATTATTTTTTTATTTATATTTTTATTATATTTTTCCTACTCCTGACATATGCTATCAACCACAGTAGTCTTTTCAACTAAAAATAGACTTTTAATTAGATTTAAAACTGTTTAGTAATTTCCCCAATTTGTAAAGATTTACTCCTCGCGTCGGCGATTTCGTTCAGTATAAAATCTAGTATGACGTATAGGAGTTTAAAAAAGAAAAAGTATCGAATATATCTCGGGCTCGACTCGAACTACCAAACTTTGGGTTAAAATCTCTACTTTGCTTTATAGAGATTAATATTTGTTTCGTTTAATATAGGGATCGCCAAACTTATTTGACCATCGACCCCTTTAAGAGTTTCTTGACCTTTTATTGACCTCCCTATGTTACTATTACATAATTATGACAAAATAAATAAAATTAATTATAAAATAAATAAAATTTTAATTGTAAAATAAATAAAATTTTAATTGTAAAATAAACAAAATTTTAATTGTAAAATAAATAAAATTAATTATAAATAAATAAAATTTTAATTGTAAAATAAATGCATTTTAATTTTAAAATAAATAAAATTTTAATTGTAAAATAAATAAAATTTTAATTGTAAAATAAATACATTTTAATTGTAAACTAAATAACATTTTAATTGTAAAATAAATAAATTAATTATAAATAAATAAAATTAATTATAAATAAATAAAATTTTAATTGTAAAAAATAAATAAAATTGATTATAAAATAAATAAAATTTTAGTTGTAAAATAAATAAAATTAATTATAAAATAAACAAATTTTGGTTATTAAAAAAACAAAATTTGGTTGTAAAATAAATAACATTTTAATTGTAAAAATAAATAAATTTTAATTGTAAAATAAATAAAATTTTAGTTGTAAAATAAATAAAATTAAATATAATAAACTAAATGACATTAAAATAATCGAAACGAATTATCCAGTCGGTATATGCAATTCACAGCCTGATTTTCAAAAAAAAATTGGGATTTTTTGGAAAACTGTAGAGACTTGCGTACCATGACCGTAGTTGTCCTTTCAAAAGGTGGGGGCAAATGCCCTCACCATGAATCCGCCCCCACGAAAATATTTTCTAAATGCTTCCCTACGTTATAAAACACAATCCAAAATCCTTTTTCACCATTATTTTTATTTCCTATAATATTTACCACAGTCGAATCTCGTTAAGACGAACACGCTTAAGACGAATTACTTTTAATACGAACCGTTTTCGGACGTTCCGTCAGATTGTATAGCATACTATCCTTTCCGGATAAGACGAATTACTGTTAATACGAACAGATTTTTTGTTCCCTTTGGTGTTCGTCTTAACGAGGTTCGACTGTATATTCCTTTGTTCAAGGTAAATGCCAGATGAGGGAATTTGTAGTGTGTATAGCTTTAAAATTTACATTCAGTAATGATTTCAACAATGATCATTAAACTTTTAACTACAGCACAGTGGCGTTAGGAAAGGGGGGGGCAAGAACCCCCCCCCCATTGGTTATCAAAAATTATTCTCTCTGGCGCCGCATCACATGAGTTTCTTTAAAGTTATTTGATCCTCTATAATTTTTTAATCGCTACAATGCTGCTACAGTAGTCCGTAATATAGCTGTCTGTATTTTAGCAAGATTCAACTCTACATATCAAACATCTCTACTGAAAACTAGTTGCCTACATGCTTAAATTGTTAGGCGCAATCCAGAGTCTACATGAAGAAATTATCGATGGACTCGAAGTACTAAAGGTTGTAATAACTCTAGTAGATCAGTTGGACTTAAACCTAATTTTCATCTTTCTGGATTTTCTTAACTCGTTTGTATATACTTCTGTTGTATCTTTATTTAAAATACTATTCAAGTTTGCATTATTGAAAGTTTCGAGTATTTTGAAACTGCGAACAATTTACTTAACCCTTCATAAAGCCATTTTTTTTTCTAGTAATGGTATATTAAAATATTTTTGGAATTGTGATTTAATTTAAAAAAAATTCATTTAGCTTATTAGATAAAATTATTATAAAATTAATTATTAATAAAAATAATCAGACATGGTAAAATAGCTTTCCATGGACATTCAAAAATTGATGGAGTTGGTGGTAAGTATCCTTCCCACGACCTTTATAAAGGGTTAAAGGTCAATTCACACAATCATAATTTATTAGGAGCTAAAACGACGTTTCTTACATTTGCTTCGATAGCGAAAACGTCCTAGTTCGGCAGAATTTCTAACGAAGATAGGACGTTTTATCTATCGAAACAACTGTAAAAAATGTCGTACCAGCTCATGATAAACTGCGCTTGCGTGAACTTCGGTTTAGATCTATTATTGCGCAGTATATCGCTCATCATATATATATGCATACGTGGATAATTTCTTCATGCATGGATTGCGCACGACAATTTAAGTAAGCTGCAGGTTTTCAGTAAAAACATCAGCCATGTAGAATTGGAAAAGGCCCCTGAAGAAGATTCCGCCGCTTCGTGTATTTATCTTATATTCCTTAAAATTTTACAATAATTTATTGCATAATACATAGCACAAGAATAGGAGTTTAGAATGATTAATCTGCAACTCGTCTTCCATGCTTCTAAAAATTTTCTCTTTCGAATTGCATCTTTATTTATTAATTATTTAATTAATTCAGTAATCAGATATTCTTGAGTTTCCATTCCAGATCATATCTTTAATACTTAATAATTACTCGTGATGGTGGGGAGGAAATCTCTATGTTCTCCATTTCTAATAATCCGCTCCAAATTAATGAGCCATTGATTAGTTAAAATTAATGATCCACTGATTCATCCCGATATCATTAATTGATGAGAAAATGAGATTAAGCTGATATTATCACTGGAAGCGTTTAAAGTACCATGGAGGGGACTTTCCACCTTCTCTTGAAACCACTAATTTGTCCACGAAATTTATTAGCTCACGTATGATTAAGATCGCCTTTTCTTATGGGTGTGGACCTTCTTCAATTTGGGGTGTATGACTTTCCAATAAGTAGCTAGGAGAGCATTAGTTGGATACAAAATTTTCCGTTCCCAACGGTAGCCCCCATAAGGGCGTGTGATGGGACCTTAGACCAGACAGGCTTATTAAAAAGTCAAAACAAAACCTGGGGCCCCATAGGAAAAGCAACGAATCCAGGTCACAGCACCGTAACTAACTCATACGTCAAGCCTGACTCTGTAACATATACCAAAAGTGATAAAACTTTTTACAAAGAGCGGAAATTTGAAAATATGAGATCAGATAACACATCCTGCGATGGTATCGAATTCAGAACATGCTGAAACTGTTTCAGCCGCTAGAATTTATTGCTAGAAAATAATGCGTGATCAGAGCCGTGCACAGGATATTTAAAAGGGGGGTGTTGATGGAAAAAGGGGTCGTTTAAAAAAACAAAACTTTCTTTGATAAGGAACAGCTAGTAATATTGTGCAAATAAGGGCTAACCCCTACCTTTATACGGCCCTTAGTTTGATCACACTGAAGCTACAATTCTGTGTGAAATATTGCTTATTAATTTGCTTATTAATTTGTTTGGGAGATATAATCGAATATCTCCTAAACAAATTAATAAGCAAAGGTCAGTGTTACAAGCGTACAACCTCTGGCAAAAATTATATAGTATTTTTACATTTTCTTGAATTGTTCTTTATCTCAATTTTTACATTTATGAAAATAAAGAAAAATACTTTGTAGAAAAACATAATTTATACTTCATACCTTGAAGTACATAAAAGATCATATTAGCATAAATAAAATAGAAGTATATTAGAGATACTCTCCCAAACTTGAAAGGACACTGGGAAAAAATAATTAATATGCATAAAACGAGAAAAACATTATCTAATATTCATTGTTTTTATTAATATTTCTTTACTCTTCCTGGAGTTTTTAATGAGGTTTTAAATTCGTCGTGACATTTATTTAAAAAAAAATGTTTACACGTATCGTGTACAATTTTTTCCTAAACTTTAATGGTCGCATTTTTCTTTCTTGTTTGTTCGTTGGCTTCTGCTCACCGACGAATATCTTTAAATTTCGCCAGGTATTTTCTGTAAGTATTTATTTTATATAAATCGAACACTACGCAGATTAAATCAAACAACAATGTCAATCAATCAACGTTTATTGGCGTAGTGATACCAACGCCGATGGTATGGCGTGATTAGATGGTGAAACGTTCGAAAGAAAATAAATATTTCTGCCTTCGGTGGGACCTGAACCCACGACCTTCCACTTGCCGGGAGGAGGCTCTACCCACTATAAATACATAGGCTGCAACGTGCATTTCGATCAATTTAATACCAGTCTCTTTGCAATTTGGTTTAAATAGTAGTCTATGTACTACACCATTCTGCGAAATAACTGGCAACAATATATATACGTTCGTAAAGAGATTATATATTGTCCTTCGTAGCTCAGTGGGTAGAGCCTCCGCCCGGCAAGTGGAAGGTCGTGGGTTCAGGTCCCACCGAAGGCAGAAATATTTATTTTCTTTCGAACGTTTCACCATCTAATCACGCCATACCATCGGCGTTGGTATCACTACGCCAATAAACGTTGATTGTTTGACATTGTTGTTTGATTTTCTATAAGGTTCATGTCTGGACTATTCGCAGGCTAAGTCATATTTTTAAGAAAAGTTTCGTGTAAATGTTTTTTGATACAGCACCGATGTATGACTAAATACCATAACAAATCACATCACCACACGCGAACACTGAAAGGTACATACAAGCAAAAAACGAAATTATCCGCAATCAGCATTGACAACTGTAAGGTACATAGACAGCACAAGTAAATGTGTCCCCTATTGTATCGCGATGTTTGCAGCACATTAATGCACAATCAATATACAATGAGTGAAAACTAAAATTCAATAAAATACAAATGGTTACCTGATTGGTATATACGTAGGGCACACGAACAGGTAAAGCAAATATATCCCGTATCAGAACAGTGCGTTTGTAGCGTATTATTGATGCCCGATCAATATATACAAGGACATAAAATTAAAAAAAACAATAAATCACTGATAAATATATCAAATTCCGGAAAATATTCCCTGTACATCATTTAGAGTTATAAGTTTGATGGACATCAAGTGTAATCATACCCCGAACTGGGGCGTTATGTAAGTTAGGTTTTATTTGTCGTGATTAATAAAAGACCCTTAATTTCACCTCTATTTGTGTCCTCACCCGTGAATTAACTTGTTATGATAACTATGATTCTCCATTTATCATAGATTAAAAAACAAAGTTATTGAGGAACTGACGTGTTTTCATCTGTGCGTGTAATCCATAGTATTTTTGTTTCAATCTAAACTCTGAATGGATAGATGTAAGATATTCGTCAGTGTTAAGCAATCAAAACAGCGACACTCAAATGTAATCAGTTGGTTGGTTAATTGTGCGTATGGCGCAAGGACAACAAAGGTCATTCTGCGGAAAAATTATATTTATCCATAGGCACCAGTATATGACTAATTGATTCATAGACGAAAAAAATCTATCTGAAAACACCATAAGGTATATTAAAACGAAGACGAGATTATACGCATTCAATATTGACATAACTGTCAGGCACACGGTAAGCACAATCAAGTGTGTGTCATGTGTGAATACAATGTTTGTGGAATACTAATAAAAAAATTATCCGCAATAACAGGAAACACATAAAAAATGAGGGAAAACAAATGGTATGTAATTTATAGACGGGGAAATAGACCAAATACCTTAGAGGCTGGTTGTATTTCCGTGGCGCAAGGATGGCAGATGCAATTCTGCGATCAAACAGCATAAAAAAATATTACCCTTGAATTTAAATTATGAATACAAAGATAGGATCTGTACCAAGACAAATACCAAATATTGAAATATATTATTCCACAGGCCGAACAATTACTATAGTTATAATTGAAATGAAAACACAAGTAATGTGGCTAAGAACGTGATCTATTACAAGGTTATATTACCATATTTAGTTGTGTTTATAACGCAAAGATAACAAATGTTATTCTACATAATACATTTCCCAATGTAAATTGTATAATAAATATTATTAAACTTAGTAGACAATTGAGATGCATAAACTTAATGTGTAAATCAAAACCATTTATCGTAAGCTTCAAAATCAAATATTGAAATAATAATAATCAGAAAAGAATCATCAGAAAGTTATACAATATACAGATAATGAATAATAGACCGTGTCACAGATGATTAGATGTATCTCTATGACGCAAGGACAGCAAAGGTCACTTTGCGCAAAATATACCATAAATATGTTTAATTACCATCATCAGCTCAATCATTTTGTGTACAAAGATACGAGCTTAGGGTTCTAAGATCGAAAATCAAGAATTATATATGTTAATCGATATAAAGCAAGCTATTAGAACATTTCCTACAAACAATGAAACAAAAATTTATTTGTGATCGAACTCCAATTTTACCAGGTCATGATATCTTATTAATCAATATGGCATCAGCCCACGAGTCCTTTCGTAGGAAAATCTTACCCTTTCCATATCATACAAACTTGTAATTTTTGCCTGAAGCATATTTTCTAGCTTCCCAGAAAAGCTTTTTGTTAAATGGAGTCAGGATTTCATTTATATGAACCAAATGTGTGTCATCAGAGTTGAAAATGTCACCATTTGTTAGTTTTATTTTTCTGTGTGATATAAGTTGGTCACGGTATATCTCGTAGTAAAAATTGTACAATAATCGGAGAGGGATTTTTGAAGATCTTGAAGGCAAATAGTGAGCAATATCGATATCCTTCAAGAATAATGAGGTAATACCTATTTATGACCGATTTTTAATATTACCTCTTTAAGAGGCAAGTCTTTGGATCCAGCAGGACGCTGATACGTATCCCGTGAATTTAGCGTTATAATTTCGTGAATGCCGATCCATTTTATTGCAGTAAGCATGCCATTCAGAAATCTCATCCTTCTGACGGGCACATCTTTTCTCAAGTTCGTCTATCTGACCAGTGAGTTCATTTGTAATTCTTTCCGAGCTATCCAAATGCTGTATTATTACCCTGATAGATTCAACCATAGTTCGAATCACTCCAATTTCAGATATTTCAGCAGCCATTTGAGCTAGTTTTGCGTTAATTCCAATAAAAAAACGCTTGATAATTGGTCTGAGAGATAACCTGTCCAGCTGGAGCTGGATGCATACAATCGGCAACTAATGTCGGTAAATCTTTGCACGGTGTACATATCTACTTCTTAATCCTTTCTCTGGCCATCTTTTTAAAATTCAACTCCGATAAAGGCGCGCAATAATAATGATAAAACTTACTTCAACTTGTCGCAGTGCAACGAATTACCTCGGTCCCCACAAATACAGGCGAATTACACTTGTAACAATTTTCATTCTTGGCCGTGAAGGTGCAATTAGAATCGAAGATTATAACGTAAGTTGGGAACTAGATATTTTTTTATTCATAATTTCAGTGGAATAGATGCAAGCCACACAAATTAATGAGATAACAACATCGGCGTCTTTTTGAATATCTTCTCA
>QLNU02014802.1:52503286-52516559 GCA_006491805.2 Dysdera silvatica
TTAACGGGGACAACTAAAGTAAAACACGAGTCGGGTATACATTTCAAATTTGAATTCATGTCTTTTCCCCAATCCTCGTCATTTACCAACAGAGTTTCTTAACAAGGTTTCCGGCTGAACTTTAGGGTTCCATAAAAGGTTGCCAGGGTTTCTACATACATAGATTGTGATAAAAAAAAACCAAACCCTAATCATAACATTTTTATGTTAGGGTTGCCTGGAATCCGAGCAGTAGGGTTTTTTCAGGGTTAAAAAAAAAATATTAAGAAATGCTTAAGTAATCCAAAATGAAAGTTTTTTGGTTTAATATTGTAGTTCCCGTAATGCGAATTGGCTTTACAGATATATCTATATTTGTTGCGCTTCGAAGATATTGCGTTTTTTGTAAAATGAGAGTTCGCATAACATGTATTGATTTCGTGTTACGTTTTGCAATTAATTGGTACTGCTATTGCACACTGGCCCTGCGGTGGCGCAGTGTGGGCGGCTAATCCGGGTTCGACTCCCAGCAGTGCAAAAAGAACGCTTACTCAGAGATCTCATAAAAGATCGCACTGCTCACTGTAGTCCGGGGTTTGGTTCCCCAGGCCTTAAGAGGTTCGGATTCCTCGGAAAACTGTAGGTCCCGGCGCAGCATGACCACTGTAGTCTTTGAGCCGTAAAACCAAAAAACAAACCTATTGCACACTGACTAGTCTACAGTACAGTGTAAATATAACTTTTATTTGCACTGAGGAAACCAATACTTTTGTGTGACTCGCTTTATTGCGGCGTTCTGGAACAGAAACAGCTCCGATTGATATCTGCCCTTAGTATTAACACTTATGAATACAACTCGGATATTATAGAGGGCAGGGACTTACAGTTTTATTAAGAATCCGAACCACGACTTGCCTATCTCACCAGAGGAGTCGAACCCGGACTGTGGATTGGTAAACAAGCGCCTTACTTCCATGTGACTAGGATTGAGCTTACAAACACAAATGACTCTTTTCATTCAAACCAGAAATAGTTTCTGTGACAGGGTATTCTAAATGATGATTGTCTTTTGCAAATGGAACATGACTGGTGTGGTTTAAAACTATATATACGTGTTGTTTCTTCTCGAAATATGCTTTCAAATGCTAGCGTTGTTTTTCCAACGCATAATTTCTTTTCACATTCGTGAGGAATTTATTGATGGCGGTTTTACAATCGGAAGAATCTAAATTTGGCAGCAGACAAAGGTTTTACCCGCAATTTGCCCTAAAAGTCGAAAGTAGGTTTATAACAAGAACTTTACAAGATTTCTTGTTTCAGGGGATAAGGCACGTGGCCTTTCCCCGTTATTACGGCGATTTTACGGCGACCTCCGACCTCGGCGACCTCATTTTGGCGACCACTTGGGGTAGACCAAACGTTTCGGCTATTTTTAAAGCCTCCTGCGCGATTATATTCCAAGCTGATAGAATTAAATGCTTGCCTTTCGTAATACCCACTTTTAAGCGGATTTCACTTTCGGCATTGTTCCACCGTTTGAAAAACACCACTTTCTTTTCGCGCGCGTTCATCTGTGAAGTGAATGTATCCAGGGGCGGACCGGGTCTTTCAAAGGGCGCAACGGCTCGTGGGCCGGCGGCCCAGTCCGCCCATGGACGCATCTGGAATCCTTAAAAGAATTTTTTTGTTTAAGTTCTCCTCCGACCAGACTATGAGAAGTTGCGCCAAGTGTATGTTCTTTCATGACGTCAGTCATTTTTGCAAGCTTTTCTGACCACATACGAGCAATTTTAACGAATGAAACTGAACAATAACATACGCTTAAATTGCAATTAATTCTTTGCTTTTTTGAGACACAAGAAACCATTAATGTTTCTCACTTTATAATACCTAAAAAATTGGCATTTTCGTCTATATGAGACGTATACTGGCGTACGCAAGGGGGGTTAAACGGGTCATAATCCCCCCCCCTCTCAACTCTGTCAGTAAATGACGGATAACGATGCCAAGAGAGAGAAAAGTACCATATGAAATTAAATCCTGCCACCTCAAAAATTATCAACTGTCTGTGAATAGACTAAATGTCCAAGAAGAAATGCTTGAATTTTGTTTTCCTCTGAATAAAAGAATGAACTTTTTTATATAAATATGGAAGAATTATTTCATTGCTACAAAATATTTTGTTTCTTCTTCTGGTAAGTACATTTTATAAGAAAAATTAAAACCTTCAAGTAAATTTCCCACCCCTAAAATGAAGTTTGACGCCTCCCCTGAGCAAATATTTTGGCAGGCACCCTGCTATCATAACGGACTATAGTCTTTAAACGATCTTTCAATAATGTTCTTACATTTCATTTCAAAATAATAGTATCTTCCACCAATAACTCAATATTAGCATTATTTACTGGATCGGTTATGCAAAGGTCGTGTCACGCAATTTTGCTACCTGAGGTAAAGATGAAAACGGTATCCCAATAAAAATATTATTTCAAGACACTTGCTAAATCATTAACTATAGTTTTTAATTCTAACACAAACGCACGGCTAGGACCATAATACACCGCGCGTTATCTCATTTCGTTCTCCTTAAACTTTTAACATGAAGCAACTGCCTCATTGTTAAATGACGATATCTATGCGAGCGTGTTTCTTTATGTGCTGCGTATGGTCATCCTTCCCCCATCCAACCCGCCTTGGCGGTTGGCTACGCTGTTTGAGCATCCCGTCTCGGATTACAATGCCGCCTCCGGCGGCCACCCTTGCCCAATCTACATTACGCAACTGCTTCGTTTGCAACATCCTGGCCACGGCTCTGGATTTTTAATTACCATGATTTTTTTTATGGTATACCGTTTCATTTACAAGGGAAAAATTAAAATTTTCAGTGGGAAAAAACGTAGTAGGTGGGATCGAATTCAAGACCATATCTTGTGGTAAAACTCGCCTTTCGGAGAGAATCGATGATAATCGATAAATGCTAAGCTGTTTTTCACTTTCGTCCAATGGGATACTTCCCCATTTACGGGATAAAAAAAAATAATTAAAAATAATCATGTACGTCACAGGTTATCAAACTGTGGGTGCAACATACGTTTCGTGCATAACATTATTATACAATAATTTTTGCCACCCACGTATTAATTATAGCTCAAACTAGAGCTTGTGTAATTTTGGAGAAAAAGAGACGCTTTCCCCATCCTGGATTCGAACCAGGGTCCTCCGTTATGACATCATTATTTTGACATTGTATTTTCAACTTAAGCTAAATTGGTTCATAAAAATACGACATGCTTACTATAACAGTCCATTTATATTCAATGCGGCATTTTCATTAGATCTATATTTTAACTTAATTATAATAATTATTTTGTTGTACGTGCAAAAATACGTACACTAAATAAATAAAGAATATTTTATTCATATACTAGGCTGACTGGGAGAAGGGGCTGGGGTACTTGCCCATATATAGGGGTAAATGGGGGCCCAGTGGGGAAATTTAGAACCACTGATATGGCAATTCGGGATTGAAAATGTATAAAATTATATAATAGTATTATAATGAAACCGATAAAACACATGATGCGTTTTGCGAAAGGATATATCATTGAAGAATATATATGAAGAAAAGTGACAAAAACATGATGCGTTTAATAAAAGGATATCATTGAAGAATATATGAAGAAAAGTGACAAAAACATGATGCGTTTAATAAAAGGATATATCATTGAAGAATATATATGAAGAAAAGTGACAAAAAGACTTATGATGCTTGCGTTTAATAAAAGGATATATCATTGAGAAGAAGATATATGAAGAAAGAGTGACAAAAACATGATGCTAATAAAGGATATATCATTGAAGAATATGAAGAAAAGTGACCAAAAAACGACATTTAATAAAAGGATATATCATTGAAGAATATATATGAAGAAAAGTAACAGAGAAAAAGTGTGGGGGTTCGAACACCTCCCGTTGGATAGTAATGCACGTTCTTCTATTTAGCGATGAATCATATGACCTTCTTAATGTTATTTGTGTCCTCCAAAATTTTTGAATCACCACGTCCCTGATAAAGGACTATTACTGTATTAGATGAATGTAATAAAATTATTTTCCATCATTATCTTAATATCCTTACTAAATAGCCTTTCTAATTTTCTTTTGTTCGCTTATGTTTTAAAATCAAAATTCATTATAAACATCAATGCAAAAAAACTTAAAGAAATTTTAAGATTTTATCAAACATTTTGCTATACACATAATGTATTAAATAATTAATAAATAAAGTATTATAAGATGGAGTATTAGTAAATTAATTCATAAAATATTAAATAATTAAACACCTAAAATATCGAACAAATGAAGGAAAAAGTGGAAACCATAAACAAGTAAATTTACGTACTTTGAACACGATAAAACAAATTCATATTAATCATCAGCCTTTGATTTTTATCTGAGATTTAGCAGTGGGGTAAAAAAGTGGGGTTCAGAGGGGCTCAAGCCCTCTTCATTTGTGTACCAAAGCACATTTTTCTCTTTAACGTTGAACCACATGGTCTTTTTTTAAACTACTTGAGTCCCATAATTTTTAAATTTCTACGTGCCTGTTGACATTGGCGTAGAAATGTGGAGTTCAGGAGGGCTCAAGTCCCCCTTCATTTCTGTACCAAATCACATTTTTCGCTTTAACGTCGAACTACATGGTCTTTTTTTAAACTACTTGAGTCCCATAATTTTTAAATTTCTACGTGCCTGTCCCATAATTTTTAAATTTCTAACATTGGCGTAGAAGAGCGGGGTTCAGGAGGGCTCAAACTCCCTTCATTTGTGTACCAAATCACATTTTTCTCTGTAACGCCGAACCACGTGGTCTTTTTTTTAAACTACTTGAGTCCCATAATTTTTAAATTTCTACGTGCCTGTTGACTGGCATAGGAAAGGGGGGGGGGTTTACTGGCCATCAATCCCCTCCCTTTGGATACAAAAGCACGTTTTTATATGGAATGCCTAATCACATGCTGTCTTTTAAAACTTCTACTTTAGTCCCTCTATAATTTTTGAAATGCTACATCACGAGATATTAGCGATGGTTTTATTTCACAATTTCGGAATCTTCACTATGTCATAAAATTATAAAATTTGGTTCATAATTTTACTCATAAAAATATAAACTTTACGGATTTAATTACATTCTGCATACTAATCTATTCTCATGACTTGTGCAATTGGAAAGTTTTTACTTATAATTTTACAAGTACGTTTTTACTTACAAGTTTCAGCGTTTCATTTCTTAGTTAATACACTGCAATCAAAAATACTTTCTGCTCCAATGATCCGTTAAAATCATCAGCCATTGTTGCCATAATCGATAGCCGTTTAAGCCGAATAAAGTTATTGATGTATCAATATTGGAATAGAGATTATTGATTAATTTGGAACAGCTTGCGTCAGTTCTCCATTTAGACACTAATGACCTAATAATCCTATCGAGATATCTAAAAATCGGTATTTTATAATCTCAGATTCTCGGGAACGCCTTCGTGTTTCCCAGAGTTACACTTTCTCCCGGTTAATTTCATGGCTGCTTTTGCCAGAAAATAACTAAAGCAGAATTGTTAAAATATTTTCGATACGTTAGCTGTTTTTTCATAAAATTTAGCTAATTTCGACGAATAATAGCCAAAAGGAAAACAGTCCGAAAGAAAGAAAATTTTCAATGAAACTTGCGGCTCATAAGTCATAAAATATCATTGCAAAATACTTTGATATTAAAATATCGTATACAGGGTGTCCCGTTGCTAACTGATCAAACAAAAAGGGTAAAAACTATGGTTAAGTTTATCGAAGAAAAAACCCCACTGTCATAGTCAAAAATGGCTTAGTTTTCAACTGGCGACACTTTTAATTCATCATGTCTTCAATGTCACTGCATATATCTGGAAACTGTTACGGGCACTGACGTCGTAGTTTCCTTCCTGAAGCTACAATAATGACATCATGCTTCCCTACCAAAAAATATCAAATTTAAGAGTGTAAGCATAATAAAAAATTTTAAATTCTTAAAAAAAAACCCTCAAAAGTTGGCTGTAACTTTAATATTTGCGACTTAGCTTTAAAAGTTTTCCTATTAAGAATGCATTTCCTTGGATATCAGAAAACAATTAAAACTCTTTGCAGTTTGTTTGGCTGTAACTTTAATGTTTGCGACTTAGCTTTAAAAGTTTTCCTATTAAGAATGCATTTCCTTGGATATCAGAAAACCAGTTAAAACTCTTTGCAGTTTGGTATGTTTCGCACAGTTTTGTCTCCTTTGCTTTTGGTTTAGTTAACTTTTAACATTTTATCTACCGGAAGCCTATTAATAGGCTTAGCAGCCTATTAATAAGCTTCTGGTAGATAAAGTGTTAAAAATAGGGCATTGGCAAGATTCGTTACACTTAGAAGTGCAGATAATTTCCTTACTTTCCTCATTTTAATAAATTTATATAATTTATAAGATATTTTAATGTTCAAGGTATCTAATGAGCAAATAAAAATAGAATGTGATTTTAAATA
Organism: Dysdera silvatica; assembly: GCA_006491805.2. NCBI lineage: Eukaryota > Metazoa > Arthropoda > Arachnida > Araneae > Dysderidae > Dysdera > Dysdera silvatica. The sequence continues at coordinate 52,509,821 of QLNU02014802.1, forward strand.
TATCGTGTTAGTAAAAAATTACCCAATGCACTTGCAAATGCACTATTTTTTCTTTGAGTGTTAATAAAACAGAAAGTAAAGAAGATAGAAGTCTAAATATTTGTAAAACAATTTGTAAAAGGTTGTAAGTAGTTTTCTAATGTTTAAAAACGTGCATCTATAATAGGAAACATTTTTTTAACTGAGACTAAAAAACGAAAATAGCTGCTAATTTTAGTATTTTTTTTAAAGAGTTTGACATTTTTATTATTTCTACACTCTTGAATCGGACCTTTTTTTTGACAAAAAAAAAAAAAAGGGCGAAACTATTAACACAGTTTCAGAAAAAAGAATTATAGCAATATCCGTAAAAGCGTTCGAGCAACAAGATCGTTTCCCTAAGTAAGTTAAAAGGTAATCTTTATACCATAACTAAATTCTGTTCTGGGAATCACACCCGAGACTGTAAGAAAGGCTGGAAAGTGTGTAACATATTAATTTGCCCAATAGCCTATTCTACGTATGAAATAAATGTGGATAATAAAAATTAAATTCATAAAATTAATTGAAAGATAACTGATTTGAAAATGTAATAATAAGTAAGTTAATAATAAAATAATCAATTAATAATTTCCAATTTTACTGATTAATAAACACAAATTTATAAAAGTAGGGGGTGGCACCATAGGCGTATGCAGAAAGTTCATAAGAGGGGGTGGGTTTATGGAGCTACAACCCATATATTCATATGTGTGTATGCAGAATTGCATCGCGATGGGAGTTTCAACCCCCATCACCCCCCCCCCTGCGTACGCCAGTGGATGCCACCGTGATGTAGTGGTTATGTCAATGCCCTTTAAGTCGGGTTCCATTTCTCTCTTTCTAATGTGATCGATAGCGTGCAAACTTCTCGTGGTACGGAGATCATAATAAGCCGTCAGTCCCGACAGACATGTCTTAAGACATAAAACCGGGACAGCAGGACCCTTGCTGTTCTGCCTATAAAAATTCAACTCCATTAATCTGTCATAAAAGTTACAAAGTAATATGAGTGAAGGACTTCACTAGGAACTCAGTCTTGAGTAGCGTCCTTCTTACTATTATATACTAATTTAATATTTCCCGCAGTGCATAATCTCCGGGGTCCTTAGGGTATGGAATGGGGTACCTAACATAAGAAGAGATATACGCAGTGAAAAAATAATTGAATTAATTAAATTCTAATATTTCATTTATTCAAAAATAATAAATGACGAACAGAATTTGTAACAATTAAAATTATTTAAGATCAGGCATCGTTAATCAATTCCTCAATAAAAAATTGTAGAATAGTATATGTATATAGCGGGATCCGCTTACATTCATTTGTGGAGCAGAAACGAAACCTCATCATTATGGCTTCGTTAGACCTTTTATGGAAATACAGGCTGCAGATGCGGCCAACTTTTCCAAACACCCATGCACGCAGCAGCAGAAAAAGACGATGACAAAGACTACGATGACATCGTTAATTAAATACGCGACGTTTAATTTGGAAACGGTAGTAAAGTCTAATAACTAATACTAATTCAATGCAATTATTATTGTTCAACCCCCGATGAAATAAATAAAATTCACAACAATATTTATTTCGATGACAAAGTTATGAATGAATTCATCGATGATTAAAACGTTATCGATTAAATGGGTTACACAGAGCTATAAGATTTTTGTTTTAAATTAACGTATAGTGAGAACCACGAATGGCAATAACGTAGGCAAAATTCGACTGTTGTCAAAAAAAAACCCCACTGAGGTTGTGACTTAAAATTGCGTTCCTTCCAGGATATGATATTTTAGACATGTAATCCCAGCAAATTAGGTCAACGTTGTCAAAAGAAAGTTGTGAGAAAGTCTTTATATCATCAATAAATAGCGTTTAGAGGAAATATCTATTCACGAGCACGATCACAAGAAGAAGAAGAACCGTGTTGAACTACTCCGGCCCCCTCCCATCATGATTTTAAAACTATGACCAATTCAAGCGGAAGAAAAAGAAGAAAGCGTAAGGATAAAATGCACATAAAAATAATTTCTTCATCTTTCATTTTAATGTGTACCCTAGGTTTAAAAGCTGAGCTAAAATGGCGCATTTTATAGCTACCTTAATAAGTATGAATGGAAGGTTACAGAAAAAAACGGACCTATTCTAATTTATTAGCAAAGGATATTATATTTCAGAGGCAATAGAACTCATATTTCGGAGACATTAGAACTCATGTTTCAATAGAAATCTCATATTTCGGAGACATTAGAACTCATGTTTCAGAGACATTAGAAATCATTTCTGAGATATTAGAAATCATATTTCAGAGACAATAGAAATCATATTTCAGAGACAATAGAAATCATACTTCAGAGTCAATAGAAATCACATTTCAGAGGCAATAGAAATCATATTTCAGAGGCAATAGAAATCATATTTCAGAGACAATAGAAATCATATTTAAAAACAATAGAAATCATATTTAAAAAACAATAGAAATCATATTTTAGAAACAATAGAAATCACATTTTAGAAACAATAGAAATCACATTTTAGAAACAATAGAAATCACATTTTAGAAACAATAGAAACCATATTTTAGCAACAATAGAAATCATATTTTAGAAACAATAGAAATCGTATTTCAGAAAAAATAGAAATCATATTTCAGAAAAAACAGATATCATATTTCAGAGGCAAAATAAATCATATTTCAGAGACAATAGAAATCATATTCCAGAGACAATAGAAATCATATTTCAGGGACAAGAGAAATCATATTTCAGAGACAACAGAAATCATGTTTCAATATCAGGTAAGATCAGATTTTAATAGCATAATAGAAAAGAAGCAATTATATCTCTATAGTAGCAGAAACTATTTGAAAAGGTATTTATATTTAGTTATATTTATTACAATTCTATAGTAGTAGTTAAGAGGTTTGACAAATCGGTGGCGAACTGTACTTGCCAAACAAGAACAGTACTCGTCTATCTTGATAAGAAATCCTAGAAACCTAGCCGCCAACAGCAACAGGGTTAGTCGAGCCTTGGGCATTGTAAATATGATAATAAAAGAATAATAAACTATTTATTAAAATATTACAGTAGTGGGAAAAATATTTAAGTCAGCGACTGTGTCTTCGAGTATCAGAGATATGAAGCCTGTTTAAAGACCTCAAAGAAAAGATTTCAAGGAGATTTGAAATAACCCAGAGAAGTACAGGAACGTTTATGACCTGAAGAGATTAAAATGAAGTCAAATGAGAAAAAAAAACACCATCCAAAGCCATTTTTAAATCAATAAAAACATAATTGGGCGATGAACATTTGGCAAGTCCTTAACAAAAATAAACTAACTTCGAGCGATTTAAAATTTCCTATTAAAAACTAGTCAGGAGAATGAAATTAGACAAATAGATGGAAGAAATGAAAGCTAATTATAACTTACAACTACTGCTGATCCTACATACATCGACGTTGATGGTCCAGTAAAAATCCTCGGATATATATCAAGCGATCTTTCTTATACTTGTACAAGGTGTGTCCAAAAAATTCTTGAACAGGAGCCAGAAATAAAAAAATACAGAAGTTGGAAAAAAAATTTATTAATACTTTTCAAAGTAATTCTATCTTGCATCTACATACCTGCGCCACCGCTTCTTAAAATCACCGAAACATTTTTGATAATCAATTTTGTTAATCTCTAATAAAACCATTTTCGATTTTTCTATTATATGATTTCTCGTATCAAACCTCCTTTCTTTAAGTGGAAGCTTTAATTTGGGAACAGTAGGAAAATCTCACGGAGTTTTATCAAGAGGATAAGGTGCTTGTGGAAGGATTCGAGTTCTATTTTTAGCTAAAAAAAAAAAAGTGCATACGGAGTGTGCACAATGAGGCCTTGCATTATCATGATGTGGAATCCAGTCAGTCCTTTTCCCGCATCTTTTCTGAAGAATAGTCTCCCTTAATCTACGTAGAATGGTCAGATACACTTCCTGGTTTACCGCTGTACCTTTCGGTAGATATTCATGATGAAGCAATCCCTTGTTGTCAATAAATGTTACCAGCAAAATCTTGTTCTTCGACTTGGACAGTGGAGGAGTTTCTGGATCTTGGCTCATTTGGTGCCTTCTATTCCAGTGACTGACGTTTTGTTTCCGGATCAAACCCATATACCCATGTCTCATTTCCTGTAATGATTTTCTGCAGCCAAATTGAATAATTTTCGGCCATTTCTAGCATGTTACTGCTTGTTTCGAGAATTTTCGCCTTCTGGTCCGCACAAAACAATATTGGGACAAATTTAGCTGGTGTCTTTCTCAATTGCAAGTCATTTGTTGCACACAATGATTTGGATATGCAGATCTCTTCCTCAATTTCTCTGTGTCATTATACGATTTTCTTTAATTAAATTGGAAATTTGCTGAACTTTACCTGCAGTTTTCTTTTGAATTGGACGTCCCAATCTTTCATCATCTTTCACTGATGTTCGTTTGCTTTTTAAGTGAGAAAACCACTCAAATATGTTTGTTCTTTTAATGCTTGGTTCACCAAATGCTAAATGTAACATTTCAAAGTTTTACCTAATTTTAAACAAAATTTTTAACAAATCCCCTGTTCGCAAAATTCATCCATCGTAAAATCGAAGCATACCTTGAGAGGAGTGTTTTGAAAATAACTTTTAATAAGCAAAGCCTGGGCGCGTGACATGCAAATTGGTGACACCGTGTTGCCAAACCTTTATTCTATATTATACCGTCAAAAAAATTATTTTATAGAAATTTGAAATTTTATTTCTGACCCCAGTCTGGGAATTTTTTGGGCACACCTTGTATATATGTGTAGCATATTACATTTAGAAATGTTTCTAAATAATAGACTCTTATTTATATATATAAATGAATATAAACCATGTTTTGTGTAAGTTACCTTTACGTGCGTAACTGAAAACGAGAATCGACAAGAAAGAGACGTGTCCACTCAAGCACGTTTAGGAAAACGTAATGTTTATGAGGTATTTGTATGCATTTACATCTTTAAACGAAATAGGGGCAAATTGTCTAATGTTTTCTTTTTGCAAAAATTTGGAAATTTAAAAGTTAGTGTGAAAAGTGGACTTCAAAATATATGGGAGAATAGAAGCTGCCAATGTGTTAGGACATACCTGTACACAGAGGACTGGGCTGCAGGCCAATCGGCCCCCTGGGCCGGTAGGTCCTCATGGGCGATAGGACTTGCGCCCTCATGGGCTATAGGACTCGCGCCCTCCGATAATCCAAGGTATACGCCCTTTAAGAGGACCCAGTCCATCCTTTGCTGTATACAACAATTTTTTTGTACGGATTCATTATACAAATGTTCAGATTCATTAAGTTCGTAAAATGTAAAATACATTATCATTACGTGGTAAAATCTTGATTTTTTTAAAAAAAAAAGGACATATAAAGGAAGTTTTTCTATGGGGATTCACTAAAACTTTGATACATATAGAGAATATCGACACGCCGGGATCCGACTAATTCATTTTAGAGCATTTTGAGCCAAATTTAGCTATAAATGGCTAGTTTTTCAGATATCGTCATCTCTGTATTAAATAAATACCGCAATTTTTGATAGCAATTTCACTTCGAAAGTCGCTACTGGCAGCTTTCTTTCTTTGTTTACACTTAGGTCACACAGCAGAACGAATGACCGTTTGTAAAGCAACATTTTTCCGGTTGTGGAGATGTTTATGCGGCTATTTGCTGAATTAATTGCGGGTTCCGCATCATCAAAAGAGGGCACTGCTATTTAGGCAATACGAAGAAATCAACAAATCTTTACTTCCCATTTCCCAAACCAAAGGGCGTGGCTAGGTGAATTATTACGCGATGCCAGATCGCAATTTACGAATTTAATTGTGTTGATCAGGGGTCCTCAACCCGCGGCCTGCTGGCTTATGGGAAAAAATATAAATTATTTTACACAAAAATAACATCCCTTGCTATCCTCTGAATATTAAATTTATGTATTTTATTCTGTTCACATTTTCACATTTCGTAATAAATATCTTAAAACGTTAAAGAACTAAAGTAATACGCGGTCTTCCCTCAGTCGTGTTTTACTTCAGTTTTCTAGCGTATATGGGCATTAGGAGTAGTTTTATTGATTTGCTGTGTAATATTAATTTAAAGAAAAAATCCAACTTAGGACTCATTCAATGCTATTCTAAGTATGTTGATTACAACATCTTCCCAACAATCTGACTGCATGCTCTGAAAGTGTTACTATTCGGAAGTACTTACATCTGCGCATAGGCGTACGCACAGTGGCGGATTTTTAAGTAGGCACACAAAGCACAGGCCTAGGGGCGGCACTTATTAAGGGGCAGAATCAAAGTGCTTAAACATAAAATTGTCCAATGTTGAAAAAATAATGTTTCTTTTAATTATTGCCCTGTTTCCCCAATAGCGATGACATATAAGCGATTACTTTAACTTGCCTGCAAATACAAACTACAGAATCGAAAGACAAAGGGCCCTAAAAATTTTGGGCCCTGGTCATTTGCCCAGCCTGCCTATTTATAAATCGAGGCTTAACACGCTTTTTATATATACTAATAGTAAATGAATGAATAATAAAAAATTTGAACTGATAACGACAAAATTCGTGCAAGGATGCGTACGTGTATATTTCCCAAATACGCTAAATACACGCAAAAACATCAGAAGTTCCAGGAATCTACACTAAA
>QLNU02014802.1:52521860-52539350 GCA_006491805.2 Dysdera silvatica
GATAAATTATAGAATGGTTAAGTCAAGTTATTTCATCCTTGTCTCTTTCTGACGTATCAGTATTTACTGTACCATTATTTGTATATTATGAATGTTTCTTGACTTGCCTCTCAAAATCTGCAGCAGATTTCCCATTTGAATCGAATATAAAAATTCGTTGGTATTCCTTAATTATTTGTCAGTAGCTCTGATATTATTCACTTGACACAAACTAATTGTTTTCTATCCCTTATATAACTACTTAAGAAATTATTGATTTTTTCCCCCTAATCCATAAGTTTTCAATTTTTCTGTTAATATCGTTATATTTATTACATCAAATGCCTTGCTTAAATCATAAAATATGCCAATTGCATATTCCTTATTTTCAATTGCTTCTTGTACTTTTTCAATTGTTCTAAGCAGTGCTCCCACCATTAACTTTCGTTTTCTGAAATCAAATTGCTTTTTATTCATTGTTTTCAATCATATTGTTTTTATCTATAAATTCAATTATTCTTTTATACAGTAGATTTTCAAATAATTTAGCAAATATTCAAATTATTGCTATCGGTCTATAGTTAACTATACTACCTATATTTCCCTTTTTATAAATAGGAACTATTTTAGATCTTTTCATTTCAGTTGGAATTTATACAGTATCTATTATTTTATTAAAGACCAACGAAGTTCCATCGGTAGGTCTGAACGTTCTCTAACTAGTTTGGAATGTATTTCATCATATCCCACACTTTTTTTTTTTACATCGAGTCTGTTTATTTCATCTAATAGTTCTGAGTAGCCAATATGATCTACACACATTATTTTTTCATAATTTTATCCTAAATATTCCTTATAGTCATCGTTCAATTCATTACCTCTATCTATTATTTTTTCTGCTATTTCAACAAAAAAATTGTTAAAGCAGTTAGCGATTTCCCCATTATTTGAAAATTTTTTATTGTTCCTTTCGATTAAACATTTAATTTCTTACTTTTTTTTGGTTCCTTTACCCAGGAATTTATTTAAAAATTTCCATTTATTTTTATTATCCGTATTAAGTAAGTTTTCATCCATAAATCTTTTTGTGTAATGCAATTAATTTAGTTATTCTGGTCCTTAATTTCTTAAATCTTTCCAAGCAGACCAGTTTTTTGGTTCTTATAAATCTTCTAAATATGCCATTTCCTTTTTTTTTATGTCATTTTTTATTCTTTTGTTGACCCAACCCTTTTCATTTATTTTACCCTTTATATATTTACACTTTGAAATATTTTTCATACAAATCCTTTATCCTTTTTTAAAATAAATTATATTTATCGACATTGTCCCATTCGAGTTCCCAGTCGATAGATCTTAATTCTTCCCTGAATTTCCTTATATTCCCGTTGCTGAAGTTTCTAACTCTTAATTTTTTGTTTACTTTTCCCGCTGTCTTCTCACAAACCCCCACTATCATGGCTCGATGATCACTAATCATAATCGGTAACACTTGATCTAATTCCATTTATATTTGTAAAACACAAATCAATTATTGTAGAAGAGTCAGCAGTTACTCTTGTATAGTCTTTTATTGTATTTTATAGTCCCATTGTTTTCATTTCATTCAGTAAGAAGTTTTTTTACCAGATTCCTTACCAATATCAATATTCATATCCCCCAATAATGGTATTTTCTTGTTCAGTACCTCCTTGGAAGATTCAACTGTCTGTACTCCGGGTTATTTAGCCAATGAAATTAGAAGTCATATATTAAATATTCCCCCCCAAGAGGGGGGCTTATTGGAATTATGGGAGTAAGCAAAAAGTTCATAATGGGGCATTATAGGCTCAATGAGGGGGGTTGCAGTGCTACAACTCATATATTTCTATGTTAAATATACAGGATTTCATTGAATAGGGGGTATTAAAATCCCCAAAACTCCCCTTGACTACGCCTATGACTGAAGTACAATGGATTATAGCTCCTATTGAAATAGTTAAACCCAGAGCATCTAGTCCCTGTGGGGGGAAGGGTTGGGTAAATCATTCAACGAGATAAAACTAACTCGTGACGTCATAACCACAGCGTGTTTTTGGATAAATATTGTTTCTTTGCACCTTTACATCGAAAATTGAATTTTTGGATTATTCGAAATCAGATCCACCCTCTTTATTTCGGTTAATCGATATTCTGCTATGTATTAATGTTATAACTCAGTTACGCGCTAAAATAAATTAATCTTTTTAATTTACTGACCCTTCATGTTTGTTTTTTACTTCTTCCTGCTTCATAGGAAAAAGGAAATTACCAGTTTGACTACAGCGTAGCCAGTCTTGATGGAGATCATTTTCACAAAGCTGGGACAGATTCTCTGGGTCGTGTGGTTGGGTCCTACGGCATGACTCTGGCTGATGGCAGAAGCAGATTGGTGGATTACGTTGCCGACAAACATGGATTCAGGGCTCATATCCGATCCAATGAGCCTGGAATTATCAGTGCTCAATCCGCCGATGCAACCATTGAAAAGACAGATGAGCCGGTAAACATATTCTGTTAATTTGTCAGTACATAATTTTATAAAATTATTAAAAAATGGATTCAGATCTTTAGAGAGAAAAAAACACAAACACAATAGCCATCTTATTATCAAATAGGAGAACGACGTAGACAAACCCTTCTGATACCGTACTATGACATTCTTCTTCACTAGTTCTGGCAATACCGTTCCAGAAGGACTTTAACATTCGATTCATAGTCTCCTCTGTTTAAAGCTTTTCCTTCTCTTACTACCATTTATGTATTTATACATGCTCTAAAATTGTTTGAACTCCTTCCCCCGAAATTAAGTTCTGGCTACGGTCTTCAGTCATATCCAATAACATTACGAATTAGGAATTCAAATACTATTAGTTCAAGTCCAGCTTGTAGTAGGGTTTCTACCATTTTTTACTCTTTCGTCTTAAAGAGAAAGGACTCAAATTTGAGGCACTGAAATAGCCTATTTAGTAATAATTTTTCTTTATTCTAAAATGTACTTACTACTTTTATATGTTGTTTTATTTGGCATAACGTTAAAATTAACTCGTGATGTAATATTTTTAATTAAAACATACTAGCAATACATAATGTGTACGTGTACATATGAAAAATTCATATATATGATGTCTAGCACATATTTGAACTATACGATAACATTTGTTAATAATTATCTTTATAGTCTTTTTTGCCTGAAAGTCAAAAGTTGGAACTGGCGGCCTTAAATTCTGAAGATTCTATTTCTGAAAATACTTTTGGAGAACGATTGAAAAATACCGCATCTCGAGTGTTTTATTTGAGACCGGATGAAAATGAGGAGTACAAACGTGAGAAAGACGAAGACAACTATGAATATGAAAAGCAAGAAGATGGAGATGAAGATGAGGATCTTGATAAATCAGTGAACATTGTTAGCCGACACGAGCCACTAAGAACTGGTGAAGAGTTATCCGTCGATGGAACCACCGGTTTGAAGCAGGGGCCATTGAATCGTATCTCTAACTTCCACTCGTCAACACGGGATTTACCTCCAGTACGATTACCTGAACATGAACCGGAACGGTATACTGAAAGAAATCCTAGAACGTATAGAGGTTATAATTTTCCTCTAAATCCATCCTCTGCAGTGAAGCCAATTGGCTCACAAGGAGGTCCCCTCTCATCAAGAGATTTTTATTCTCCACGGCCAACCTCTTTACCAAAGCCGTCAACGCCACCTTACGGAGGATTCGATTTCGAATCCCCGGTTTACCCCAGTGGTTTCGAATTCAATAAATATCCTGATAACTCTCGGTATTCTACAATTTCTCCACACTCCTTTTTTCATAATAGAGGAATTGGTGACAATCTCCCTAATACTTTAACTCCGTTATTCAACTATGACAAGGAGGGAAAGCACCCTTCACTGACGATGTCTACAATCCATGGTGGATACACTGGATATTACCCATACAACACACCTCTAGAACCCGTGGATGACTTTGAGTATCGTTATAATCAGTATCCTAAACGACCGCCATTTACACCATCTCAGGAACCCCAATTACATTACGGCCAACGATTAGCTCCTGGCGGTGCAGTTGCAAGATATCCTTCTGCCGTGCCAGAGAAACCCAATTTGACTTTACGTGCAGTGGCAATTCCAAATGGCATCCAAGCTGTGCCAGTCAACCCATCAACCGGCCAAATCCATAATCAACGTGGATTCCAGAGATATGACCCCAATTTGAATAATCACAGCGAAGAACCAAGTAAAGAAAGGTATTTTGCAAAATTTTCACCACCTTACAGAAATCCCTTACCATTGACGCCACAGTCTGGGTATTCTCCGAGCCATTATCCGAAAGCTGTGGCAAATTTGCCTCAGACCAATCGCCACTACCAACGTCCGTCAGTAGAGGCACGAAAGGAATCAAGACTGAACAAACCTTCTTCAAAAGACTTGGCCGTCATCAACCGAGTCTTTGAACATGTCAGCAAGCAGAAACACCAATCTGGCGTTACACCAGATCCTTACCGTTTTGACAATAGAGGGTTTCAACAAGACTCTCTTCCAGATTATCCATTTCATGATATTACCAAATCTCCGCCACATAGTCAAAGCAATCCTGGTAAATATGACTTCGAAGATGGCCGCAGACATCACCAAAAGCCAGAGCCAAAAGATTTTAGTGAAGAACGAATCCACTCTCGACGGCCATCCATAGCAGTTAGACTTCCAGGTTTCGATAGCAATTACAGAAATAGCAGGGAGTATCGCAGTGCACCTGACAATGAGAATAAAAAAACAACAGAAGATGAAATCATTTCTGGAGACAGTAACGATAGAACTCATAAGTCATGAACAATTACCATTTATTTTTGTTTTCTAATGTTGAATAATTGTGCGCGCGCAAGCTGGTTTTTCTAAAGCCGTATTATTCTATGAATATAATCATGTTTACAGAAAATTAAGAAATACCACATTTTGTGTCATCAAAAATTAAAACTTGGTAATACAATGTGTTCAATGAACTTGTTTTCAATATGTGGTGCATATAGACTGAATATATAATCTAATCTCAATTTAGCGATTTTATCGACACTGCAAAAAACAGTCGTTAAATCGAAGAATTCGTAAAAACGGGGAACACATTTATCAGAATCAGTGACGCACCCATGGAGGGGGGGGGGTTGGATACTGGACCTTCCTTGGGTTGAAAATTTACGTGTAAAATACTTTAAAAGCAGCAACTATTACATTAAAAATAATAACACTATTTTTTTGTATTTCCGCACTCCCCTAGTAAAAATCATGGGCGCACTATTGATCGGAACTAAAATAATAAATTGTTGAAAAGAAAAATCATAAAATGCTTATCAGCATTCTGAAGAATATGTGTTAATTTTAATAAACGTAAGACCCAAGTACGTACGTAACTGCTACTTCGAAAAGAAATTTTTCATTGACGTTTGTTTTGATTTTTCTTGGGAGTTGGCATTTAACATTGCCTTTTCGATTTTTTCAAATGCATCAAAAAGACCATCATTGACTTCAGAAGGCAGGAAATACTTCTTTACACACTGTAAATCAGCATTCGCTTCAAGTGAGTGAAGTCAATTGAAGTTGATTTTCTAACTGAAATTCTACTTGCAGCTACAAGTTAATGAAGAAAAGTTATCGTTATATCGAAGAAAGCAAACGTTAAATCGAGGAAAATATAACACTGGGCTTAACGTAACTCAATCCGGACCAATGAAAATAATCATAAAATTGAGGATATCGTTAAATCGAAGTTCGACTGCATGCATATACAGTAAAATCTCAGAATAACGGTCGTTCGTGGGACTCTGCAAAAATAAATGACGGTCCTTCAGTGGCGGATGCTATTTAGAGGGTCAGTGTTAAAATCGAAATAAATAAAATTATTAACAAAAACACAAATAGTATGTTTAAGCTCTCTAAGCATCTTCTATTTCAATTTACACTAAAAGGAAGCAGAGTGTCGGTTTTTTTTGTTTTTTTTTTCCCCAAAAGGATTTTTTTTAAAGATTCTCGCTTTTCTGCACTACTCGCCATAATTTCTGCTTAAAGCAAAGTTTTAGACCTCTGGTGCAAAAACGCACAAAGAACTGTTGAAGTCCAGTTTCTATTAGAAAGTATGAGCGTGGAAAAGAGGGGGGGGGTTCAGAATCAAGGTCCCCTAACCCATGACTATCAAAACATATTGTTTTCTCTAAGGCCACATCACGCGATCGTCTTTAAAGCTACTGTTGTACCTTCCGTAAGTTTTGAACTGCTACGCTGATGGTGGACAGGTCTTTTCCACTAAAACCACAACACCTTATTCACAGTAAGGTTTGTATATACAAAGCAAAGATATATGTATTTGAATGCAGTCTTGCGAAAGAAAGTATATAAAAAAGGATGGATAGTGCAGCCTGAAGCTCCATAAAACCCAGAAAGGATTAAGTTCGTTTAGATGAGAGAATTCTAGTGGAGAGTGTGGCATACAGGAGGATGATCAATCATTCAAAGACTTGACCAGTGATTAGACTGTGACACAGGAGTGTTGATAGCAACAGCCGTGGGAAATCAGGCAAACTTTCCTTTTTATTGTTAACCATTTGGGTTGCAGATAAATTTGAAAAGCCCACTTGAATGCTGTTAAAAAAATTTCATAATGCGAACGAGTGGCCGATATTCGAAATTCAGAGGTTCGCTCTAATGTAGGTGTTCAATTCCATCGATAGCTGGTCAGTCTTCAAAGATTACCGTTGTTTACAGATGAAGACAGTTATGAGTTAAAAGCGGTTTTCACTGTCATTCATTTCGCATATGCTCAGACGTACACATTACTTTTCACTTTACCTAATATTGTCGGGTCTTTTTGGTCTTCTCAAAAAATTAAACACAAACAATCCCTCTTTCTAGAGACACTAAAAACACGTAGGGTCTTATAGTTCAACATATTCCATTAAATTTCATATGCAACTTACAGGCAATAAAACATGCGTTTTTATGAAAATTTTGGGCTGCTATTACTTAGACAATCGTTGTCTTACGAGCTGTGGTTCAAAAATAGCTAAGCAATCATATCTTATGCCCACAAAAACTATTGTTATTACCAACAATATGAAGTATTTTCATTATAATAAATGATTGATTTATAAGTATTATTAAAATGTTCACTGCATCAACAAAAAGTGTTTTGAAATTTTCATGGAATCATTATTACGGCTAGATATGTTATAGTTTTAAAAAATGTTATTTTAGTTATTACCCGAAGAAGACGGTAAGTGCGATAATAATATTTAAATTTAAAACCATTATGACTTTTTAATATTCTGTTTCCATTAAAGGTACTTTATTTTGATTAGAAACTTACGAATGAGGCCGTTCAAATATTACGTAAGCACATTTTTGGCCATGTTATACCCACCTCCCCCTTGTAAGAAAAAATAAGCAAATGCCTGACCCACCACTGCTTACGTAAGATTTCGGTTCTCTAATTGGTTGGTACAAGTTTTTTAAGTAAGACTGCAATGTGTGAGAAGCAAATTATAGTACTAACTTTTGTTTTTATTGCAATATTGAGTACATATGTGTTCGTATGTTACAATAAACGCTTATTTATAAATAAGAGTAATCACAAATTATCTCATTTAGAAAAGTATACTATTAATTGCTATTTTGATGGCATAAGAAAGTATTTTGTTACATTTTTATTGTTAATATTTCTTACGTTGTAAGCAACTAGTGTAATATATAAGAAATGGATTTAATAAAATACATTTATTAAAAATAATACATTTATAATAATTTAAAACTATCAGAGGCCACGTGGATCATAGAGGGAATGCCGAGCTTAAAACGGTTGAGAACCACTAGTTTAAATAATTAAATATTTAACTGCGATCATACATTTTATATCTTCTATTCAGTGTGTCATGCATTCAATATGCAGTTCTGTTAGGGCAGTTGTCAATTTGTGTTAGTTTTATTATTTTTGTGTTTACGTAAGCATGGTTCAGACCTCCCCGTTCTCTCTGAACAAAATAAGCAAATGTCACCCCCCCTCTCCCAAAGGTGCATGCGTAATACTTGAACGGCCCCTATGGATAAAATAACCTTACATAGTTGAATCGATATAATGAAATGATATAATGATAATGATATAATCGATATAATGAAATTATCGATGCTATGATAATGAATATAATGATAATGAATCGATATAATCGATATAATGAAATGATATAATGATAATGAATCGATATAATCGATATAATGAAAAATGATATAATGATAATGAATCGATATAATCGATATAATGAAAATGATATAATGATAATGAATCGATATAATCGATATAATGAATGATATAATGATAATGAATCGATATAATCGATATAATGAAATGATATAATCGATAATGAATCGATATAATCGATAGAATGAAATGATTATAACTAATTCTGACCTGTACAAACTGAACCTTGATTGAATGTTGTGCAATATGATATATATATATATAATGTGACTAAATATTGAATATTGTGCAATCGGAATGCTAAATAGTCATAATCAAGAAAAGTAATATTTGCCTTCGTCTATTATTGGTTCGGGTTTCATTTCATCACGGTAACGTCTGATTACTCACCCAAGAAGACAACTTCATGCATAAACTTATAATGCCTTACATATTGTATGATCATTGTGATGTATTGTATGATCATTGTATGATCACTACCAACATGATAGTTTTCGGTACTACGAAGCTCGCCACATTTATAGGCCAATCCATCGGACGTTAATGCTTCCTTTCTTTGCCAACTGGAATGTATATATACCAATTGAATAGAATCTTTGATGCTTTATTAGGTAATTTAATTAAAGTATATCTATTGTTTGTAATAAAGTCAATTTTTTTTATAAAATTACCATGAAAATTTGTAACATTAAAAATATTTTCACACACATGTTTCTTCTTTTTTTATACCGACCTTTCAGATGTACATTAAAAAAATTATATAGCGTTTGTGCTATCGCTTTTGTATTACGTTGAGACTCATCTCATTATGTGCAAAAACACAAAGGATAACAATTTATTAATGATATACATGTGTTCTTACATAATACATAGATCTCCAGCTATGTGTACACACCTTATAAATAATGGAATATGAATCACATTGTAAGTTACGTTAATGGTTGTAATTAAACATTTTACATGGAAAAAAAATACGCCGAATTCACGTTAAAAAGTATTTACGTATTTTATGAAAAACTTCTATGCATTTAAGTATCAAATGTTCATAAGCATTTACATGTATATTAAAAATACTTTCTGATATCTAGCTACACAACAAATTTCGATAACGACGCAGAAAATTCACATTTATTAAGTTCGTGAGATGTATCTTTTTAGAGGGGAGGGAGGGAGAATCACGATTTGTCTTGAAAGGAATGCGGTAAATGACGATTCACCAAAATTTCAATTTGTGCAGCGAATTTCGAAAATTTGATATACGGACGTCTAACCGTATGTCAATATTTAGTTGGTTGTGTCCTTATGGCGCAAGGTTTATTTTGCACTAAACAAAATGCAGCCCTACATATCATAAGTAAATAAATTTTAAAATAAATAATGAATTTTGAAGCATATACATGAGTTTTGAAAAAGGTTTTGAGCAGTTGAAAGATTATATTTAATGCTCAAATGTAATGTAGCCAGAACTCCTCCAGAGTATCTACGGCGTTTTAGAGTTCTGTTCTCTCATAAGAGTTGAAAAAGGAAGGGGGAACACCTTCAAGTAGCTTCAATTCAGCACTTTTTCTTTATGAGCCAAATTTAATACAGTCGAACCTCGTTAAGACGAACACGCTTAAGACGAATTACTTTTAATACGAACCGTTTTCTGAAGTTCCGT
This sequence comes from Dysdera silvatica, assembly GCA_006491805.2. Lineage (NCBI taxonomy): Eukaryota > Metazoa > Arthropoda > Arachnida > Araneae > Dysderidae > Dysdera > Dysdera silvatica. Next base: position 52,531,770 of record QLNU02014802.1, read on the forward strand.
CAGAGTGTATAACATACTACCCTTTCTGGAAAAGGCGAATTACTCTTAATAGGAACAGATTTTTTGTTCCCTTTGGTGTTCGTCTTAACGAGGTTCGACTGTATATCAATTATGAAATCAACATCAGAAGTAGAAAATTAGAAGCCTGTTGGTTGTGCTTCAATAGTTTAGTTAGTGCTATGTTCTGGACGCAAAATTGAAGAATCGTCGAACCAATGCCATCCTGAAGTACATGGCCTTTTTGTTCCCCCCTTCTTTCCTACACTTGTAGATCAATGTGATTTTACTCTCTGCGACGTTATGTGTTGGGTATTGAACTCAATTCTCTGAATTGCAATTTTCCCGTGGTATCCCTTTTTAATGCATGAATTATGAAAAAGTTTCTGGATATATTGTTAAACATAGCTGCTTATCAAGAGTGGAATAGTCGTCCACAGAAAAAAGCGACTAATTCTCAAATAAACAGAAACCTCCGGAGTGTTTTATTGGAAAATATGAGTTTGAAAAGGAATACATCAATGTGTTCCCAATTGTAAAAAACATAAGCTGTAGGTTAAAATTCCACCACAAGCGCTGGCCATGAAAGCTCTGTCCAACTGAAAAACGCCATAAGCACTGAATTTGAGATGTCCACTTCCACATTGTAAAGCGTTCAACAAGCCAATTCCAATGTCTTTCGTTCTGAATCTGTTTATCATTTCAAATGCGATAAAACGCACTCTGTCTCTAAGAGCCTTATCCTTCTCGTTAACCGAAGCAGCTGTTGCAGCAATAATGTAGAAAATCAAAGATTTTGCGACAAAAACAAAGAAAAGTGATACGAGATCTGGTGTAGCAATGGAGTGCTCCAACTTCTTTACTTGTAATACAGTCGACAAAGCTCAGAAGATACTCATGAAATTTTCCGTCACCAAGCCAAAAACTACCGTAGATAGGAGTGCGTCAAACTTCTGGACGAAATTATAAATTTTGCTGTATGAGTGCGAAAACCTGTGAACTAAAGATTGAGCTGTAGTTTCCTGCAGATCTTGGTAGAGGTCAAACAGGCTGATACAACTTTGAAAGGAACGTCTGATGAAAATACATACGTAGGCATACAAAAGCGAGAGCATTCCAGGAAATATAGACGTAAATGAAACACTTGTCATTGCTTGTAAATAAAGCAATACTTCAGCACCAACCATAGCCTCCTGTCGAAATCTGCTAAATAAAGCCAGCTTTTCGGAAATCCCACCGTGACCATATTAACCCACGGACAAACAATATATAATACCCATGAGAACTGGCCAAAAAACAATGACGAGCATAGCTAATCGAATACGCCATTTCATTGTGCTTCGAATAACTGTGAAACTTTGGTCGTCAGCAAAAACAGAAGGCGATTTCTGTAACAAATCGAACAGCTCTAACCTTTCGTGGAACAAAACATGCCACAATATGAGGACGATGGTTTGAAACAACACCTGCGCTAAGTGGGTCAAACACTCATCTAGTTTCCTACACTTTAAGGTTGGTTCCATCAAAAATTCCACAAAACACAAGATAAACAGAAAGCATCATGGATACATGGATGAGAATAATTATTGGTACATCAAACAGATTATGCATGAAAATTGACTTGACCTCTGTTTCTTTTTTGTTTACGTTGACTCCAAACCATCTGAAACCATTTAAAATTATCTGAATTTCTTCCGACATATCCTTTATGGACATTTTCTTGCAAATTCAGCTTTTCGAGGAAGCGCTCTTTTTGTATCTCAAATCAATGTCCTAAATATATTGGTGATTGTGCTTCCACCAATAAAATTATATTTCAAACTTTTAGAGTAAGACAGATCTACAGACTTTATATTCTTAACAAGACCTAATTTTAAACTATCTAGTTTTTTAGTATTGTCGGTAAAGTACAGCTGACAATGAAGTCAAGTCAAGCGTACACTCTTCTTATTACATTGAGTAATAATTTTTCATCCTTTTTAGTCTCAGATTCAATAGCTCTCTGTCCCAAAGCAATTGCTTGATTGCAAACCGTTAAACGGAACTTCTTATCACGAACAATCGATACTTGAAAGGGGGCTTGTTGCAAAAGAAAACGACCTCCCATTGTCACCGACAGCAACCTCAATCATATTAAAAGTCTTATAGAAATACAATTTTAATAATTGAGAAGCAAGAATATTTTAATAAATGCACTTTGAGTGATGCATTATTATTGTTCGTTTGTGTGGGTTTTTATGGCGCAAGAGCTATAATTCGTCAGATACACTATAAAAAAACTGCACTATGATAATGAAAAACACCCGAAGTGAAACTTCTTTTATGGACGTTGCGATGTGTGAAGGCAATGTATCATTCGCAAATCTGTTAAAACTACCTTTCTCCAATTTTCGATCCCATGAATTAGAGAAAGAAAATTCATACAGAAAATAATTTTTTCTTTTAATTTTTTCCCCTTAAACTCGGTTATAAATACGTCTAAAATGCGTTATTACCAAGCAGTGCAAGTTCTTCTACAACGCGATATGACTGCCCTTCTAAAGAAATCCATCTTATAGAAATTCGCTCTCTAAAGTCAACAAATTGAATGTACTCTTGTGGCGCAAGGCATTTCATTCTACGCATTCAACAAGGTGAGGCTACACATACGGCTTTAATAAACTCGACAAGATTTATGGGGTAAGGATAACTTTAGAGGCAGATCTATAAAAGAATTCTATGCGAGTCTGAGCTACGTATTTAACTTAACGAAGTTGTACGTTTAATATAATTTTCTTCCGACGCCGACATCAAACCATTTCAGTATCTAACAGTCTATATTAGTCACCAGATAAATGCGGATATTTGTCATTTATTTAAGGGCGCCATGATGGGGGACTGACATCACCCCACGATACATAAATATCCAGTCAAGCTAACTTGCGGATTGAACCTAATTTCCGAACGTCCAAAAGTAGTGGACCCAACTGCTTGACCACTGGGGAGCAGATCAATAAAATCTAATAATAAGGAAAAGAAAAAGGATCTTAGTCTTTGATCCAATCGAAGAAGTCAATCTTTTCTTATAGCATATATACGAAAAATACAAACACTACTACAAAAAAAACAAATAATGCTACGAAAAATGCAAAAAGTACTACGAAAAATACAAGCTGCCCCAGCTGGCGTTCGGAGAAAACACCGTGGGGAAGAAACCAAGAAACAGAAAAAGAAAAGAACGGATGGACGATTTAAAGGCTTGGATTGGATTATGCACAAACATATTATTCATACGAATAGGCAGGGCCGCCCCGAGGGTTGTAGGCGCCCGGGGCGAGGTTACTTACGGCACCCCCCACACGTATGTCCCTCTCCCAAATCTTCCAACTAAGCTTTTAATTATCGACTCAACATTGAAAAATTTTCAATTGGCCCTTTTAAATGCTTACTTTTAGTAGGCATATGGCCATGAACAGAAAATAGCCCTAAGTAAAATTAGGGAGTTAAAGAGTTGGGGTAGAAGTAAAAAAAAAAAAAATCTCAATATGATTTGTAGTTTTAAAGAAAATCAATGCATTTCAAAAAATATGGTATATTAATATAGTGCTGAAGAAAGAAGAATTAAGGTATGGAAAAAACTAATAATATGCAATGTTATTTGACTTCACAGCCAAATGCAATATGTTAAACATCTAAAGGAATCTTTCTGGCTTTGGCACTTGCAAAAGATTTTAAAATTTGTTTAAAGTCCAACTTTTTGGCTTCCTCGTTTGCAATTGCTAAAACTGCCAGAGCACTGTCTCTACTCGGTCCTGGTCGATCTGAGGTAAGTTTTCATAAGTTTTAGAGTTTGCTAAAACTTCGCTTGATACTTGCGACTATGACAGGCACAGTTAATAGTGTGCGTGATGCTATCCACAAGTTTGTAAACAGATCCTTTTGGTCGTTGGATTTTATTTTCTGCAGTACTGTGATAGGAAAGTATCTTAATCTCTGGCGCTCTCTCTTCCAATCCATACGGGGAAGCTTTAAATAGCTTATAGAGAACAATCTGGAAAGAAGGAATTCTACTGCTTTCTCGAAATCAGTAGAAGTTTGCAGAAACTAATTTCACCTTGGACGAGTCTTTTCCCACGTCATTGGTCAGGGCTCGAGCCAGAAGGGCGGACGGGTAGGGAAGAAGAAAGGGCACGACAGCCGACTTCCAATAAATCATCAGCTCATTGGTAATGACAGCGATCACGCTTCGCTACCGGAGGGATGGAGGCGGAGGGCAGAAGTGGGGAGCACTGTTTCCAAGGACGCGGTTGCTAACCAATAAGCTACTTGCGATGTACTGTAAACAGGCCCTTCATGTTCAAGTGTTCTATTCGATTGTTAATTCAACGGTATTGGAGTTACGAAAAGAATTGGTAGAACACTTCTTTTAAAATAATTTTTTTCTCCAGTAAATTAGTTTTATCCGATTGTGAAACTCGATATTTTGCGGCGTCGCCCCCTCGGGCTGCGGCACCCGGGGCGACCGCCCAGCTCGCCCCATCCTTGGAGCGGCCCTGCGAATAGGGACAGGGAAATGTGGTCCATATTGGCTATCTACCTCCCAATCGAAGAGGACACTTGCTGATGCTGACTACATATATAAATTTTTCGTAACAAAAATTAACTAATTACGCCAAAACTGATGCTATACTGTTAAAACGGACGGAAAGTTTTGTGGAGCGTAAAAATGTGCGCAGGGTAATCGTATTGTAGTGTCGTAGCGTCCGTTCAACCATTTTGTTGTATTGTGGCGGTGGTATTTTGTGAGTTGTAGCGATAAGGTGAGCGAACGCTTACTTTCTTTTTTTTTTTTCAGAATTGGAATTAAATACATATTTGGGACAGAGAGGAGGTAGGGGGAGGGAAGTGTTTAGAGGCGGTACGGAGGTAAGAGGTTAGAGGTGATATGGGGCGAAGGGGTTAGAGGAGGTAAGGGGGAAAAAGTTAGAGGAAGTATGGGGGAAGAGGTGGAGGAGGTATGGTAGAAAGAGGGGAGAGGAAAGAGGAAGAGGGAAGCGAAGGTTCGTGGGGAGAGGAGGTATGGGGTAAATGTGGAGTATTGCAATGTCGATCATGAAAAGCTGTTGAACTCGTTCTTCGACGAGGCGTTAGGTTTCGCTACTGACCCTGAACGATTTTCCAATCACAGCGTTGCACCCTGTGACGTGGTAAAGGGGACGGGGCTCTTCTTTTTCGCTTCAACCCGAGACGATGGAAAAGAAAAATGTCTAATAGATAACCTTTTTCTCTCTCTCTCTCCCTCTAGGTAATGGATGCGCGTTGAAGAAATTTTTATTTCAGATGTTTACAAGTTTAAGACATATTAATTTGAAATAGAAGAGACGAAGCAAAACTCTCATACAAACATTCCTATAAATTTCAATTTTAAAGCCAGTATTCAAAAACAGGATGCCGGAGAAAAGGAAATACATTTGTTTTCATGCCTTTTTCTCATTAAGCAGTGAAATAATACTTTCGTGTGTTAAATTTAATGTTTCTGATTCGAAATTTTTTTTTATTTGAAAGCTGTATAAAAACCGAAGTAAACGAATCTTATTTTTTTTATATATTATGACTTGTCATTGTTATTAATAATTATATTTAAATTAGTTATTTTTTAATCATGCAATAAACTGTATTTCCTTCATCGTAGTATAAATAAACTCTTAAAAAAACGAAACAGCCTCCTTATGACGTCACAGGCTAAACGCTGTAATTGGATAATCGTTCAGGGTCAGTTGCGAAACCTAACGTCTCGTGTACTACGCAGGACGAGGCGATCAGGCAGCAGCAGAAGTGTGTAGGGGGAAGTTGGGAAGGGTGGCCGCCGGAGGCGGCGCTGTAATCCCAGACAGGACGCTTAAACAGCGTAACCAGCAGCCGCGATGGCTGGGGGGGCGATCAGGATCAGACCTCAGAAATTCTCGTGAACCAATCAAAAGACAGGGCGGCAAGGTTACTAGATCGAAACACCTCGTTCTTTTTTGGTGTGGAAAAAAAAAGATCGGCGATAATATGCACCTTTTTTTTGCAAGCATTTAGACTTCGAAGTCATTTCAAAATAGGATTAAAAAAATCAATGAGTTGATATTATCTTTCTAATATTGCGAGGTTGTTGGATGTTAATTTTAATAATAATCATAAATAATAATAATAATATATAATAATAATAAATAATAATAATAATAATAATAATAATAAATAATAATAATAATATTTAATAATAAATAATAATATTATATAATAGCTGTGGACTGACGTATTTGAGGAAAATATTTTAAATAATATGAAAAAGTGCACTTATTTTTAATGTATCGGAAGTATACGGGAAAAAAAAACAAAAAAAAACAACATTTTTCTAACTGGCAATTTGTTTTTGAGAACTTTTAAAACTACACAAAATTTTCAAACCTTGAAACTAGCAACACTGTTTAATTTTAACATTTAAATACAAATACATTGATATAAAATATGTCTCATTTAAATGCAGTCGAAATCCCTTATGCCCTCATCGATTCGCGCTTAAGAGATCACAGCACACACACACACACCCTAACGGTTTTGCAAACTCTACTTATGTGACTTCCAAAACTTTTTTATTAAATTTACAGTATTTTATCTACGGTAATAAAGCACGTATTTCCATTTCTACTTTTATAAATTGTGTGTCGTATTTATTGTAATAATTGTGCAGTACCATTACTCCATTAATAAAGACAATAAGAAGTAAATACATGCATATGTAAGTAAAAAAATTCGTTAACGTTTTCTGCACATGTAGGTGTTCTGATGACTCATTAAAGAATCTTTCTTTTTCTTTTCTTTTTGGTTTTACGGCTCAAAGACTACAGTGGTCATGCTGCGCCGGGACCTACTGTTTTCCGAGGAATCCGAACCTCTTAAGGCCTAGGGAACCAAACCCCGGACTACAGTGAGCAGTGCGATCTTTATGAGATCTCTGAGTAAGCGTTCTTTGCACTGCTGGGAGTCGAACCCGGATTAGCGGCGCACTAGGAGAACGCGTTACAACACTGCGCCACCGCAGGGCCCGATTAAAGAATCGTTCAGTTAAAGCATTAATATTTCTTTAATTCAAATTCTTTGAATTAAACCCTTTATAGAAAAATTTAATCCTAATTTCCAAATTTTCTCTTGTATCCAAAGTTTTCCCCACAATTGGAATACTGATTAGTTTTACAATCACTCATTTTAATCAGAAACAACAAGAATTCATCACGGGATCAGTGGCAAAAAGAGTATAGCATTGTAGAGATTGTCTACTCGGTAACCCTGTCTTCTGATTGGTTTACCAGATCTTCAGGAGTCTGATTCCGATCGCTTCGCTGGGAATACAGCGCTGTCACCTTCGGCGGCCACCCTTCCCAATAATCTCCTTGCACAAACCACCACCACCCGATCGCTTTGTCTTCGCAGCAGGCCCGTAGCCGGGGACGGGGGGTCCCAGGGAGGGCAATGCCCGTCCTAGCGCAAACACTGCTGTAGACTATTATTTCAACTCAGTTTTCTTTTTTTTTTTCCCCCAAGTTTCCCCTTCTTCCTCAAAAA
>QLNU02014802.1:52553321-52565811 GCA_006491805.2 Dysdera silvatica
GAAATGTACCCTCTGTTAACATAAGAGAGGGCGAGCTATATCGCATTAGCGAATCATACTGCTCTGTGCCTTGTCAGTGTGCTAAGTTAGTTTTGCCTCGAGTACAGTAATGCTCATGTAATAAAGCATTATGGACTTTGCAACAGATATAAATTCAAAATAGACAATACGGAAAATGCTAATCCATCTTTTTCAACGGAAAACCAAACGCCATAAGCAAAAAATTTCAAAATTATTCCCAGACATTACAAAAAAATGCCACAAATGAAGCTAAAGTATAAAATTCGTAAGTCACATTACTGATTTTCCAATACAACTAGGAAAATTGATAAGCCAAATGGCGAGAATTACTTTCATTTAAATGATAAATTACTAAAAAAAAAAAAAACAACAAAAAAAAACAAAACTCGACGCATGGTGGGACTCGAACCCAAATCGCGAAAAATGATTCTTTTCTTTGGAAGTAATTTATCATGTAAGATATTATTACCCTTCTCAGGGATAACACAATTGCCAAATAATGGTCAACACACAAAGCCACCGGGGCGAGTTTTTTGTGGGGGGATTTTATTATAGGTAACAAATTTCACACCCACGTTTAAGCTCAGACTAGAGGTTTTTTTGGCATAGGAGAAAAAGAGGCGTTGTCCCTATTCTAGAGTCCAACCAAGGTCACTCTGTTGAGCCCGGGGTGCCTTAACCGCTAGAACAACGAGGTACAACGAAGACAATAACGGTCACTAGTGACCGTTATTTGGGAATTGTATTAGCCGTGAGAAGGGTAATAATATCTTACATCCTTATATACGGAGAAAGAGAGCGTTGTTTCCTGTCCTCGTTGGTCTACTAGCTGTTCAGGCACTCTGGGCTCAACGGATGGACTCTAGGACGAAAACGATGTCTCTTTCTACTATGCCAAAAAAAAGCTCTAGTATGAGCTTAAACGTGGATGTTAAATTTATTAAACTTAGTAATTTATCGTCTAATGATGTCATCGACTATGATGAGAATTATTGACTTCAATAAATATTTTCCCTCAACTTCCAGCGACGATCGATCAAAATGTAGAAATTTTCTAAAACCATTTTTATGCAACTGCATATATATATATATATATATATATATATAATCATCTTTTACTTTAACAATGATGTCCTCTACTCTAGTTTGCTCTCTCACCCAAGTGTTTCTTTTTCGATCTCTCCTAGTTATTCCAAGCATGCACCTCTCCATGCTCCTTTGCGTTGTCTGTAACTTTCGTATTGCTCCAACTGTTAGACTCCATGTCTCTGATCCATAAGAGAGGACTGGCAATACACACTGGTTGAAGACCTTTCTTTTTAGACACAAAGGCAATTTCCCCTTCAGGATAAAACTGTTTCTTCCAAATGCACTCCAGCCAAGTTTAATACGTCTGTTGAGTTCTTTCATAATGTTGCCATCCATTGAAATCAGCTGGCCAAGGTAAATATATGAATCAGCAATTTCTAGCTCAATGTTGTCAACTTGTATTTTTGTTTCCTCTACAAAATTATTGAACATGATCTTAGTTTTTTGTAGGTTCATCTTGAGTCCAACTTCTTTACTTCTAGTTGAGAGCTCCTGTACCATGTCTTGGAGTTCTGATGGGTTCGTTGAAAAAATAACAATGTCATCAGCAAACCGCAAATGATTTAAATATTCACCATTTATTTTTATTCCCTTGTTATTCCAATTTATCTGCTGAAAAATCATCTGTAAAGCTGAAGTAAAAAGTTTTGGAGAAATGGTATCTCCCTGCCTCACACCTTTACCAATTTTGATAGCTTCGGTATCTTTATGTAACCGAAATTTTGCACTTGCATTTTTATACACACGTTTCACCATGTCAATGTACACTTCCTCGATGTCTGTTGATCTTAAAGAGTTGATGACTGCTGATGTTTTAATAGAGTCAAAGGCCTTCTCATAGTCAATAAATGCCTAATATATATATAGCTGTAGAATAGTACAAAGAGCTCAACAAAGATGAAGTGTTAAGATTTCAAACAGTTCAAGAGAGCTTAACACTTCACTAACATTTAATTTAATAAAATTATCAACCCCAAATGAAATTAGTAATTAATTTTATTAATCACTTTATCTCTTCACATATGTGCATTATTTCTACAAAGAGCTAGCTGACTCTCAAAGCATTTAGAAGGTGGTTGTAAATTTATTCTCAGACTATCCTTGGCTAGTTACGTACCCAAATTAAAAAAAGGAAACTTTTCCCCCCACAGTCGGGAGTCGAACTCAGGCTAATCGCATTCTAAGCGAACGCGTCACCATTCCACCATCACAAGGCCACGAAAGCAATCTACATCTACTTGTAATAATGTACGTGCAGCTTGTTTTCTTGTTGTTTAAACAGTTGCCCTGACGTACATTTATTAGCGTTCGAAATGTTTTTTTTATAACAAGCAAATAATCCACAAGCAGAAGCTGCTGAGTAATATGGCATTATGTGCGACAAGAAAATATTGCTCTCTGTCTCAAATACTTCAAGAATGATACCTTTAGGTACAGTAGTTTTTTGTGGATAGTTTCAATAGCCCCACCGATTCTTCATATTGTTATAATACCAGAAAGCTATGATAACAATTAAAAAAATTTGCTTGCAACAAAATAAAAGTTGCAGACGAATCACAGGTACTTTTTTGATGAGACAAAAAAATTAAACTGTTTTAGCATAAATATCGAAGCCTTAAATGAGTTTCAATAATCTGGAAATTCTTATTAGTCATCTGTTCAGTTGAATAAGTTCGTCTATTTGGATGCAGCGTTTACTCTCCTACTTGCAACTCAATGTTTTTTTATTTTCATACACACTAAATTAATTAAACACACGTAGAAAGGATAATTTATAAAAGTACCTTAGGTAATAAGTCACTGGAAATGTTTTTAAACCTACTTAATAACGAGTGATTAAATGATCAGATCGAACTTGGACCCCTCCATAAGGCGGAATCATTAAACTGGCACCTCATGAGAGAAAACCTTTGCAATCACCTCAGCATGGGCCAGGATCCAGCAACACAAAATATGGAGCGTGTACGAATCAATAGGGTTTTGATAATACACGCATTTATTTTGAAATAAATTGTTAACTGATGAAACATGGGAAAATCGTTTCATTGTTTGAACAGGAATGATTCAAAGAGGATCAATATCAGTTAATAGAAGGTAGGGTGTAGACAAAAAGGAATCTGTTTTACCACACGAGAACGTTGAAAGTCATGTTGCCAAAAAACCTACAGTCTTTCAGGGAATTCGAGCGCTTTAAGGATTAGGGAACCAAACCCAGATTTTTAGTGGGCAGTTCGTCAGTAAGCATTCTATGTTGGCATCGTTGGGAGTCAAATTCTGGTTAGGCGAACGTGTTACCACCACAGCAGGCTCGTATCCGGAGGAGGAATCTTAGGGACCGGTTCCCCTTCCGAAACTAAATTTGTAATGGGACTTGGATACAGTCTTGAATGCTGTGATTGCATCGATACATGCTGTAAAATATTTTGACCCCCTGAAATTAAATCCTGGCTACGGCCTTGCTCCACAGGGCACTTGCACAAAGGACTCTCAAGTTCAATTAAATTGCAGAAGTAAGAGACTATAGGTAAGAATGCCTCCACATGCACTTAAAATAAATGCTCTGTCCAAATAGAAAATATTATAAGCTGAAGGTCTGAAAGGTTCATCACTGCATTCCAAAGTGTTCATCAAAACTGTTCCAATTTCCTTTTCACGAACAAAGTTCGTAAGTTTGAAAGCAACAGAACGAACTTTAATGCGGAGGTTCCTATCCTTTTCTTTCAGCTGCCCCGCAGCCGTGCTCATGTAATAAAACGTGAAGAATCTTGGGATAGAAAAGGACAAAATTGATACAATGTTCCTTGTCGAAAATGCAAATCCATGTTTTCGCATCCAAAAGGCAAATGCTATACTAACAAATATTCCAGCGGTATTTTCGGTTATTACCAGAAATGACAGAAACGAAACTGAAGTCTCGAATTCATGAGCTAAGTTACTGGCTTTCCAATACAACTCTGAAAATTGGTGAGCTAAAAGACGAGGGTTATTTTCACTCAAGTTCCCACAGCGATCAATCAAAATTTCACAATGTCCTAAAACGATCCTTATGCAATTGCACATATAGCAATATACTAGTACGACCAGGCCAACAAAAAGCGGAATAAGCACAAAGGATGCAAAAAGTTCAATATATCTTAACACTGCTTTAACCACAGCATGTTTGATCAAACCGAAAGTTAATCCCGACGTTTGGTGGGCTTTATTTCTATCTAGGAATTCCAAAGCGCAACGTACAACAGCAATGATAAAATACATAAAAATCATTGAGTACGTTATAAGACGTACTTGTAATTTCGTACTTTTTTGAGTGATTTTAACTTTCCGTTCACCCTCCGCAAAAAGCAAAACTAATTTTCCAAACAGGGTGTTCAGTGCACGAGTTCTCTTTCGTAAAGTATGCCATAGAGAAAAAAAAAGAAAGAAAGGCAAACTTTCCGCGGCTGTCCCTATCAGTCCATTTCTCGGGTTTTCCTTATTTCTATAATCATCGAAAACCCCATAGCACTTAATAGCAGCAATATACAAAACAACAAGGTTTATAGAGAAACTTAAGAATTTTCTACGCAGATTCGACCATTTGCTGGGCCTTGACGTTACTAGTTTCGTAGTGCTCATGTTCATACCAAACCATTGTAAAGCATTCAGAATTATTTGGAGTTCCGAGACGATGCTCTTCGCAGATGTCATCTTTTTTTATTGCATGATTTTAATTTTCCAGCACGTTATATTCGTGGAATAAGTATCGGTGTCCACCGAAGTGATCTCGATGTTTATTTTCGCGGTCAAACTTAGTTTCAAAGAAGTTACACGCCGCAAATCGTAAGTTATAGTAACATCCGCAGTTTTATATGTGGTGCCGCAGTCACGAAGTTAAAACACAACAGCACGTATCTGCATTTTGTAGCGCAGAAATATTTTATGTCTGAAAGTTTTGAAAGTACATGTATGAAGCTGGATCTGTGTGATGAAGTCTTCAAATAGGATTCACTAACACCAAGGACCTTTCATACGCTCGACGACAAAATGAAGCGAAATTTTAACTTCTGAAGCAGTTTCTGCATTAATTAGAGATAAAGCCGTTGGATATTCAAAATGCTTGAACATCATAAACACGTTTTTTAAACTTTCCATAAATCAAATAACTCGGGACGCTATAACTTAAACTTCTTGCATTAACCCTGCGAACATATTTGCTTCAACATAATGCTAAACAGTGCCACTCTTCTTATTAATTTTAGGCAGTGCGATTGAATCTCTCGAAATGAAATTTATCCCTACCTTTCAGGTATTCATGAGTTATTTGTTTGAAGAACTTGCTTGCGTTCCAAAACTTAAGTTGGTTATAAACTTGACCCCATACCATCTCTTGCAGATCAGAAAGTGCAGTTACGCATCTAAATGTTACAAAATCAATCCACCTCCACCTGCAACAGCACTGTATCATTTTATTTCTGAAACCTTGAAGAAGCACATCCATCATGAGTCTGTGGTTCTGAAGATACTTATCTAATATGAATCGCTCCTAATAATTCCTTTTCATGCATCTATCAACAAACTGAGCCCTACAGTTGCTAGGAGAGTGTATACTTTTATGTGAAAACCCCTTATAATATTAAATGCATCCGAGGATTGTTAAAAACATATTATTAAGCTGCTCATTAAAGAAATTACTGCTTCATGTGAACCAGTCTTGTTACAACAAACTAATCGGCTAAGTATATTTGCCGTCAATCAAATGCGAAGAGTTGTAATATTCTAATACTTTAAGCAGATTAATGGATTCTGCACGTGATTGGTATACATCACCCGAAGACCTTCCCTACAAAGGTTCTTTTTTTCGTAAGAAGAATAAACAGAGGCCAGTAAGAGTTTATTGATCATGTTGGTCGAATTGGAGATCTCCATGTTACATGGACAAACATCACGCCATGTTAGGTCTATGAAAAGGCGCATTTACTGGAGTGGTTATACGTACAATAACAATGTTAAAAAGGTGAAGTGAGACTTTGTCAATATTTTGATTGAAAGAAGTCATGCTTTCATAAAAACAATAGGAAAGAAACTTTTATTCCAATTGGTATTAAAACAGTCAGCATTATAAAGTTGTCTGCATAGCATATAAACTCATTCTTTTTTTTTTTTTTGAGGTTAATGTTACGTATGAATTATGAAGTGATTAAATACAGTTTATTCTACTTCTCTTTTATTATTAATAACAGAAATGTTTATTAATTGTGCCTTATTTTCGACGGTCTAAGTAAAATTTCAGCTTTAAAATCTATGGCAAACTATTTTTTGAAGGTTTGATTAAAAAACTTAAATATAAATTGCACATTCAACTAACTTCAATATAATTAAATGGTACAACAACTCATTCTTTTCCCATTCTGCGGGACTACTCTGATGAAGGGTTTTCCAGAAATTTCAAGTATAAAAAAGAGACAGAAACATAACATCGTCATTACTCCTGATGAAGGACTGCTGCTGATGCGTCCGAAAGCTTGAGTGATCTTTTTCATTGCTATTTTACCAGTGTTTAACCTTTTTATGTAATTAATTCGTTATAGTTTCGATCTATCTTTTTCATTTAATTGAATTCCTATAAGATCGGTATGTTTATTTTTTCTTATTCTTTTAAACATTTTAATTAGTATACAGTATTTATGAATCTGTTCAATTTGCAATATATTAGAATTTATTAAAAAATTCTTTAAGTCTATTCTATTGTCTCTATTAATCAGTTTGATTGATTTATTTTGCAAGTTTTTTATAATATCATTGTTAACAATACCCAAATTACCCCAAACGCAGTTACAATATACTAGATGGCAATTAATCAGAGAATTATAGAGTTCGTTATTTATTTTTGGGGATAGATTTTTACTTATCCGTCTTAGAATTCCTATACCTTTACATATCTTTTTTGTTATTTTGTTTATATGACCATTCCAATTTAATTTATTTGTAAGTTGAACTTCTAAGAAATAAATTTTATCCACTATTTCTATTTTATTAACTGTTATAGATTTATTAATCATATCGTCATCTATTTTTTTATTTTTACCTGAAAAAATTATTAATTTTGGTTTCTCTACATTTAATTCAGTTGATTAATAGCAAACCATATTTGATACTTTTTTATGTCATTGATAGCTGTTTCCATTACCCTTATTTAAACCCTTATCAGTAATAATGACACTTGTATCATCAGCAAATAATGTAATGTTTCCTACGTCAGACACGTTGAATATATCGTTAACGTATAAGGAATACAATAATGGTCCCATATTGGAGCCCTGAGTTACTCCATAATTATTAACCATTAGCTTAGATTTCGTTCCCTTCACACACACGACTTGTTTTCTATCCTTTAAATAACTGCTCAGAACGCTTACTCAGAGATCTCATAAAGATCGCACTGCTCACTGTAGTCCGGGGTTTGGTTCCCCAGGCCTTAAGAGGTTCGGATTCCTCGGAAAACTGTAGGTCCCGGCGCAGCATGACCACTGTAGTCTTTGAGCCGTAAAACCAAAAAACAAACAATAAATAACTGCTCAATAAATTTTTGATCTTCTCCCTTAATTCGCAAATTTTAATTTTTTTAATTAATATTTCTCTATTTATTACATCAAATGCTTTACTCAAATAAAAAAAAAATGTCAATTCAATATTTCTTGTTTTCTATTGCCTCCTATATTCTTTTTATTGTTCTCAATAGCGCCCCTGCAGTTGATTTGCCCTTTCTAAACCCAAATTAGGAATTATCTATTATATACTCATTGTCTATAAAATCAATTATTCTTTAGTAAAGTAATTTTTCAAATGATTTCGCGAAGACGGAGGTTATTGCTATTGGTCTATAGTTTTCTTTTTTATCTTTCTTACATGTAGGAACTAAGCTATTTTCATTTCTTCAGGAATTACTTCTGTATCAATTATTTCATTAAATATCACCAACAGTGGTTTAACCAATACATTAGCACATTCCTTGATTATCCTAGGGTGTATGTCATCATATCCTGCACCTTTTTTTACTATTGATCTTGCTTAATTCACTTAATAACTCTGAGTGACTTATTTGACTTACATAAATTGATTTACCAATGTTATGACACATATATTCATTATACTCATTGTTCATATTGACCTTTCTATCTACTGTATTCTCTTCAATTTCCACAAAAAATTGTTAAAACAATTTGCAATTTCACTATTGGAAGTTACTTTCATGTTATTGTTGATTATCAACTTATCATTTGTTTTAATTACCCTTCCCAGCAATTTATTAATAAAATTTCATTTGTTTTTATTGTCAGTTGACAATTTTTTTCCATAAATCTTTTTTTTATGGAGATCTATTTTCCTTACTATATCATTCCTTAATTTTTTAAATCTACACCAGTATATTAACCTTTCAGTTCTTATAAGCCTGTTGAAGATACAATTACTTTTCGTTATGAAAATTTTTAATTTATTATTTATCCGACCTTTTTTTGTTTATTTTGTCCTTTATGTGTTTCCATTTAAAATTCCTATCATATATTTCCTTGATTTTATTTATAAATACATCATATTTATTAAAATCGCTAAATTCTACATTCCAATCTATAGAACTCAATTTCTCTTTAAACTTTTCAAGATGTTTTGAACCAAAATCTCTGACTTTAATTTTATTGTTTATCATGAGTTTAGTTTTCTCTTGAACTTCGATGAGTATAGCTTTGTGATCTCTTATTTGGTAATCCAATACGTTCGTAAAACATAAATCAATCGTTGTAGTCGAATTATCGGTTATTCTTGTATAGTCACTAATTATGTTTTTTAGTATCATCATTTTCATTGCATTTATCAAATAATTTTTATTACTAGATTCTTTACTTATATTAATATTTAGGTCACCTATAATAATTATGTTTCTACTTTCAATTCCTTCAATTTTTAAGTATAACCCATCTAGTAGTTTGTGAATATTACTTCTTGGATTTCTATATACAATTCCTATCCTAAGTTCACCTCTTTTTATGCCTATTATTTCCCAATCATCACATATGTGTGATAATTCAGTCCTTTTTTCAAAATTCTCACGAATATTCCTTATATATATATACCGATACCCCTCCTCCCTTTTGTTTCCCATCAGATGATAACCATACTATCCATCAACACCACCAAAAATTTAACTAAATTTTTTGAAGTAACAAATGAGTAAAAATTAAATAATTTATTTACTAATTTTCTGCTCAATACTTACTAACGTAAAATTGTAAAAAAGTACAAATGCTTCAATTTCTACATCCAGCTGGTTGGCCATTTTTCCTTTTTCCATGTGGGAAGCTATAAATGAATTGTACTTTAACATTAAACTGAACAAAATCCATATTTATATCGATAAATGCCGGCTCGTTGTAAGTAGGGTGAACGACCTTCTCCTATTTGATCTATTTTTTTCTGATTGTCCGGGCTGCCGCATCGCCATTCTATTTAATTAATCATCAAAATTGCGAAATGTCAATTCAATATTATTAAATTAAATTTATATACGATGTATTTATCTAAGGTCAATTTGACGAAAAGGTCAACTCACACTTGATTTTTGAAATGTGAATAATGCCTATGTTTGTTTATTTCTGTTAAATAACAGACATACAAATTTCATAAATATAATAAAATTTAGCATTTTTCTCAAACAGTTGTTTTTCTGAAGATGTTTACTTCCAGTCATTTTACCTGTTACTAATTTGACGCAGTATAGCATAACAATAAGTGTTTTCTTAAAGAAGAGCATAAGAAACGTGAACGGAGACATATCCGATGTAATAGAATTTTAGTAATACATATAACTTAAAATATAATGCAAATAAATAAACGTAATAAATACTTAATACTTAAAATATTATACATACATATTTTACATAATACATATATTTTAATACTTATAATACAAATAAATTAAAAAAGAGAGAAAATCATTTATTAGCAGAACAAAAATAACTTAAAAATCATCAATATTTTTAATGACACGTAAAATAACCATAGAGAATATCATGGCCCATTAATTCGCAATAACAAAAGGCTATAGGTAAGAACGCCTTCCCACGCACTTACGACGGATACTCCGTCCGGATAGAAGGTACTTCACACTGACGTGTTGGAAGGCTCATCACTACATTCCAACGTGCTCATAAAAAGAGCACAGCGAACTTTAATTCGGAGAGCATGATCTTTCTTTCTTTTTAAATTTCGCACTATACTCGAGGCAAAGCCAACCTGATACACTATTAAGGCTATGGGAACCTATTCACGCCCGTTCAACAAGTGTTCGTTCGCAAATTGGCGAAAAATGAAGTAACCCTCAACATTATTAGGCTATTTATCGCCTAATTTGGAATGCAGAAAAACGCGGTTGCCAAAATTCCAGGCGCCAAATTTCCCGCCAAGCAAACGAAGTCCTCTGAGTGGTCAGTTACTTTAATGACGTCAGCGCTTGCTATAATGAGTCTTTTTCCTAAATTTAATAAATACCAGATTTTAATTACACAAACATGCCTATGTTTTATGTATTTCAACATTATTTCAATGTTTTATGTACAAAATGTACCCTCTGTTAACATAAGAGAGGGCGAGCTATATCGCATTAGCGAATCATACTGCTCTGTGCCTTGTCAGTGTGCTAAGTTAGTTTTGCCTCGAGTACAGTAATGCTCATGTAATAAAGCATTATGGACTTTGCAACAGATATAAATTCAAAATAGAGGTAACAAATTTCACACCCACGTTTAAGCTCATACTAGAGGTTTTTTTGGCATAGGAGAAAAAGAGGCGTTGTCCCTATTCTAGAGTCCAACCAAGGTCACTCTGTTGAGCCCGGGGTGCCTTAACCGCTAGAACAACGAGGTACAACGAAGACAATAACGGTCACTAGTGACCGTTATTTGGGAATTGTATTAGCCGTGAGAAGGGTAATAATATATTACATCCTTATATACGGAGAAAGAGAGCGTTGTTCCTGTCCTCGTTAGTCTACTAGCTGTTCAGGCACTCTGGGCTCAACGGATGGACTCTAGGACGAAAACGATGTCTCTTTCTACTATGCCAAAAAAAAGCTCTAGTATGAGCTTAAACGTGGATGTTAAATTTATTAAACTTAGTAATTTATCGTCTAATGATGTCATCGACTATGATGAGAATTATTGACTTCAATAAATATTTTCCCTCAACTTCCAGCGACGATCGATCAAAATGTAGAAATTTTCTAAAACCATTTTTATGCAACTGCATATATAATATATATATATATAATCTCTTTTACTTTAACAATGATGTCCTCTACTTTAGTTTGCTCTCTCACCCAAGTGTTCCTTTTTCGATCTCTCCTAGTTATTCCAAGCATGCACCTCTCCATGCTCCTTTGTGTTGTCTGTAACTTTCGTATTGCTCCAACAGTTAGACTCCATGTCTCTGATCCATAAGAGAGGACTGGCATTACACACTGGTTGAAGACATTTCTTTTTAGACACAAAAGCAATTTTCCCTTCAGGATAAAACTGTTTCTTCCAAATGCACTCCAGCCAAGTTTAATACGTCTGTTGAGTTCTTTCATAATGTTGCCATCCATTGAAATCAGCTGGCCAAGGTAAATATATGAATCAGCAATTTCTAGCTCAATGTTGTCAACTTGTACTTTTGTTTCCTCTACGAAATTATTGAACATGATTTTAGTTTTTTGTAGGTTCATCTTGAGTCCAACTTCTTTACTTCTAGTTGAGAGCTCTTGTACCATATCTTGGAGTTCTAATGGGTCCGTTGAAAAAATAACAATGTCATCAGCAAACCGCAGATGATTTAAATATTCACCATTTATTTTTATTCCCCTGTTATTCCAATTTATTTGATGAAAAATCATCTGTAAAGCTGAAGTAAAAAGTTTTGGAGAAATGGTATCTCCCTGCCTCACACCTTTACCAATTTTGATAGTTTTGGTATCTTTATGTAACCGAAATTTTGCACTTGCATTTTTATACACACGTTTCACCATGTCAATGTACACATCCTCAATGTCTGTTGATCTTAAAGAGTTGATGACTGCTGATGTTTTTATAGAGTCAAAGGCCTTCTCATAGTCAATAAATGCCTGGGGCCATATAGCTGTAGAATAGGCACAAAGAGCTCAACGAAGATGAAGTGTTAAGATTTCAAACAGTTCAAGAGAGCTTAACACTTCACTAACATTTAATTTAATAAAATTATCAACCCCAAATGAAATTAGTAATTAATTTTATTAATCACTTTATCTCTTCACATATGTGCATTATTTCTACAAAGAGCTAGCTGACTCCCAAAGCACTTAGAAGGTGGTTGTAAATTTATTCTCAGACTATCC
>QLNU02014802.1:52565911-52578366 GCA_006491805.2 Dysdera silvatica
TCTGTTATTCTTTGGTCACGATTTTATAAAATTAGTTATTTAATAATAATAATACTTTATTTATTCTTCTTGGAACAGTCGTTGTGACAATACATGACCACACAAAGAAAGGTCCTAAGTAAATATCTATGATGAATATATAAAATATATATATATATAGGCTTGAGGACCTCAGACTGATTCAATATAACAATTCACCCAAACAATAAATTCGGCCATCAGGCTATTTCCACATATTTCAACACCCCTCACTCTTTACTAAAGATCACGCATATGTAATGCACTTCTTGTGTGAGTTGTTTTTATAATTTGTCTTTAATTGATTGGTTTTTTTAATTATCGATAAATTGTTAGACATTACTGAGTATCAAGTATCTTTTAAGCTTTTTTTTTAAATTTTACTATATTATTTAACCGCTTTAGTTTATCTGGTATTCCATTCTAATATTTAGGTCCTATGTAATTTATGTTGCATCTTCCCAATTCTGTTCTTATTTTGGGTAATATTAATTCGTTATAGTTTCGATATCTACTTCTTTTTCGTTTAATTGAATTTTTATAAGATCTGTATGTTTATTTCTCTCATCCTTTCAAACATTTTAATTAGTATACAGTACTTATGAATCTGTTCAATTTGTAATATATTAGAATTCATTAAAAATTCTTTAAGTCCGTTCTATTATTCAGTTTGATTGCTTTATTTTGCAAGTTTTTTATAATATCATTGTTAACTATACTCAAATTACTCCAAACGCAGTTGTAACATCCTAGATGGCAATTAATCAGAGAATTATAGAGTTCGTTATTTATTTTTGGGGATAGATTTTTACTTATCAGTCTTAGAATTCCTATACCTTTACATATCTTTTTTATTATTATGTTTATATGACCATTCCAATTTAATTTATTTGTAAGTTGAACTCCTAAGAAATCAATTTTATCCACTATTTCTATTTTCTTATTATTAACTGTTATAGATTTATGAATCATATCGTCATCTATTTTTTTATTTTTACCTGAAAAAATTATTAATTTTGGGTTCTCTACATTTAATTCAGTTGATTAATAGGAAACCATTTTTCATACTTTTTTATGTCATTGATATCTGTTTCCATTACCCTTATGTAAACCCTTATCAGTAATAATGACACTTGTATCATCAGCAAATAATGTGATGATGTATCATTCCGAATCTGGTATCGGTTATTCTTGTATAGTCACTAATTATGTTTTTTAGTCCCATCATTTTCATTGCATTTATCAAATAATTTTTATTACTAGATTCTTTACTTACATCAATATTTAGGCTACCTACTATAATTATATTTTTACTTTGTACTTCTTCAATTTTTAAGTATAGCCAATCTAGTAGCTTGTGAACATTTCTTCTTGGATCTCTATATACAATTTCTGTCCTAAGTTTACCTCTTTTTACGCCTATTATTTCCCAATCATCACATGTGTGATAATTCAGTCCATTTTTTCAAAATCCTCGTGAATATTCCTTATATATATATACCGATACCCCTCCTCCCTTTTGTTTCCCATCAGATGATAACCATACTATCCATCAACACCACCAAAAATTTAACTAAATTTTTTGAAGTAACAAATGAGTAAAAATTAAATAATTTATTTACTAATTTTCTGCTCAATACTTACTAATGTAAAATTGTAAAAAAGTACAAATGCTTCAATTTCTACATCCAGCTGGTTGGCCATTTTTCCTTTTTCCATGTGGGAAGCTATAAATGAATTGTACTTTAACATTAAACTAAACAAAATCCATATTTATATCGATAAATGCCGGCTCGTTGGAAGTAGGGTGAACAACCTTCTCCTATTTGATCTATTTTTTTCTGATTGTCCCGGCTGCCGCATCGCCATTCTATTTAATTAATCATCAAACTTGCGAAATGTCAATTCAATATTATTAAATTAAATTTATATACGATGTATTTATCTACGGTCAATTTCACGAAAAGGTCAACCCACACTTGATTTTTGAAATGTGAATAGTGCCTGTTTTTTTATTTCTATTAAATAACAGACATACAAATTTCATAAAAATAATAAAATTTAGCATTTTTCTCAAACAGTTGTTTTTCTGAAGATGTTTACTTCCAGTCATTTTACCTGTTACTAATTTGGCGCAGTATAGCACAGTGGCTCTTGGGCCATAAAAAATACAAACGAACAAACCTGTTACAAAAAATTCCGTTTTAACACATAAATAGCATGTCACTGTAAATTGTTTAGTTTTAATTTATCATATTTTTTCGTTTTGCAAAGAAATCTATAAAGCTTGTATTCATGAAAAATTATATTTTTCTAATTTAGGTAGACTTGTTTTTTAATATAAAAGTTCTATTTAGTATTGATCTGCAAGTCACAAATGTCACAAGAAAGATGGGTTTTTCATATTTTAAATAAAATATAATAACACAAGCTATACAATACTTCATATTCTCTTTCTGTGATTTAAAGTAAGTTACCTAACCCCAAATTGGCAAAAACTATTGATTAGGAAATGAAAAAATGAAGATTAAAAAGCGTCATGTCTGTCATATTTTATATATTGTCATGTCTGTCACAATTTGCCCTGTCCGTCAGAAGTTTCTCATTGTGGAAAGATAAAGTATTTATTATAAATTTTATCAACGCACTGTTAGTGGCAACACAAATTAATTTTCTGAGGAAGAAAACTACTTTCAGCAAGTTTTCTTTATCTTCAAAGCATGTGATTTCGTGTCTGCTATGTTGCATAATTTTTTTGGAAGTTACATATATTCTTAGTCTTCCATAAACCTTAAAATTTAAAATTCCTTTCTTAATTTTACATATTCTCATACTATATGTTAGTTCTCGTATACCATATTCTCATACTATATGGTATATGTTAGTTCTCGTATACCATATTCTCATACTATATGGTATATGTTAGTTCTCGTATACCATATTCTCATACTATATAGTATACGAGAACTAACATTTCAAAAGTCATAGATGCAACAGTCTTAATTAATACTCGTGGATTTTATAAATTCCAAGATTGATTGTAGTTTTTACTCAGACTATAACACATTTGCAGCAGAACAACAATTTCATAACTTCCTTATTAGACCTATAGGCTAAAAAATTAGATATATTCAGTTGGACTTGTAAGTTTGTATAAAATTTTCATGCCTGTAAATTATTTGTATTTAAAATTGTCATGCCTGTCACAAACTCGCTGTCTATCGCGCTATTTCATGTTAAAGAAAAGTAATTTGAACTTCTATTATATTTTAAATCTCTATACAGAATGATTGTTCTAAATATTATTTTCCTATAATAATTTTCCGTTAATTGTTAATTGAAGTAAATCAGGTAAAACAACATATTTAGGATTTAACCTGAAAAGTGTTGTCCCCTTTTTGTCATGCCTGTCATATGGTTTTTAATTTATTAATATTTAAAATATGCAGCTACTACAGATATTTTTCTCCGGAATGATCGAAAGGCTGTAAGCAAATATATGAACACCAGTTTCTTTTTAATATATAAAAATGCAATATGAAAAATAAAAAAACATATTGAAAAAGTTGTTTAATGTCATGTCTGTCACAACTGAAATTGACCATTTAAATACGAGAAGGGGGGGGGCTTAAATTTGATTGCGCATGTGGCCTCTCAAGAACTAAAACTGCCACTACTTGCGTATTATAAATTCTGATTGTTAACTGCAATCAAAATTGTATAAACCATGACAAAATTTTGAGTAACAATATGCTAAGTTTTGTTAAAAAAATTAGACGTGTCATGTCCGTCACGAAACAGTGTCATGTCTGTCACACCGTAAAATATTTTTTTTAATTAAATTCCTTCAAAAATTCAATTTTTTACTTAACTGTTAATTAAATATTATGTTATTTTTCTCGCTAACAGATTGCGTACAAATATTTGGAAATAATATTAATATTTAAACACAAATATTGTTCTTTTTATACTAAGATTTTGAGTCAGAGATAAGTACCTTTGTGCCTTCCTTGAACATCTGCGAAATGCCGGGTGCTCTAGGTACATGTAAGGCCATGATGTACAATTGAAGTTGTCCTAAACGATGCGGATTTCAAGATAATTCGTTTACGTCGTCAAATAATTCTTTTCGGCGAATTATTTGTATGGAATTAATGAATTATATTACTAATTCACAAGTATGGATAATAGCACGTTGTTTGACAGACTCGACTTGACCGATTGAGCTGCCGACTTTAATTTGGACTTGACTTGATTGTGATTTTCAAAAATGTTCGGAGGGAATGAATTTGGTATTACGGAGGATGAAACGCAGAAGTGATCAGAGCTAGAGATGTAAAGATTAGAAAAACAAAAAACAAAACCGATTTAAACCCGGGAAAAAACTGGGTTTTTCGAGAAGGAAATTTTTAAAGTTCTCAAAACAAAGGTTTTTTGAACATTATGGGAATTTTGAACTGTGGTCGTTTGAAATGTATAAAACGATTTTTGCGTTATTTATTACTTATTTTAATAAATAAATAAATATTAAACTAATCTTGATAATTAATCGATAACTTTTTGGTATTTAATGCCTTAAGTATCATTATTTAACTTGCACTTCTAGAACACATTCACGTATTTTAACTTCGTCACTTAATAAGAAATTTCAGTAAAAGAGGCAAAAACAGAAGAAATATAAAATAGAAAAAAATAGAAGAAAGTGTAAAAAAGATAAGAAAAGGTTCATTAAAATGTTTTGGATCTTTTTTTTTAAGTGCTTGTTAACTGGTGTTGTGCAAATAAATGTAAACGTTGTCAAGGTAGTTTCTTCCCATCAAAGTTTCCAATATGTCCAAAATTCCCAGTTTATTCCCAAAAATTCCCGGGTTTATTCCTGCGTTTCAATATTCCAGGGTTTTTTACATCACAGCTGTTCGAATTCATTTGGGGCCCCCTTTATACTAACTTTTAAATCTCTAAATTTTTACAATAAGAGCCGTATAATATATAATAAAGGACTTTTGCCAATATGGGGCATTGGGATTAGATTCCGTTGGTCTTCCCGTTAAGACGGCACTGTTAGAGTTGTAAAAAACCCGGGAATTTTGGGCACATTGGAAACTTTGGGCATAGAAACCAAGATAGCTAGAATAAAGGACGTATGTCCCGTCCACACCTTTCTTCCTATTGGTTGATTGTGTCCAATCGACCAATAGGAAGAAAGGTACAGACGGGACTACCTCCTTTATTCTAGCTATCTTGGTTTCTTCCCATCAAAGTTTCCAATGTGTCCAAAATTCCCGGGTTTTGCGAAACTCTAGGCACTGTACGTCTTAAGTAAAATAAAGTACATATATTTAATTTATGTCTAATTTTTTGTAATATATCTGATGCGCAATCTTTGAGTTAGTACTATAACAGGAAAACGTCATGGCCTTCCATAGAGAAAAAGTGCCGCCGTTTGTAACCGACCATCCGACTATTTTTTTAAGTAAACAACAACAACAACCAATACTGCTGAGCAGGTAAGAGATATTCAAAGATCTGCAAAAGGAAATTAAAACTTTTGATTGTTGAATTATAATGACGATTTCAATTCAAAAATTCTGATTGTTAACGTTTGAATTAAAACTGTTCATTCGGTGAAATTTAAAAGAATGGACTTTGAAAAAGGTTTTCTTTTTTGTAATTGAAATTGCTGCTCTACTTTATATGACTGGAGTTTTGTGGCGAATTTTACCGAACATTCCCTATAAAACTACGTAGACAGAAATGTTTTAGATTTAAGAAGTCATTATAAAGGAAGTGGTCGTGTCAAAAGTAAGAGGACGGATTCTGTGATTACGAAGTTGCTACTGCGACCGCATTTCCCAATGTATTTCCTTTTCATGATAAATGAAAAGTGAACGGTTTGTGTAAGGTACAGTTTTTAAAAGCACAGACTGTGTAGAAGGAATAACATAGGCAAATTATTTCCCCAAGAGAGTAAAATAGCCATCATAAAAGGGGTAAGTGAAATGCAATTTTTTTCGACTTAAGTAAATTTTTTTCCAATACATCTGGTGTGTAAATTTGAGTTGTTACATTGAAAAATTTGATTTAAGAAAATGTTAAATCCGATAACTCGGTTAGAAAACAAAATAGAGTAGAAAAAATAAAAGCTTGTTAGATGGTTGACCTTCTAGTGGTCGCGTGGAGGTGGTATCTGGAGTAGAAAAAGCTTCACTCGTAACAGAGGACATAAAAATGTCGTTCTTGTTTGCGGGAAATATGACCTCTGCTGTTCTGACAATATTAAAATTCAATTAGTAGTTAAGAACTAAAATGGCGTTGTATAATGGTCGAAAAACACCACAAATGGTTCTATAAAATCGTTATTCATGAACCTTATACGGGTTTCCTTTGCACGATATGACGCGACGATTTGTTACAATCCGCCTAGATCAGAAATTTTCATCGCGTTAAAAATTTTGAGTTTAATTATGTATTTTATTAATAAATGAAACCAGGTGATACTTTCAATATAGAAATGAGAAAGGACGTGTACGAATTAGTTATTTATATGTATATTATCACTGGCATTGATGGGGGTTGTAACCCCCATTGCAATGAAATTTTGGATACTTCCTTATTCTAGCGACGTCCGAAATATATCGCCAAGATAAGTGTTTTTTGTGAAAATCTCGCCAAGTATTCTTATATTAGCATCGCATTGCATATTTGCTGAGGCTGTTTGGTGAGTTTCGAATTTGCATTGGTTTTTGTATTTTTTAGTTTTGATGAAATGTTAAAAGCTATTTCAGAAACGCATCGTAAAGTATCTGTATAGAGATTATTAATATTCTGAGGAAACAATATGTGAGTATCATTTTTTTTATTTATTTAAATATACTGTGCATGAAGATACTGATTCAGGTAGTGCACATCGAATGTGATCGAAACGGCATAAATCGCGAAGCGAAGCGGGAGGTAAGTACTGATTTATTTATAAAAGTACTAATTCATAATAAAATTATTATATTAGCGGGGATACAAATAGGGGGCTATATCATCGTTTGATGTATTACAGCTGCGATCTTAGTGTAATTTAAGAGTAGTCAAATAAGGTCGAACGCTGCTATAATAAGGAAGTACCGAATTTTGTATATTTAACATAGGAATATGTGAGTTGTAGCTCTGTAACCCCTGCAGTTGACCTTATAACCCCCTCATGAACTTCCTGCGTACACCTATATATATTATTAGAACGTAGCATCCAGTGGTCATACCTGCAGCCATCGGATCTATCGGACTTTGTTTTATTCCCAGTGAGCGTGGTTGTGTGTAAACGAAGAAAAGTCGCGGTTAAAATGTCATTTTAAGCCGTCTGTCCCGTCCTAAATGGGCTAGGGTGAGTCATGGGACGTAAACTATAAGAATACATGTATATTTATTCCTGCTGAATTAGTTCCTTAAGTTATAAGTGAAGATACGTGGCAAATTATTTAAATTTCGTTTACTGATGAATTTGCTCATACCTACTAACTGAATGTACTTTGCAGTGAAGTATCGACAACGCGTGCTATTGTCGTGTCGTTGGCGAGTGTTCGGTTCGAAGGTAGAAAGAAGACTGCGGGTATTCTTCAATATCGAGCCGTGAGATATAAAATTTAAAATTATCATCTCTATAAGAGAACTCTGATTATCCACAATAAAGGCGGTATTCCTTTCAATAAAGGGCACGATTTCGGATAATCCGAATATTAAATTTTCAGTGTAAAGGTACAAAGAAACTATACCCAGTTAGCACTACTTTACGAGAAGCATCATTTGGTTAGTTTGGCGCTATAATAGGCACGGAGTTATATGGGACCTTGGGGGATTAAGCCTCCCCACAAATAAATTGCAGCTTTACATGTATTGTTATTGTTGTATTATATTTCTGCGATATTATGTTTGAGCGCTCACCCCTAATAAATTTGATGGGTCTGGTTCATTTCGCCAACAATCACTTCACCGACACAACTTCGCCGACAGGGTCATTTCACCGACAAGGTCGTTTCGCCGACACGTCATTAGGCAGACAATTTACTACACTGTTTTTAATGCTGCAGTTCATGCTTATTGAATATTAATTTTTTTGACTTTATTCCATTCGGTTCCAACTTTTTTTCCAACATTTAGACAGATATTTGTTCTTGAATTATATATAGTATTATGTAAAAATTTAAATCATTCTAATTTTTTTAAACTAATATATTACTAAAATGTCATGTTTAAAAACAATAGAATCGTTATTGTTGATTAAATTTTTGTGACGCAAAGAAAACTAATATCTTGCTTCGCCAAACAAAATAAATTTTGTTATGGTGAGGGAGATGGTATCGTTGGCTTTGCCATCATAGCGATCGATGGAAATACTGTCTGGTTCAGTATTTCCCAGATGCTCTTGAGCCATAAAAATTTAAACAAACAAACAAATACTGCCGTTTCTGCGATTACTGCTACAGCAACCCCCCCCTCCCCAGGCGGCATATTAGCATTCTTTACATTGATACGCATCATTGACCAAAATGGAAGTATGTGATTGGCCAAACTGCTGCGCCACGTAGCATTCAAAACGCATTGCCAAGTTAGTGACTTCGTTCGAGATTTGCCACCAATATTACGTTACAAGGGGATAGTTAGCCCAAGGAAGTTGGAGCCGCCTTCTGCGCATGTGCGTGGACTACAGACATCGTCAAGCGAAAACATAATAATACGAGTATTATATAACTACGTTTATTTCTTCGCAATTTTACCATTTATAATAATTTAATAATTTCATTATAAATAATTAATATAATATTTCAGAATAAATAATATATAATGATTTCATAATTTAAATTATTTATTTTAATCATTGTATATAAAATATAATTCATATTTGTATATAATTTAATTATTATATTATTTAAGTATTTAATATTTTTAAACTATTTATAATTTCATAATGGCTTTGTAATAAATAATGAAAATTTCATAATTAAATTATTTAATTTAATTGTATGTAAAATATAATTTATATATGTAATTTAATTATTACATTATATTATTTAATTTAAGTTATTTAATATAATTTTAAAATTATTTAATTATAATTTCATAATAATTTTACCAGTCCATAAATACCTTCCAAAGTGATGGTGTCATCAGTAGTAGATATAAATAAGGAAAGAGAATGTGTTAGGCATGATACTTTAAAAGTTCTGGACTCAATGAATACAGTCAAGGAACTTGCTGTATATAAGAGACAAGTGATGGCAGTTAAATCAATTGTGTCTGCTATGTGCTCTGGTTTGGAGAAAATGAGCGTTTCTGAAACATTGAATAATACACCTACCAACAAAAACATAATACCCCAGCGAGGGTTACATTCGACAAAAAAACAAGTGTGAAAAATCCTATCACTAAAACACCTGGGATAGAAAAAACATTGTTCTATCACCAGTGGTGTAGCTAGATATTTTGCAGCTTGGGGTGAGTGACTGTTATTGCCGTAATTGTTTTGTCTGTCATTGTTTTTTACAGGTTAATTGCCACTCCTCGAATTATGGCACCAGGGCGACCTCCCCTAGCTACGCTACTATCACTGATTTCAAATGATGAAAACTGGCAGGTGGAAATACGTTTAATAAGTATGTTTAATATTATGCAATTTGTTATTGGTTTGATGATCCCATTCTTCTTGCCACTTTTGATTCACACAGGTCTTGATAATTGGTTTCAGGTCAGAGAAAGGAAGAAGCTGGCTAAAAGTAAGTGGTGAGTTCATTGCCTTCGCAGCTGCATCAGGTTGTAACACTGTCATTTTGACCGAATTTTGAGTCGTAACACTTTCGTCGCAAGGGTGTGATATATAATTTTATGATCATCCAGCAATTCCGTCTTGTTCTTTTTTATTTTACAGTGGTGTAGTTATAATGTTTTGAACTTTTCAACTAATTAATCATTATTTCTGTTTAACGGTGGTATATTCTGTGCGGTGATGGATTTACAATTTTTGCTAATTACCGACGATTTGTTTTACGGACAGTAAAGGCCTAAAAGTATTCTGATATGTATGTAGCCGAACTCCGATACTGATAATCTTAAGGACACAAACTTTGGTTCGTTTAAAGCCAGGTTCGCTATAGCGAGTTCCGCCTGTATATGTAAGCCAAATATAAACATAATCGGTAACCCTGTCTTCTGATTGATTTACGAGATCTTCTCTGGACTCTGATCCCGATCGCTTCGTCTTCGCAGCAGGCCCGTAGCCAGGGGCCCCATTGAGGCAATGCCCGCCCTAGCGCAAACAGTGCCGTAGACTACTATTTCAACTCTTCTTTTTTTGAGTTTCCCCTTCACCATCAAAGAAAAAAGAGAGTACACTGTATTCCTTGTCCCTATTGTCGCCAAATTCGCCGGCAGCCGCCAACGGAGCCGGAAGTTCTCATAACGTAAGTCCCTGTCATAGCAAACTTGTTGCTGACGCATAGTCGTGAGGCAGCTACTTGCCGTGATAGCTGTGGGCGTTCGACGAATATTGATAACAGTGATGTTGTGATTATAAATTGATTGTAATTGTGTGACTGAGAGAGAGAGAGAGTGTGAGAAAGGATGGTTTAGTCTTTGATTGAAATTCAACAGCGATTAGTCGACTTAAAAAATACGGATATACGTTTATTTATGAACAAGAAGCCTGGACTGGAGTAGGAAGCAGATAAGCCTAGTCTTGAACCCTGTATTGGTGATGAAAATGTAACGTTAGGTATACCTACTACAAGTATTAGAGAGGAAGTTTTGGATTTGCCTGAAAAGGGTGAGGTAATTGAATAAGTTGTCCTTAAAGAATTTCCAAAAACCAAAAACTGTTGTTTTCGAGCCTCATGGTACAAACAATTTGAATGGCTAGAATATTCTGTAGCAAAAAACGCAGCATTTTGCTATGCTTGTAGGCAATTCAAACGGTTTGGAACGGAAGAAGCAGCATACACGGAAAGTGGCTTCCGAAATTGGATTATAGTTTCTTGTGGATTCAGTCCTTTCCCCCCCTTTTTTCATAAGCCAAGGGGGGTGCTAGTGCATCCCCTTGCACCACCTTAAGGGCGCCCATGGTTTCAGGGTATATAAGCTTAAAATAATAACAATGTGATACAAGCGCATGAGCCCAAGCCGAACTAAACCAGGAATGACCTCTGAAGTGAGCTTAAAAAAAAACAAAAAAAAACAACTGAAGAAGATAGCCAAAAGTTCGCCTTTTAGGCCTTGTCGCCTTCTTTGTGTCCAACAACGCGTTGTGGCTTCTTCTGTTTCCAGAACACAGTTTATGATATGTGTTCCAAGCTGTAATTTCGTTTAAATTCCCACAATTCTTAGTTGATTTATTCAAAAATTTAGGGTCGTTGCTCTAAAAAAAAATTTCTCAGCAGAATTGTAGAGCCACATATTTTTTGTTTACAACTTGAACGGAATTTTGTTTGTAAAATATATGATTTCCTAAAACTTTGCCTTAGCGCCGCTAGTCCTCCAAAATAAGTGTCCTAGCGCCACTAGGCATCGACTATACCCGCATATATCGTATAATTCTATGGGTTTCTCTTAAAGAGAAAGAAGAGCACAAGAAACGGAAACTGAGACATATCTGATGAAATAGAATTTTAATAATACATATAACTTAAAATAATACAAATAAATAGATAAATACTTAAAATATATAATACAAATAGATAAACATAATAAATACTTAAATATAATGCAAATAGATAAACATAATAGGTACTTAAAATATAATACAAATAGATAAACATAATAAATGCCGTAATGCAAATAGATAAACATAATAAATGCTTGTACTTAAATATAATTCATACATATTTTACATGTGTGTTGAGTGGTATACCACTTGACATGAATATAATAAAAACAATCAGACAACTTTGAGCGGTTTGTAGATTAGTAGTACATGAGCCGGCTTTCGGCTGCGCTAAAGGGCAGCCTTCATCAGATGTATATAGAGCAAATCGAACATATAGCAGATACTATATAATCAAGGAATACAAATGGGGAAAAACAATAATGTAAAAGAAGTAAGAACAAAGATAAAAATAAGAAATAAAAATCACGCGCGCGAAAAGTAAGGGTTT
This sequence comes from Dysdera silvatica, assembly GCA_006491805.2. NCBI lineage: Eukaryota > Metazoa > Arthropoda > Arachnida > Araneae > Dysderidae > Dysdera > Dysdera silvatica. The sequence goes on from QLNU02014802.1 coordinate 52,578,058, forward strand.
TTTGTCAAATACTTTTAGGCAGAGTAAGTTAAAAGATGGAGTTTTAGAAGAGATAGAAAGGTGCATAAGATATGGTGTAGTGAAGAGTTATGGAGGGTTGCTAAGCATGTATTGCCAGGCATGACTAATGTGAATTGGTTGTTCAGTGTTAATTGTGGAGGAGCGCCTATGGTATATCTCTAGTGCTTCCCTGAATCTGAGACTTTTAAGGTTATTTCCGGCAGGTGCCAACAGTTTGGTATGGTGGAATAATGGGGTAGCGTCATTGGATTGGATGTATTGGGCAAGACTGGTATTAAATCTATTGTG
>QLNU02014802.1:52578466-52604964 GCA_006491805.2 Dysdera silvatica
CATATTCTCATACTATATGGTATATGTTAGTTCTCGTATACCATATTCTCATACTATATAGTATACGAGAACTAACATTTTAAAAATCATAGTTGCACCAGTCTTAATTAATACTCGTGGATTTTATAAATTCCAAGATTGATTGTAGTTTTTACTCAGACTATAACACATTTGCAGCAGAACAACAATTTCATAACTTCCTTATTAGACCTATAGGCTAAAAAATTAGATATATTCAGTTGGACTTGTAAGTTTGTATAAAATTTTCATGCCTGTAAATTATTTGTATTTAAAATTGTCATGCCTGTCACAAACTCGCTGTCTGTCGCGCTATTTCATGTTAAAGAAAAGTAATTTGAACTTCTATTATATTTTAAATCTCTATACAGAATGATTGTTCTAAATATTATTTTCCTATAAAAATTTACCGTTAATGTTTATATTGAAATAAATCAGATATTTAGGATTTAACCTGAAAAGTTTTGTCCACTTTTTGTCATGCCTGTCATATGGTTTTTAATTTATTAATATTTAAAATATGCAGCTACTACAGATATTTTTCTCCGGAATGATCAAAAGGCTGTAAGCAAATATATGAACACCAGTTTCTTTTTAATATATAAAAATGCAATATGAAAAATAAAAAAACATATTGAAAAAGTTGTTTAATGTCATGTCTGTCACAACTGAAATTGACCATTTAAATACGAGGGGGGGGGGGCTTAAATTTGATTGCGCATGTGGCCTCTCAAGAACTAAAACTGACACTACTTATGTATTATAATTTCTGATTGTTAACTGCAATCAAAATTGTATAAACCATGAAAAAATTTTGAGTAACAATATGCTAAGTTTTGTTAAAAAAAATTGGACGTGTCATGTCTGTCACACCGTAAAATATTTTTTTTTTAAATTAAATTCTTTCAAAAATTCAATTTTTTTATTTACTTAACTGTTAACTCAACTGTTATCTTCATGATAGAAGAAAAACTCATTTGCAAAGTGAATAAATTCAGAGCCTTCGAGTGTTAATATAAACGCACTGTAAAACGGCGTCCGTTTCTTGTTATGTCTGTCACGACTAGTTTTTCCCCCCTAAACTCATAATAGTAAAAAGATTTTATCCCAATTTTGCTGCATTTATAACTAAGGCCCATAAGCTTCTGCAGATAAAATTTTGGAACAATACAAAAATATTTAATACTAAATAATGGACTAAGTAACTGTCTGCTGTCATGCCTGTCACAAATGAAATTAGCCCTAAATTTAAATTACTTATCATTACAGACACTCATCGACGATGTTATTCAGCACCAGCGAGCAAATACATATGCATCTGCTCGATGTTTTAGGCTCAACATTATAGGCGTAGTATAATTAATTTAACAAAAATTAATGTGTATTTCGGGGAGATCCTGGCCATTCTTCGAAATCTTTCTAGAAATACGTATGTGTCATCTGTATATCTGACTTTTTGGGAGTATACTACGCCTGAAACGTTCACCTTATTTCCTTGATTTATACGTGAATTTATATTCTATACTGCGATCTGCATATTATCACATTTTCCAACAATATCATATGCGACAACAGTATTAAAAGTAAATTCATTGTTTTGTTTAATGTCATACAATTCGTGAACATTTGTTAAAGTGACGCTACTCTGCTGTACTTTAAAAAAAAAGGTTCAAAATTTGTTGCTTCCCTTAATCTACCTTAATTTAGTCCTTATCACAACTAATTGCCCTTAAATTGCTGGGCGAAAGTCGATCACCATAGTTATATGTGGGTACTGCTGCCTATTATTATATAAGAGAGAGAGCACATTTTAATATTTTCTTAGAAGGTTAAATCTGTTATCGGTGGAATTTTCCATTAAACTGAATTAGATGACATGCATTTTTTAGCAATAATGTTCAGAAACGTTTGGTGTGTGTGTTGGGATAAATGAATACACAAATATTAATACAAACACTCACACATAATAAATGAATAAAAAATGATGCAATAACATTTTTTAATACGCGTAATTACTTTTGAACCCTTCTCAAATATAAAAAGGAATAAATCGATTCATTGTGTGACTGCAAATAGTTTCTACATCTAATCTACAATTGCAAAACATAATACGCCCAAAGTAACGAATCAGTTCATATTATTATTAATACTCACAGCACAAAATATAAGAACACACGGGAATATTAGTTAACCATATATATACTGACTACAAAGACAAATCTCAAGAAATATCTTACTTCATAAACAAAAGAAAAAGTTGTAAGCAAGGCCACCACCACACAGACTTATTACAAATACTCCCTCAGAATAAAAGATATTCTAAATAGGAAATTTGAAAGGTTCGTCTATATACTATAAAGTGTTTGCCAAGATAGTGTTTTTCGTGGGTGACGGAAGTTAAACTATCAAGTTTAAATGTAACTGAAAGCAAGGGCGGGCATAGGGGGAAGTCACAGGTTTCATCAACTCCAAAATATATTTTTTCACTGTAAAAAATTCCAACTTTCATGATAAATGAAGGGTGTTATTCCAAGACCATGGCAAATTCTGTCCTTGAACCCCACCAAAATGAAAGTCTGTGTCCGCCCCTGACTGAAAGCACATTGTAATTCTGAGAATGAATCTCTATTGTATTTTTATAGCGGGCCCATTCGTAAGCAAAACGATAAGACACGGTGCAGCCAAAATAAATCGTTAACATCAGTAAATTTTTTTGAAAAATGGTATATCGCACATTTTTAACCCATAAGACAACTTACAGAACACAACGTAACTTACAGAACACAAAAAAACACAAAAAAAAATAGTTTCCAATATTACAAAGAAAGGCACTAAACTGTTATTTCGAGTTCATAAATTAAAATTTTCGGTTTATTATATAACTATAAAAATTGATAAGCTAAAAAGCGAGAATTATTTTTCTAATGTAAGTCTGCACAGCAATCCATCAAAATTTGAAACGTTTTCTAAATGGAGTTTTATGCAATCAGCAATCACATAAAAAGACGCAAAACAGCATAAACAGAAATTCAAAACCATATATATCATTTAAGTCGTTAAACATAAGTTAAAACATTTATTTAAAGTGGTCTTTTTTAAGTAATTTGAGACCGTTTTTATTATACCGAAAAGACAAAATATGTAAAAAAAAAATGGTTGTTTAATGCGTGAAATGCGTTTTGCAAAGAATATCACAGGCACATGGCAAAGAAAGGAAACGAAATTTATCCTGTTTTCCCCACTGAATTGTATAACTCGTTCTCAATAAGATTCAGCAGCAAGTAACAGAAGACAGCAAGGAAACAGAGTTTTTAAGTAGATAAGAAGACTAAAGCCGTGTTTTCCTAAATGCGTACATTTTGCGGTGCAACAATATAAAACGCAGAGATAAAACTCAGACAATAAAAACGAATGGAAGCATTTTGCGCGTTCTAGGAAAACACTTCCATTGGTTTTTTATTGTTTGAGTCAGTCCTCGACGTTTTTCATTGTTGCAACGTCAAATATGCGCATCAAGGAAAACACGCTTTTATGGACCTCACGCGCAATTGCAGCAATTGTCCAGCAATTCATATGGTCATTTTCTTAACTCAAAAGTTTATACCCTAACCACTGTATGACATGCAAAAATACTTTATATCCTATATGCAATTTAAATCTTAACACATGATAGTTACGGATAGAATATCGCTCCCAATTATTGTTCGTTAATTACCCCTTCGAAGAACTAGTTTGCTGTCAACATATTTAGAAGTCCAGTGAACAGATGCTGTCTTTTGAAGATTTGAATATCCAAAAGCTAATACACAATTATTCGTAAAGGCTGATACATATACACCACTTTTTTTAAACAGCTGTGGAGACAAATTTGTAATAAAATGAAAGAAATTTCTCGTAAAAAGCAAGTAATGTACAAGCAATATAACGTAAAAAATGTACGAAACAATTGCACTATAAAAGGGCATACTTTCACATAGCCTACATCTTTAATTAATGAAAATGACAAATAAATTTATTGTACGAATAGAAATAATTTAAAAAGAAACAATATTATTTAACCACAGGGATAATGAATAAAAAGAAAAACCTTCAGACCAGGATAGTTGAAGCAGCCAAAGGATGTAGGCAAGAATGCTTCCACATGCGCTTAACGTAAGTGCTCTGTCCAAATAGAAAATATTCCAAGCTGAAAACTGGAAAGCTTGAGCACTGCATTCCAAAGTATCCATCAAGAAAATTCCAATCTTCCTTTCAGGATGAACCTTTGTCAGTTTAAAGGCAACAGAACAAACTTTAATCCGGAGTGCCCTGTCTTCTTGTTTGAGTTTCCCTGCAGCAGTGTGCATGTGGCAAAGCATTAGCGACCTTATTGCAGAAAGAAATGCTATCGACAAAGCGAATTTTATTGGAACTGCCAATCCATCTTTTCTAATCGAGAAAACAAATGCCATGAGCACAAAATTTCCAACAGTATTTCCAGTTGTTAACAGGCACGCCAGAAATGAAACTAAACTATCAAATTCGTAAGGCAGGCTACAAGTTTTCAAATACAATTGGGAAAATTGATGAGCTAAAATCCGAGAATTATTTTCACCTAACGTTTCGCTACGGTCGATCAAAACACGAACATTTTCTAAAACCATACTTATGCAACTGCATACAAAGTGGTAGAGAAGTACGGATAAACCAAAAAACCCAGGTACAAGCCCAAAGACAAACAAGTCTTCAACGTAAGGTAGTACATCTTTAATTATGGCATTTTGAAACAAATCACACGTTGATGTCGTTTTGGGGCCAACTTCATTGCCTTGTGCAGTTTCTAAATTGCATAGTGTGATAGCAATTGCAAAAGGTAAAAAAATCATCGAGTAAGTTTTAAGGCGTAATTGCAATTTCGTACTTTTTTGATTACCATTAGCCTTTCGGCTAATGGTATTTTTCTACAAAGAGCAAAACCAATTTTTTGAACAGGATGTTCGATGCACAAGTTCTTTTCCGTATAATATGCCACATAGAAAGGAAAATAAGACAAGTCAACTCACTCCCTATTTTAACCATTATGTCTTCCATTCTCATATTTATAAAACAATTAAAATTTTCATAGCAATAAGGAACCATCACAAAAACAACAATGAAATGAATGACGAAAATTATAGGCATCATACGCCATTTCCGCCATTTGTTAGGTCTTAACATTGAAGCTTTCCTATTTCTTATGTTAAGGCCAAACAATTGGAAAGCGTTCAGAATTATTTGAAGTTCGGAGGCAATGTTTACAGCGTGTGTTATTTTTTTTCTGCTGCATAATTTAGAGTTTTTATGATAATTGTATCTAGGGAATAAATATCAGAAACTTTAGATATTTAATCCGAAAGCTAAATATTTCTAAAACACTTTTTCTCTCTCAAGCCGGAAATTTAATCTTACAGTAGTATCATCCAAAATTCTGTGCACAAAAACACGCTTAAAACTTACGTAAAAAGGCCTATATCCATACTGTATAACAAGTTCTCTTCATATATACATGTTTTGAAAGGATCTCACACACATATAAAACCGATTCCGAAATAAATTCAAATATGAGTCGATAAACGAACATTCCACAAAGTGCAAAACTGCTGAAGAAGTTTATTCTTAAGTTAAAAATTCAAAAGTTTTTATATTAATTGCGGCCAATTGTATCCGGAAAACCAATGTTTTGGGCGTTTGCATCAAACATACGTCTATAATACATACAAGTGGAGGGTATCTGATGAGGTAAGAAGCCGCAAAATGAAGGTGAATTTTGTTAAGAAAATCCAAGCAGGATCCACTCAGTTGAAAAACTTGCCTGTCGGACTGCTCGTTGATTAGAATAATTAACGCCAATGTAAAACAATCCAAGCGGGATTCACCCAGTTGAAAAACTTACCTATCGGACTGATCGCTGATTAGAATAATTAACGCCAATATAAAACAGTTAGGATACAATAGTAAAAGAAAGTTGTAGGCCTATTTAGGCGGGGCCTCCAATTATAAGTGTGTCACAGCTTGGCGGTAAATCGGAGTCTATTGTTATTAAGTGTTCTTCAAGTTTTGTTCGATGAACGAACTTGCGTTTCAAACACTAAGATGTGGTTACGAATTTGGCCTCGTAATATCTCGTGCAGGTCCAGACGCGTATATTGGCTTATATTGGCGCAGTATAGCCCAGATGCTCTTGCGCCATAAAAAATCCAAACAAACAAACCAAACGCAATTATGAATCTGAATATGATCGAATCAACCCACACACGTCTGCATCATGTTTAGAGCTGATGGTTTTAAAAAGCGCATGATATACAATGTTGGTCCTTAAAGTTTACTATAATAATGATTGCTCTTTTCAAAAATTTCTTTTAATGCAACCATTTCCAGATTGAAAGGTGCAGTTGCCATAGAAACGTTTGCTTTTGAATTTGAAGCCTCATAATATTTCAATATATTTGGGAATTCTGAAAAAAAAACTTGTATTAAAATGTTTTTATGACAAAAATGAAGTCCAATGTGAAGCGATTCATTGAAAGCATACGTAATCAGTTAAGCATATTTATATTAAATAAAAGACAAAGAAGTATGTGCTGCTCTGTTCTTCAAACAGGTTTTTTTTTTGATTGTGCAAAAACAAAAACACATTGAGAAATTTGGCCGCCATACAGGCAATGTGATCCCAGAGACAGCCTGAACAATTCGATGTGATGGGGCTTTAAAAAGATTAGTTCACCTTGTAACTGGCACATATTATCATGATTCGCTTTACTGAAAGGTTTCTATTTAGCAGAAGTACATATAGAATCGAGAAACCCTTTGTCAATTGTATTGCACAGAACGAAAAATCACATTGTCGAATGCCACGCAATGTTTCATCCATACAATAATATGGTTTTCGGACTAATATACATTAGGATGTATCGATAATGCATTAGAATAATCACGTAATAACAATACTGAACTTTTAGAGCGAATCTCTATTGACGTTTTCATAGAAACCGCAGGAAACAAATTTAGTTCCGATTATCGTTAAAGCATTTGACGTATTATGACATTATGTGTCTGCATAGCGTAGTTGTAATATCAAAATAAATTAGTTACTTGAATAAATTTAAAAAAAAAAAGGTAGAATGAGCAGGACATTTCTTCGCTGCTATTTTCAAAAATATCAATAAAAATTAGCAAAACAAAAGGAAAGAAAACAGGCATTTGTGAAGGAGTCTTGACACAGATAAGCTATTAATCAATAAATGAGTTTCAAGATAATCAACATTTTTATTGCACCGAGCTAGCTTTTCACGTATGGCAAAAATGTGTAATATGTATATATCAGAGCGGAACATTAACACAAAATATACTTCATGGACACCGAATGAATGAATGAAGGAAAGGAGAGGCAGAAAGGAAAGAAGGAAGTGGCACAAAAACGCTCCTAGCAGACAATTAAAGAACTTTGAAAATGCAACGAAGCAATTGAAGAAAAGTCTTAACTACAAAATTGTGTATGTTTTTAAGGCCCAAAGATAGCAAAATTCATATTGCTCGGAAAACTAAATCCATGATTTAATTTTCCGAGGAATCCCAACCTCTTCGATTGCCGAGAAAACCGAACACCAGACTACGGGGCGCAGGAAAAAAAAAACCAACACGCGTTCTGTGATGCCACTGCAAGTTAAACACGGATTAACGGTACACTGGTCAAACGCATTGACACTTCGGCACTGCAGAGCCACTATGAAATTGTAAGGTATTGTCCAATTATTAAGTAACGACATGAGAGTCATGAATTAATGACATATAAAACGCAAAACGCTGATAAATTGCAAGACGGCGTTGGATGGTGAACCGACAGGGCTTGTGGGGCCCTAAGAAGTTTAGCAAATCGATTCTTCGACTGGTTACGTTTAAAAGTAGAATATGTTTGTTCAAGGTCGGACACAGACTTTCATTTTGGGGTTGGGGGACAAAGACAGAATTTACCATGGTCTGGAAATGACACATTTCATTTATCATGAACGTTGGAATTTCTTAAAGCAAAAAAATATTTTTTGGGGCCATGACCCCTGTGACTTCCCCCCTGTGTCTGTCCTTGTGTTTGTACAGCGGCGTGCAGTGACATTTTTCTTTTTCAAACAATATATTTATTTTCACTGTGTGTCGTTTAAATTTGCATTCACGCTACTAGATGGCAGCACTATCCTTCATAAGCAATTTTAAAGGTGCTTCTCAGACTAAAACTATTAATAATTTCGAGCTTATGAGGCTTAAAAGATTAAAATAAGCTATATTTATACATTCATTTTATGTTAATGTGATGAATCTATAGATTTCAAGCAGAAAACACGATTATTTAGAAAATTAAAATACGATAACAAAATTCTTATGTGTATATGTACTATATCATCATCATTTCAGCCGTTGTCAATCCACTGCAGGATAAAGGCCTCCTCTGCATCTTTCCAACGAAGTCGATCTTGTGCATTTTGCTGCCACTTGTGCCCAATATATTTAATTATTTCATCCACCCATCTCGTCTTTGGCCTTTTCCTTGGGTGTGTAGTGTCCAGTGGGATCCATTCTAGGATGTTTTTGGTCCATTTGTTGTCAGTTCTTCTAGCAATATGGGCTGCCCACTTCCATTTCAAACTTTTTACCTTCGCAATGATATCACAAACTTTTGTTTGATCTCTTATCCAACTGAAGGTCTTCCGATCTCTTTGCGTGATACCAAGCATCTGCCGTTCCATGTTCCTTTGTACCACTCGTAACTTTTGGATACCTTTGGCAGTCAATGTCCATGTCTCACAACCATAAGTCAGAACAGGTAGGATGCATTGATCGAAAACTTTCCTCTGTAAAGAAATAGGGAGCTTTTTTTTAAAAATTATTTGTAGCTGGTAGAATGATTGCCAGCTAAGCTTGATACGACGTTCGATCAAAGTGTTTCTTAGTTTGTATGAATTTATTAAACATGATCATGCTTTTCTTCAAGTTGATTTTTAAGCCAGATGTATCTCCTTTCGTTCTTAGATCTTCAATAAATCTTTGTAGCTCTCTTGGATCTTTTGTATAAAGTGTTGGTTTGTATATTGTTTAAATAAGCTCCGTTTATTTTTAAGCCTTTTTGATCTCAGTCTAATTTACGAAAAATTTCCTCAAGGCAAGCTGAAAACAGTATGGGCGAGAGTGTATCTCCCTGTCGTACACCTTTCATAGGTTAATTTCAACTTCGTGTCTGTTTATATAGTCGCTTTGCTTTATAATATATGGACTGGAGTAAGCTAACATAAGCTGGGTTCACACCTTGGTTACCTAGTGCATTTAAAATATATGGTTTGAAAATTGAGTCAAAAGCTTTTTCGTAGTCGATGAAGGCAATGCATAGTGGTAAAGTGTATTCATTGTGTCTTTCTATTATTCTCTGAAGAACCTGAATGTGGTCAATCGTACTAAAGACAATTTTAAACCCTGCTTGTTCTACAGGTTGCGCATCGTTTAATGTTCTATAAATTCTTTGTGTGATGATTTTGCTAAAAATTTTGTACATAACAGGGAGAAAGCTAATTGGTCGGTAGTTTTTAAAATAATCTTGAGCTCCTTTCTTATGCCCCTCCTAAACAAATACAGCTCAAGTTTGAGCTTCTTTCTGCATGGGTATTGAAAATTATTAAGTAAAAATAAATTCCTCCATGAAAACTCACAAAAACTTGCCCCGGTGACTTTGTGTGTTGATCATTATTTGGCAATTGTGTTATCCCTGTGAAGGGTAATAATATCTTACATTTAAATAATATTATCAAAATTTTTTTTAACATTTTCCAGGCCATTTGATGTCGCTTTCTTAGCTCTTAAGCATGTACCAAGCTTATGTACACGCAGATGTTCTAACTATTCAATATTTACCTATTTGCGATTACAATTTAAATCTTAAACACTTTATAGTCGTGGGAAGAATAGCGATCTCAATTAGTGTTCATTAAATATTTCTTTGAAAAACTAGCTTGCTTCTAAAGCTAGTTTTTCAAAGAAGGAGTTTCTCGTGATACGCAAGTTATACACAAGCAATATAAAATAATAAGAAATGTTCAAAACGATTCTACTTTAAAAGGGAATTTTTTCACCTATATTTATAATTAACGGAAATGAGAGCATTTTATTTTACGAATGGAAATAAAAAGCAGTACTATCACTTAAATATAAGCATAATGAATAAAAAGAAAAAATCTAGGACACTAATAGTTGGAAGAGCAAGAGACTATAAGCTAGAATACCTCCACATGCACTCAATGAAAATGTTCTGTTCAAATAGAAAATATTCCAGGCTGAAAACCTGCAAGTTTCATCACTGATTTCCAAAGTATCCATCAAGGTAATTCCTCCTTTTTTTATGAAAAAAGTTCGCCAATTTAAAAGCAACAGAACGAACTTTAAATCGGAGAGTTCTGTCTTCCTCTTCAAATTTCTGTACATCAGTGCTCACGTGACGAAGCATTATCAACCTTATGAAAGAAAGGTACGCTGTCAATAGAGAGAATTTTATTGAAAATCTCATTTCAGCTTTTTTTAAACGACAGTGAGTATGCCATAAGCAAGAAATTTCCAACAATATTCTCGGTTATTAGCAGGAGCGCCTGAAATGAAACTAAAGCAGCGAATCCAGAAGTTAAATGGTTTCCATAAATTAAGCAACAAATGGAAAAAACGTGATAACTCATAATATACAACCAATTTGGATGAAATTTGGTGAAAATCTTTATCATACCATATGTAACTAAAAAATGTAAGAACATGTGATACAAAGCATTTACATTTTGTATAAGCTATACAAATAAAAAAAAGTCAGAAATACAGGTGTCACAATGAAATAGTAAAAAGTATCTCAATACAAAATGTGGTTACCTCAAACAGTAATACAGGCCCGACAGCGTTGTTCCATGCTGCTAATGATATTGTCAATGAGTTCCGTGGGTAGCAATGCCCATTGTTCGCGTAAAGCAATTCTAAGCCCCTGAAGGGTTCGGGGAGGGGGTGGAGGCTAGCAACAAACCTCCCGAGAGTATCCCAAACATGTTCTACGGGATTCACGTCGGGAGAGCGTGCTCTGGCCGTTGTATTTGGACAGTGCATTTAGTCTCCTCTGCAATTTACATTTGCACGAGACAAGCTGTGTGAGGGCGGGCATTATCTGCCTGCAGTACAAATGTATCGCCAATAGCAGCCGCATACCGTTGAACAACGGGGTCCATGATCTCGTCTCTATACCTCTGAGCCTTAAGGTTGCCATGAGACAACACATAGAGGTCAGTATGTCCACCTAAAGCTACGCCTCCCTATACAGGCAAAGTACCTCCACCATATGTGTCCCTTTCCTGCATAAGAGAGGGCTGATATCGAGTACCAGCCTCTCTCCAGATGAAAACTCGTCGAGAATCACTCTGCAAAGCAAATTTCGACTCATCCGTGAAAAGTATGGACCTACTGATTTCGAGTCCAGTTCTCATGCGTACATGCCCAATTCATACCTCCCCCTCCTGTGGCGAGAAGTTAAGAGCATGTATAATACTGGTCGCCTAGCGTACAGTCCTCCTTCATGTAGCCTTCTGCGTACAGTCGAAGCTGATACAGTCCTTCCTGTAGCTGCAGCAAGCCCAGATCTGAGATGAGTCGGAGTAGTAATCCTGTTTCGCCTTGCCGAAAGCCGCAAGTATCGGTCATCTGAGGAGGTCATAACCCTTGGCCTACCTTCGCTGTATCTTCGGGAGGCTGAATTCCTGGTTCGGAACTGTTGCCACACTCTGCTGACCACAGAATTGTCGATGTTCAGCCATCTTGCAACGTCCGTCTACCGTTGGCCAGCTTCAAGTCTGCGTATAGCTGCGTAATGTAATTCTACTGGCAAATGACGTTTCGACATCATTTTTACAAATTGGCTATCTCAAAATCTTTTCATTCACCATCGCACATTAATTGGCGACTCACTGCAAAACAGCTAGTTTTATAGTACAGTGCTATAATTAACGTAACTATTTACGTAGCCGCCGTCCAAGACGGTCAAACCATCAGTTCAAAATCGATATTTTTGTGCAAGAAAACTTTTTACACTTCTCAAAAAAAAAACGCACTCACGTATTCTCAGGTTCGTCATCTCAAAATGCTAGTGCCAACCTGAAACTAATATCAAAAGTTTGACGACTTCGAACGTAGTCGCATAGGCGGGATGCGCAAAGCTGGATGGTCCTACCGCGCAATAGGTCGCCACTTGCACTTACATACACTGTTGTGCAAAGGTGTTGGCAGCAACTGTTAGAGCATAATATCATATGCTGTAGGACCCGTATATCACGAAGAAGTTGCAGAAAGTATAGCTCGCTAAGTCCGGTCCTCGCTAAATTCGTTCTAGTATTTGAAATGTTAAAATTTGTAAATAAAACTTGTATGTGTAGCATATGTTTACGTAATATGATTACAATGATATTAGGCTTTGAGTTAGATAAAAATGCAATAAATAAGATGTTATACAATGGTGGTGAATTTATGAAATTGCAGACCCAAGGCACACACTTTATAGCTGCCCTTTTCTTTCTTTACATCGAAAGGTCGAAAGTTTTTGAAAAAAATTTCATTAATCCTACTGTTAGCTTTTTATATGTGAAAGTGATTTTTGACATAATTATTTAAACGAATATTTTAAATAACAATTTCATATAATTAACAAGGATTGGTGCGAAAACTGCACCAACTGTTTATACGATCGTAAAAACTGTTTTGGATATGGGTATCTCTCTCCCCGTTCTTAATGCCGCGAGAGAAATTTTCAAATATCCGTAATATTGATAATTAGAACCAATGCTTTCTTTTTCTACATCTGATTGACCATTTGTCCGCCTTCGTTGAGCGCAAAAGTCTTGCTCGCTAAAAAGCGAGTAAATGTAATGTATTTTAACATTATACCAAACCAAAACCACGATTTCCTGGTTCAATCCGGAAACACGCTAAATGCTAGCTCATTATAAGTGGGGAAACTGTAAATTATTAAATAAAAGAAGTCAGTTTTTTTAAAAAAAATATTAGAATTGTTATCGGTAGAACTTGTCTTTTTAATCTGAGTTACATGAAACGCATTTTTAGGCGTAATGTTCGGAAATGTTCGGTGCGTATATGTTGGGGTAAACGAACCCTGCTCATATATAATACATGAATAAGAAATGATGCAATGACTTTTTTAATGCCTGTAATTGCTTTCACGACAGTACTTGAATATTAAAAGAAAAAAATTGATTCAGGTCCTAATCCGATATTTTTCAAACATCGATACTACAAGTGCCGATCCAGGATGTCATTACGGGGGGGGGCGGCAGTTTCGGGAGACTTTACCTGGAAAATTTTTAGTTTTGGACTGTTAAATAGTTTAGGTAAATGTTATATTACTAGCCTTCCTTTATACTCATCAAAATATTTAACTTGTGTAAATAATAAATTTAATTTTTTTATTTATTATATTTTATTTATAAAAGATATATACAATAACCAAAACTTATTATATTATTTTACTTATTACTTATTTATATTATATTTATACCTGGGTGTCGAAAACTGTGTAATTTAATAAGTTAAGCACAAAGTCAAGTCATCTTGGTTTCTTTGAAAATTTGTCAATCACTTTATTTACATCAATATGAATATTTCTGTGGGTGTGTATTAAAAGTTTCTCTTCTGTCATCCGCGTTCGAAGCCAAGTTTGTAGGAACTTTAACGATAAAAAGCTACGTCTTATTGAAACAATACTTACTGAAAACGTAGTTTGAAAGGCAAGTAGCTTATAGATTCGTGGAAAAACGTCTGGATCGCATTTCTCCAAGACTTAGAGACTTTGGACGCCTGTGTAAGACTTTTATTTATTACAGTCGTAACAAACAACACATAAAATATTCTTCATCGTCTTTATTTTTTCCTATTTAAGCCTGACGGATCCGCCAATGTATAGTATTCGTTGATGTCGACATCGGTGCTTTTCTATCGATGCCCATCCCTAGCTTGTTATAAGCGAATTCTGCTATATGTTATTATAATAAAATGTGCACTTTTTAATGTTTTCTCAGAAGGTTAAATCTGATATCGGTGGAATACGTCTTGTTAAACGGGATTAGACGACATGTATTTCTTGAGGAATAATGTTCAGAAAGGTTTGATGTATGTAGGGTGAACAAATACTGCTCAAATTCAATAAATAAATGAGAAATGACACAATAACAATTTTTTAATACTTACAGGTCTTTTCAATACAACGCTTAAATATTAAAGGGGACAAAACGATGCATTGCGTGATTGAGAACAAACAGTTCAGAAATATAATCTACAATTGCAAACCATAATACGTGCAATAAAGGACGTATTTTTTATTATAAGTGACCATAGCACGAAGTACCTTATAAGAATACACAGAATAATACCATTATTAATTAATCATACGCATGATGAATGCAAAGACAAATCGCCAGTCTAATCTAAATTAACAAACAAAATCAAATTATAAGTAAGACGACCTGCACACGCAAACTTATTTGAAATACTCTGTCCGAATGAAAGGTATTCTAAACGGGAAATCTGAAAGGTTTGTTAATGCAATTCCAAACTGTTTATCAAGAGAGTTTCACTTCTTTCCACATGCAGAACATTATTTAATTTAAATGCAACAAAAGTACTTTATAATTCTGAGAATCAATCTCCCTCCTATGTTTTTACAGTAGCACGATTCATGAGCAAAACTAGAAGATACGTTGCTACCAAAAGAAAATGTAAACATCAACAAAGTTTACTAAAAATATTATGTCCCTCATTTTTAATATATAAGGCAACTGAGAGAATTAAAAAAATGTGTATTTTTCGTTATTACCAAGAAATCTAGTCACGAAATAATCGTTTCGAATTCATAATCCAAATATTTCCTTTCACTAAACAACTATAAAAATTAATAAGCTAAAAAGCGAAAATTATTTTTTTAACACAATCCTCCACAACAATCGATCAAAATTTGTATTTTAGAAAAATTTCGCTTTAAAAAACTTTTCTAAAACGAATTTCATGTGAGCGACATATAAATTTGCAGAACAACATGAAGAATAGATCCACAGAAATTCAAAACAATGCACAGTATTTAATCCTTTCTTCATACGTTAACACACTTTTATAAATGAGGCTTTCTTCAGTAATACTAGAACCACCTTATCCTTCGTGAAAAGAAAAAATGCGTTAAAAAATTTGTTCAAAGCGTCTTGCGGAGATTGACACGGGCACAGAAAAGGGAAAGAAAACTAAATCTCTTCTGTGTTCCACATTGCTAAATCAAATATTTTATTTTAAGAAACGTCCAACAGCGTGTAGTGGAAGGAGCAAAGAAACGAAGTTCTTGAGCAGTTACGACTACTAACCTTACGTGCAATTGCAGCATTTTCAAGGGCTCGATGTGTTGTCCTTTTCTCTGGATACAAGTCCATACTCAACAGTCACATGAAAGTGAGCATTACTTCATGTTCTAGGCATGCTCTTCTTACCTCTTTGCTACTGCAGTTCAAATATAACACTTGATAGCTGTGGAAAGCATGTCGCTCCGAATTAGTTTTCATTATATATATATATTTAAACAACTACCTTGTCTTCAAAATATTTACAAGTCAGGTGATAAAGTTGCTATAATTTGTAGATTCGAATGTTCTGAATATATGCACAAAAATATTAACAGAATTACTACGCCATTATTTGTAAAAGTGCATATACGCATCGACTGATCTTCATGTTTAGGTAACTGCGAAAAGAAATTTGTAATACAATTGAAAGGAGTTTCTCACAATAAGCAAGCAACGCTCAAGCAATATAGAATAAGAAATGTACGAAGCAATTCTACTTTAAAAAGGCATAGTTTCATATACATTTTTATAAATGGAAATGTCAGCAAAGTTCACTGCGCGAACGAACGTACTCTAAAAAGAAGCAATATCGTAGATGTAAACACATGAAATCAGGCATGATGCAAAAAGAAAACCTTAGGACTCAGTCAGTTGTATAAGCAAGAGGCTGTAGGTAATAATACCTCCGTATGCAGTTAATGTAAATGCTGTGTCCAAGTAGAAAATATTCCAAGCTGAAAACCTGAAAGTTTCATCACTGCTTTTCAAAGTATCCATCAAGATAATTGCACTTTCCTTTTCATGAAGAATATTCGCCAGTTTAAAAGCAACAGAATGAACTTTAATTCGGAGAGTTCTGTCTTCCTCTTTAAGTTTCCCTGCAGCAGAATTAATGAAGTAAAGCATTGGCATTCTTACGAGAGCAGGAAGCATCATAAAAACGATCCAATTTGTGAATGCCCCACCAGCTTTTTGCACCGCAAACAAACGTACTACAAGCACGAAATTTTGAACAATAATTTCAGTTATTATTACTAATGCCAGAAACGAAACCAAAGTATGGTATTGGTAAGCCAAATTACTGGTTTCCCAATACAATTGAGAAAATTGATGAGCTAAATTTCGAGACTTATTTTTACTCGACTTCTCGCAACGACAGATCAAAACTCGACAATTTTGTAAAATTATTTTTATGCAACTACATACGTAGTGAAAGAGTAGAACGTATAGAGAAAAAAAAATAGGAGAAATACCAAAGAAAATGAAGTAGTAAAGATAATGTGCCACAAGCCGAAATATCAAATACTCAAACAAAGCAAGCCCTGATTTCGATTTTACGATAACTGCAGCGTTGTATAGATTCACCCCACTGCAAAATCTAATAATAAATGCAAGAAAGAAAATAAATATTAAACAAATTATAAGACGTAATTGTAATTTTATGCTTTTTTGCTCAACACCAGCCTTCCTGGTACTCTCTTCAAAGAGCAAAGTTAATTTTTTAAATAGTGTGTTCAAAGCACGAGTTTTTTTCCGTATAGCATGCCATACACACAAGAAAAGAAAACAAACTAACATATGCCCTATTAGCTTCATTGTGTCGATCACTCCACTATATTCAGACCCATCAACAATTCTCCAGCAATCAATAGCAATGCAAAGAAGCATCACGAAATGAAGGAAAAAAATTATAGGCAGCATACGCAATTTCTCCCATCTGCTAGGTCTCGACGTTGACGTTTTCATGTCTGTGTTAATTCCAAACAGTTGGAAAGGGTTCAGAACAGTTTGAAGTTCAGAGGCAATGTCCTTAGCGGGTGCCATGTTTCTTCTGCACAGTTTTGTGTTTTCAAGGTAACTTTATTTGGGAAATAAATATAATTATTCTCCAGACAATTAATTATAAAGCTTAACTTACTTTTATGATACTTTCGCCGATGTCTAACCTTATAATATCCGCAAGTCTGTGCACAAAATCGCTTTAAACTTAAAAGAGAAATCACATATCCATACTGTATAACGTGTACTAGTTTTCGTTATATCTGTAAATCTTGAAAGACTCTCCTTACACGCCTGAAACTGATGCTGAAAAAAACCTTCAAATTTGAGTCTATAAATAGTCAGTCCACAAAGTAAAGTGCAAAACTACTGAATCAGTTCGTTCTTAAGTTGCAGAGTTAATATCTGTTTAAGTTGTGATCTGTGATCAGTCCCGTCTGAAAAACCAATGTAGCAGACGATTGCGTCGAACAAATGTCTGTAGATCACCGGTGTACCTCACCTGACGAAGTGAAGAGCCGTGACATGTAGAAGGATTTCGTTGAAAAAATCGAAGCAGAGTTCATCCAATTGAAAAAACCTTGCTTACTGGAACACTTTATCATTAGAATAATTAAGTCCAATAGTAGAATAATTGGGATACAATGTTAGAAGAATTTAATTCGCCTTCTTTTGGGGAGTCTCGGATGATAGGTGTGCACAGGCTTGTGGTAAATCGAAGACTATCACTATTTTTCACACATTTGTTCGATGGTCCAGCTTGAGTTCAAAATATTAATTGTGAGATGCTGATTGCACAAATTAGGTCTTGAACTATTTCTTGCGGGTTCGAAGGCAGTTATGAATCTAAACACAATCAAAGAAATCCGCATTCGTCTATTTAAGCCAGCACTGCACAACGTTTAGAGCTGAATGTTCTGAAAAGCGTATGACATATAAACTTGTTTTTAAAAATTTGCCAAAATAATAATAATACCTCTTTTCCTACAGCCATTACCGGATTGAACTGTGCAGTCGCTGGGGAAATTTGGCTTTTTATTTGGAAGCCTCTTATAATAATGAAATATGCAAAATAATTTTGAAATGGGAGAGAGAGAGAGAGATCTCTTTATATTAAATTATTTATTTAAAAAAAAAATAAAGTCCTGCGTGACAAATTTGAATCGAAAGCTAATCAGCGAAGTATATTGATCCTAAAGAAAGGGCAAAGTCGGAAACCACTCTGATGTCTCTTTAAAAGGATTGGTACATCTTGTAATTGGTATACATTATCATAATTCGCTTTCCTAAAAAGTTCCCATTTGGAACGAAGCACGAATAGAATTGTAAGATTCGTTGTCAATTGTACTACAGGGACTGAAAAATCACAATGACATATTGTGAAAACCACTCCATGTTTCATCTATATAATAATATATTTCTAGGCTAATATACATCGGAATACATCACTAATGCAATGCATTAGAATAATCACTTAATAACAATGCTTAAATTTTGAAAGGGATCTTCATCGATGTTTTCATTGAAACGATTCAATGATCGATGATTCTTTGAGAGAAATATTATTGTCATTTGAAAGCTGATTTTATTTTTCTGAAAATGATGATACCGAAGTTTTGAAAATTGCTTCACGCAAACACAAGTTACGAGCAATCAAAATATTGTATTTTAGCAAAGAATTTTTCAACTAATTGCTTACCATTATCAATTTTTGTAAATAAATGTTCTTAATGTCCCTTTTGGACTGCAGATTATTTTGAACTTTAGACATTTGATTGTAAATAGTGAAGGTAAGAAAAATATAACAAATATGTGAATAGAAGATAATGTATTCAAGTAGGAAATGTAATGTAATCAAGTATTGCAATACACGAAGAAAAAAGGATCGAAAATTACGTGTACACAATTTAGTACTGATTTTCATTGCTAAATATGTTTGTCATTGTCACAAGTCTTTTTACATTTGCAAAAGGACGTACGACACACAATGGTTTTACGGTACCGGCATCGTTTCGAATGACAGCTCTTGCAATGACAGGCAAGACCCACCTGTTCCCGTAACCCATCAATAACCACAGGAAACAATTTTTGGTTTCAATTGTTATTTTATTATGGCAGTTGACATGCTATTACATTATGTATCGGCATATAGCATATTTGTAATACCAAAATAAAATAAATTAGGCAATTCAACAACGTTTTTTATAAAAAGCAAAAAAAAAAACATTCTCAGGAGACACTTTTGGACCCCTCGCGACCATTTGAAAAATGCTGACCTAAGCAATAATAAATCTAATCAAATGGAAAATATAGATGTTTGCTTTCCCTTTGTTTCTGAGCATGCAAAATAATTTGACGTAGCACTAAACAGATAAGATATATATGTAACGAAGGAGTTACAACGTTGTCTTCGCTTATAACACCTTTATGCATATTTTAATTTTTCGCGTTTATTATTTAGTTTGTTGAATTTTTATGGCGCAATAACTGTAAGGACCTTTCTGCGCCTTTTCCCGTTTAATGGAATTAGTTTTATTAATCAAAAAGATAAAATTATTTTTGTTTAGTTAGTAAAAGTTAAAAATTAAATTAAACATTGTTAATTTTTATTAGAAAAGGCTTTTTGAATTTTATGGCGCAAGGACAGCCATATTCATGCTGCGCCAGAATTACAGGTTTTACAGGAATCTGAACCTCTGAACGACCTATGGAACCATTGTATAATTGCGTAATAATGTAATATTGACAATGTATAATTTTCTGTAATTAGCTGTATATGGACTGAGGTTAGCTCCTTTATTCCACTTTTAAAAAAGTTGTCTCCCTTGAACTTTACTTGGGGTATAAAAAACAGATGTGGACAGCATAATTAAAATCAAACACACACAAAAAATACAATAATTATAGATGTAATAAAAATAAGACGCATCGACCGGTGAAGAATTTTTGTTTTCGTTTACTTAAAAGATAATTTTTTTTAAAATATTAAGTTTCATCTCAACAGTCGCAAAGACAGCAAAGTTCATTCTTTGCCAAACAAGAAAATTTGGCTATAAACGGAATCCATGGCCGGACTACACAGAAAACGAAGGAATAGTTGTTCGATTTCGAATACTTCGAAGGACATACGTATAGTTTTTAAGGGGGTCCATCCCCCACAAAAATTACCAAACTTGAAAAAAAAAATTTCGCTTAAAAACAAATATGAATCTTCACCAATCTAATAAGTCAAAAATTTCGTTTCTCAGTCAAGCGAAACACCACCATGTCGAAACTTTTACTAATGATATGTAATAATAAAAATTTTAACTGTAAGTTCAATTTACTTGGAATTTCATTTTTGCAATTTGTTCAATTTCAAAATGGCTTTAAAACCGTTCAAGATATAACCTGGAAATTTGACATATCGCACCCTTGGGACGAAAGTGTTACAACTCAAAAAATCCCAATTTTCAGGAAACGCAAAAAACCGTTTCTGGCTGAATTGAGGGATTTTTAAATCATCTAATAACTTCAATCCTAAGATCAGTTTCTGGAAACATCAGATGAGGCCAAGTTTGCTTCAATTATTAGACCAAAACCTTTATTATCACGACTTTTTAAGTTATAACGGTTTATGAGATTCGTTCAAGGTTTGCGTGATGTACTATTTTGAATTATAACAGTTTCGTTGGTCGGTTTTTGATATTTACTGATGCCGAGCAAGAACTAAAAACGGGAAGTACTATTTTGAAAAGAAGAAAGCTAGACGTCATGCTTTCCATTTAAATACCAGTGTTCTATAGGCTTTTATTTTTTGCTAAAATTAAAATTTATTTCAATAAAATTGAATTTGATTTATTATATACCAAAAAGAAATAATACTTCAATATAAGTTAATATTGTTTAATGTTTATGTTTCAATTTATGAGTTTGTTTTTCAACATATTTATTGTCAATAAAAATGTGTAGCAATTTTTATGCTCCTATCATAGATTGGGGGGCGGGGAGGGCGAACAGGTATAAAAGGACGGCAAAAGGTGCCTTGGGGTCCTAATCCGGTTCACAGCTTCTTCAATGATTGACCAGTTATGATCCTGTTATTGTGTTACAACCGGAGAGAAATAACACTGGGCAGAGTTCAAGTATTACGTAAGCACCTTTGGGGTGGGGTTGTTGCTGTTGTGCTTATTTTCCTATGTTAGCCAATGTTAATTTTTGCTTACCAGGGGAGAGGGGTATAAAATGGCCAAAATATTGCTTACGTAATAACCGAGCGCTACCCTGGGCACAATTGGGAGACGTCTGGTTATAAGTCGTCCGCGGAAATTTGAAAGAAATTCTAACTGTACGAATTCACGGGGCTGACGTCACAAACGGGCTAGTTCATTACAGCAGAGGGGAGGACGTCATTTCAGAACTGGTTTTTGGCGCAGACAAACGTTCGCCAAAAATCAGTTCTGAAATGATGTCCTCCCCTCTGCTGTAATGAACTAGCCCGTTTGTGACGTCAGCTCCCGTGAATTCTAACGGTACCATCGGTCAACTTTCCGCGAACGAACTGTAGGTTCAGTACTCACTGCGGGATACATGATATTATTATAAGCTCCGTACACAATGACGGTGAGTTCAGTAGCCAACGAGGGATCATCTGCATCTGCAGGTTTCACAAGCAATGCTGTAAGGGCAAGCTTGACAAACATGGCGCCAGGACTCGCTCGGGAGCGTGCTTACGGCGATAGCGGCCCTCAAATATGTTTCAACGCGACAACAAAGATTAAAAACAAAACTGACCGGGGTTTAGCATTACAAAATAAAGTCCTTCAATAGTCCAAACGCCAACGGTAAAGAGAAGATAATGAAGTTAAATTGAAAAACAAAGTTCGCTTGGGATATATCCATCACTTGACATTTATTGCTTAACTTCGATGTTGTGAATAAATGAAATGGTTTTATTTTGGGTCCACTGCCGCATTATAAACATAAAGAAAAGCCAGTACAATATAAATTTCTGCTTCTCGGAACTTTGTGGTAAGATTCTTTTTTTTTTTCCTTTTTTTTGTCGGAAACCGGGGATCTCTGCAGTGGCCATATTGCCACCACAATCAACACTATAACCTGCATAGTCTACTGATGCCAGTGCATTTAACCAACAACGTGTATATTTATTTCGACCACGATTTAAAAGTTTCTTGTGCGTTATGGGAAATATAACGTTACACACACGAAAGGTCAATTGATTAAATACTCTGGGAAAGTACATAAGGACCTCTAAAAACTTATTTACTGGTGCTTGCACTGCACTTTTTAGCGGCCCTGTGCGGCCGCCAAGCTCGCAACTCCCTAAGCACGGCCCTGTTAGTAGGAAAGTACGTCATCGTACTCTTTCTAGAAAGAAACCTGAGGCCGTAGAAATGATTTGGAAGGCGTTAAGACCCTATTCCCTTTACTAACTGTCAAGATTCTACTCTAGTACTCCAAAAAAGTTTTTATATTGATGACTCCATTTTCTTTGAACATTCAGCTAGAGAGGGATATTTCGAGTGGTAACCAAATCCTTTCCTTTGACCATTCATCGAAAGTGTGACAACTCGAAATAGTACATACTTTTCTGCCTCTTCTGATATGGTAAACAGTTACAACGAAATATTAGGCTTTGTAAAAAGAGAATCTAACGGTCCCTCATCTAAAGTTAAGGAACAACTGAAGATGGAGCTCTTGCCGTGAGAGTTGGACAACAGTGAAGAAACATCAAAACCGTTACATATACCAACTAACGGAGATTAGAATAACTTACAGCCTAACGTTTTACACAGCACTGCTTTCTAGTTGTAACATTAAGTCATTTTCACCGAATTTTGAGTTGTAACACTTTCGTCGCAAGGGTGCGATATGTATAATTTGTGCAACTATAAACAATCTGAACGTATTTTTGAATTTTAAGTACCCATTTTATCTTGCTTTATGTTTCTCAATACAAAATTATATTAAAATATCAATTGCTTTTCTCTGATATTATGTAAGAAAACAAAAAATCCTTCAGCCACGTATTTCTCTATTTTATTTTTAACAAGATAAAATATTAAAAATTACAAAATGTGAAAAACACAACGACAAATAGAGATAATGGTCTCTGTCCTTTTTAGCACATTGTACATTTTTTCTTAAAACGTAAGTCAGCTACAAAATATTTTTTTGCCTAATATTAATACGGTATGTCCTATAAATGGATACTCAAAATCTTAAACCCTAACTTTTATAAATATTTTTGTTTTCTAAAGGAGAGAGTGTCCCCTGATTCATCTGCGCTATCATTCAAAGAGAGAGAGAGAGAGAGCTGGCATGCAATTTTAAAGTGCGTTTATCTATGGGGCTATGCACTTTTTTTGCACACTACTTATCGCGTATTTCTTTTGTTGGCATGGGTGAACGCGAAAGGGCGGCAAAGTTCATGCTACAATTTTCCGAGGGATCTGAAACTCTTAAGGTCTATAAAACCAGTTCCGGAATATGGTAAGCAATTTGTCGGAAGGCGCTGTTTTGGCACCACTGGGGATCCAACCTGGCTTAACGGCAATCTAGACGAAGCCGCTTACCACCATAAAGCCTCGTATTTACGCAATTGTAATTATTCTATCACGTAATGCTCTGCGTGGAACGTAACGTGTACACTTGAGACACACTTCTTTTTGTTTTGTTTTGTTTTTACTATTTAAATGCGCAACGTTCTGCGCAAAAACGTTTCAACGTTGTCGCAAGGCAAAATGTGTGTAGCTTGTGTTGGTGGGTTATACAGGGCAAGAACAACAAGAGACATACTACTACTATTGAGTTGAAAGTGTATATAAATTTACAAGCATGCTTTGTCTGATTTAACTCCGGACATTAATATATGGAATCCATCTCTTAAGCGGGTTAATTAGTATCATCTATGTGAAAATTTCAATAAACAGGATCTTACTTAAATTCTTTGTGGACAAAATTTAAAAATAAATTATTTCTACTTTAATGTAAGTTTTGGTCCAATCTTGAACTTGGGACAAGAGAGTGATCTATATCTACATCGGATAGGAACAAAGGAATATTCGGAACAGATTAACTTCATGGGATCCAAATATTCAGATAATTTACCAGATGAAATAAAAAAAATAAACGATTTCAAATTATTTACGAAAAGATTGCAAGGAAGAACACGCAAGTAGATTTTCGAAGAGCTATACAGCTATATAAAAAGCTGTACAGGTACAGATTTTAGTAGTATTGGCGACCCTTGCATCCTAAATGGTCTCCATGGCGGTATTTGTCCCTCCCTACTCAGCATTCTCATAGATGTACAAACGTGTTTTCCTCGTCCGAACAGGAATACGGCCAAATTTTATTGATCAATACTTAACTGTATTTAATAAAACAGAATCACAAATATTTAAACAAACCGAAAACACGTCCGTACATATATGAACGTTGAGGTGGGGAACAAACTACACCACTGCGGCCATTTTCGATTTCAGAGGCAAGGACGGATTAATGGCGGTATTACTGGTGCCGCCGCACTGGACGCCAAGCCAAGGGTGGCGCCAAAATGACTTACCGACCCTGAAGTGCAAAAACATTTTATAAAAATTTATATTACATTTTTAAAACTTCCAGTGTTTTAAACCTTATTCAATTATTTAATAAATTTTTTTATCCTTCTATTATTATCCCATGTTCAACCCTTGTATGAATTATTCTTTACTATGGTATGTTTAATTTAGTTAGTGTGCAAGAAAGTGAAAAAGCTTTTTTTCCAATAAAACCACAATATAACACTCCAAATAAGAAATAAGGAACTTAAAAGTTACATTTAAAAAAAATGGATGAACTTATTTGACTGTGCGGATGACATTCCAGATTATTTTAACTCATGTAAGGCGTTAATTTTCGTACTAAAACAATTTACTTTTTGGCTCATCATAAAAAGTACTTGTTGTTTAGTTACAGGTCATTTTTTATAAGGAAATTTTAATTGTTATCCTGACTTTCCACCTTGTAATAATCTTTAGTAGCCTATTGAGAAGATCACTTTAAAAAAATCAAAAACAAAAGCATGTAAAAGAAAATCGACTAAAGCCGATATCTAAGTTTAGCGGGTTTTCAATTAACATTGTATCTGTTATTGTTTTGCTTCTTTCAATAAATTTTGGTGAGTTGAAAATTGGAAGGTGG
Organism: Dysdera silvatica; assembly: GCA_006491805.2. NCBI lineage: Eukaryota > Metazoa > Arthropoda > Arachnida > Araneae > Dysderidae > Dysdera > Dysdera silvatica. The sequence goes on from QLNU02014802.1 coordinate 52,603,861, forward strand.
CGAATTGGAATTTGGCGATTTGGAAATTAGCGAGTTGTAGTTTACTTCCAACTTCTAAATCGCCAATTTCTGAACTCGCAAAACTTTCAAATTTCAACTCGACGAAAAAATAAAATTGGCCAGTTGAAAATTTAAGCTGGAGGATTGAAGTTCGACGAGTTATTTTTATTTCCTTACATCCAATCTAAAAATAATTTTGAACTCCTTTCATATTTTTCAATTTTTATATTATTTTCCATTTTAATAAATTATACAACAAATAATTTTTTTGAGGGGAGGGGTTTAATACACAATTGCGTGCATTTTCTGCTGTCTTTTATTGCATGTAAACCGGACTACACATGCAATAAAATCAAGTGCATGAAGTTTGAAAATGAATTTATTGTAAGTTTTATATCTTTTATTTTTTTTTTGTATTTTCGAGAGTATTTATTAAGCATTCCCGTTTCCTTCCATTTTTCTAAATTTGTTTATGATGTTTAAGTTAATTTAAATGTTATTGGTTTGGTTTTATGCGCTACTAGAAAATTACAGGACGTATAGCTAATTTTGCAAAGTGTGTATTTTACGGAATTTTTTATGCGATTTTCTGAGAAATGTTTCTACAGCATAATAGGAGACACAAGTGTATATAAAAGTGTGCACTTTTTAATATTTTCATAGAATTTTAAATCTGTTATCGGTGAAATTTGTCTTCTTAAATTAGATTAGATCCATTTTTATGAACAATATTCAGAAACGTTTGGCGTATGTTGGAGTATACAAATACTACTGACACACAATAAATGAAATAGGAATAATATGATCATATTTTTAATAGGTACAATTACTTAATAAACAATCCTTGAATATTAAAAGGGACAAATCGATACATTGTGAGATCAGGAATAATTTAGAAGTATAATCTGCAGTTGCAAAGTATAATACACGCAATATAAGAAGTATTTCTGATAAGAGTAGTAATTAGTACAGGCAATGCATCTTATAACAATACGCATAAAAATATTATTAGCTAATCACACGTATGCTGAATACAAAGACAAAGCGCCAGTTTAATCTAACTTCACAAACAAAAAAAAAGTTATATATAAGGCCGCATGCACA
>QLNU02014802.1:52608303-52642836 GCA_006491805.2 Dysdera silvatica
AGAGGAAAATTGCTCCGAAAATGGGGATTCTTTGCTCCAGTGTTTATTGTGGTGAGCAAAGTATCCATTTTTGCTTCTTAAAAAATATCGTTTATTATGTTTTTTTCTGTAACAATACATAGGTACCTATTTATGTTTTATTTTATATTTTTCCCTTAGATCAAAATGCTACGAGATTACAAAAGAAAGTTGGAAACACGAAATTACAGAAGCTACGACGAACAGAAATTGCATCTCTGCCTTAATTTCATTCATTCCAAATGAGTCAGAGAAAAGCTTCCCTGCGCTTTAAATTGCCTCGAAGAAAAATAATAAACGAACTCGGAAATCGACACACTAAAACACCTGGAACATCACCTGTTTTTTGTTTTTTGTTTCCAGAAGAAGAGGAGAACAACTTTGTAAGGTACATATTAAAGTTGAGCGAATAGGGATTTTCCGCTGACATCGAGCGACTTAAAATTTGTTGTTCGAGATTATCTGGATGAAACGAAAGATTTCTAGGTTCAAAAATAATATTCCTGGCCAGATTCTATCTTATCAGTTTTAAAGAGGCACCCAGAATTAAGAATGCGCTTTGCAACCAATATTAAATGAAGTAGTGCTGATATTACCATAAATGATTTACAAGATTACATTGAAAATCATTTCAAGGAATTGGAAGGTGTACTGCCTGACATTTTTAATTTTGACGAAACAAATCTTAAAGGTAACCCGGGCAGAAAAAAGTTTTAACTCGGAGGGGTGCAAAATGTGTGAATTATATTAGAAACACCTCAAAAGCAGGGACGTCAATAATATTTTCGGGATCTGCATCGGACACTCTGCTTCTTTTGTTTTGTATAGATCAAAAAACATGTGAAGTACGTGGACTGAGAATGGCCCTTCCCAAACAAGATATTCCAAGAGTATTAGTGATTGGTTTGACTCTTCTGCGTCCCGGGAATGGTTCGACTGAATATTCATACCAGCTGCAAGAAGATTGAGTGGGAAGGTGGTTATGCTGTCTGATAATCTTGATCTCCACATATCTGTAAAGCAGCTCAGTGAGGATTGATTGATTGTTTGGCTTTTTTATGGCGCAAGAGCATCTGGGCTATACTGCGACAAAGCTCAGTGAGGAAAATGATATTTTGTTCATTTGCCTTCCCCTTAACTTAACACATTTAAACTAACCTCTTGATGTCAGTGTGCTTCAAGGTGTAAAAGGGGAATAAAGGAAATTGCTTAGCGAGTGGGAAGAAAACAGGAACAACAGCATCATCAGGAAAGAAGTGTTCCCCACACATCTGAAACGTTTAATGGAAATGATAAAGCTCAACACTAAGCAAAACCTCATATCAGGTTTCCGCACCTGTGGGATCTATCCATGCAACGTCGAACCACTTTTGAAAGAAATTCCAGGTGGAGATAGTTGTGATGTGGGAAGCATTAGATCTTCTTTTATTGAGCACCTGGAAAAAAGCGCATCATGGATCGAAAAAAAACTGCTGGGAAGAGGAAAAAAATCCAAGTTCCTCCTGGGAAAAGTATCATTGCCTCAGTTGTGTCTGTTCAAGCCACTCTACAGTGGCTAAAAAGAATAATAAAACCTCAGCATTTGAATCTGAGAGCGAGGGTGAAAAAGCTTTGAAATTAACTGACTCTGACGACGACACGGAAGCTTACTGCCTTAAAGAGCAGTTTGAAGAATCTTTGAATGATGAGGCAATAGTTTCAGAACAAGCACTAGTTTATAATTTTAAGGAGGTGAAAAAAACTTATGGTTATTGTTATTTGGTTTTTGTTGTATGGTTATTGTTATGGTATTGTGTTGTCATGCATGATGGTGTCTTATATCCAGGAAAAATCGAGTTGGATGAAGAAACTGCAAGGGTTTCTACCTTGACTCAAGGTATAAAAGCAAGGAAATGACCGGATAAGGCAGATATCATCAATTACAAATGGTCAGATGTAATTGGAGGAATTAATCCGCCCCAGCTTATCTCGTCTACTTCCTCGAGGAGGAAGGCAGTTTACGAAGTCCCAAAGCTTGATGTAGTGAGTTAAATCACAATTTTTTAAAGGCAATTGTATTTCAACTGTAGAGGAAAGATAGTTGTTATCAGAAGGTTGGCTGTTGTTGGGTATTCTTCAAGACATTAGGATTCTTATTTCACTACAGACACTAAACAAAATCACTCCATTCTTTTATTAATTAAGAATTTCTCTCTCAACATTTTATTTAATAATTAAACAAAAAAAACTCAAAGACTACTAGACATTTTTTATATTCGAACACAAACTTATAATTATTCTTTCACTTCTCGTAGTAAGAAAGTATCTAATTTTTATCTTTACTTGTTGTTCTGCAACACTCGTAATACTTATACGCTACATAGTACCCCCCCAAGTGACTGAAATACATTTAGAGGAAAGTGTGTGAAACGGTTTCTAACGAAATAATATAGAGTTTCATCAGGAGATTCCATAACGAATAGTTATTTTGAAACGGGCGTAAGGTGTAAAAACACAACGTTTCGGGAGCCAACTGCTCCCTTTGTTAAGTGAAGACAGAATTTATGCCTTCACTTGACAAAGGGAGCAGTTGGCTCTCGAAACGTAATGTTTTTTAAACCTTAGGCCAGTGTCGAACTAGATGTTTGTTGTGCAACTGTTTCTTCTTCAGATTCTTCGGAAAGACAAAAACTTATGCTAAATTTTTGTTATTGTCATATTGTGATGTATATTGCCAGTTGTTTTGAGAAATGTACTTTCTTAACGTTTTCGTTTGTTGCCTTTTTGTTTAGAGATTGTCCAGACGGTTGATTATCCTTTGTATTTTGTGATGTAAAATTGTGGTTTACTGATTCCTCCCACATGTACGCTAGTTTTGCATGGTCCATTGACGCAATAGTTTTTCACATCGTCTAAAAAGAATTACTTGAGCAGAACCACAAAAAAATAGGTTTAAAATTAGACATTCCGTCGTAAGACAAGATCATGATCAGTGGTGCAGAAAAGGGGGTCTCGGAGGGATCACGGCCCCTCCCCTTTGGATATTGAAGCACATTGTTCTAAGACCGCATTACATTAAAAAATGTTCTGCGGTGGCGCAGTGTGGTAACGCGTTCTCCTATTGCGCGGCTAATCCGGGTTCGACTCCCAGCAGTGCAAAAAGAACGCTTACTCAGAGATCTCATAAAAGATCGCACTGCTCACTGTAGTCCGGGGTTTGGTTCCCCAGGCCTTAAGAGGTTCGGATTCCTCGGAAAACTGTAGGTCCCGGCGCAGCATGACCACTGTAGTCTTTGAGCCGTAAAACAAACAATAACAACAGTTGTGGAGGTCGCTTGTCGATTCCGCTTGGCTACTATAACAGCACACCAATCATCAGAGGGATGGTAACTTTTGGACAACCGGGTACAGGTTTCCGTACAACTGTAGGACTTGTTTGGAATTGTTTTCATAATTCAGAAATTATCACATGATCAATGCCAAAGGTAAAAGCGACATCTTTGACTGACCTGCTTCAATGCATCCGACAGCATGTCAGTGCTCACCGCCTGTCATTCATCTTCTTTCAGCCATAGAAACACGAATATCATCAAAAATAATCGTACAAAAGTTATAAACACTTTATACCAGCATTTAAATGCACCTCCTCAAATCCTTCAGAATGCTGGCATCTTCAACGAGTGCCTAATTAGCATATATTCGGATAGTCAATCGTGATTGGCTGTAATATATGATATTTGCATACTGCCATCTACATCTGCAGCAATTTTCAGTCACTCAAATTGGTTGGTTGTGTTTTCATGGTGCAAGGGTTATTATGAGCCAAACAAAGTAACGAATGAAATTCAAATATGCTTTCGAAAAACGAAAATTTGCATTGCATGTTAAACTTTTGGAAGCTAATGTGGGCCTATCAACTTCACAATAGATATGTATGTATATGGAGCAAGAACTCAGTTTCTAAAAAAATCCGTTCATTGAACTGGAAGCAGAAAAACAGAAAATTTTGTTTCATAAAACAAGGACAATTAAGTTCAAGCTGCATTGAATCTGTTGCCCAGAGATGACATAGTAAGGGAGGGTTCAGGCCCTTCTCATTAAAGAGAAAGACACCTTGTTTGGTTTAACACAATATGACACGAATTGCCATAAAACTACTTGAGCACCCACCCTGGAATTTTTGAATTGCTATGCCATTTTTTAGGGAACTAAACCCCTGCCCCAGTTTAGGGCGGGCAGAAAAAATGTGTTACAATCTGATTGGAATCGAATATTGGTTAACGAGGCAAAATAAATGAACACATTACCCCGGTTTCCAATATAGGACACAAATTACATGTCATATATACAAGGGCCAGTCGAAAAAAGACTGAGAATTAATTTATTACTCATGAAATACATTTGAGATAGTCTATCTGCATATGGTCTTTTTTGAAGTAGTCAACATCAGCTGCTATAAACTTGGCTCAACGTATCTGCCACAGCTGGAAAACATGCTTTAACCCATTTTTCAACATAGTCTTTAAAATCATCACCACCTTCTTCAAACCTGTCATTGTTGAGTGGAAAAGATGGTCTCAAAGCTCTGATTTTAAGCATGGGAATAAAAGTAGTCACATGGAGTTAGGCCCATGGTATATGGAGAACGTGGAATACATTCTAAGATTTCTTTTTGGGACAAATACTGGGAAACAATGTTGCAACTGTGGTCATGATGCCGATTATTATGAGAGCAAGAGCATCCAAACCACTTTACTTTGAAAACGAAATATATCTTTTCTGAAATTCGTCAAACCACCAAAATGATGTTGATTTTGGTAAAACACCTTTGCAATATGCTTATCACAACATTTCGTATGCTTCTGCAAACAAATGCAAAATTTCAAGATTGCATACTACTCATCACAGACAGACTCCAATTTCCATAGGTGAAAAAGAACTAATATTTGGTATTTCGTTCCAGGCAAATGCATTGCCAGATTTACTTAAAATATTTTTCCCAAGCTGGCGACATCAGAGCAATTTATACAGCTTTATTTTGCTGTTTTATATTGTCTGCGTTTTTAAAAATAAATTTATTCTCAACCTTTTGACTAGCCTACACATCATGGGTACCCATACAAGCATTCCTAGGAGGAGGCTCTGAAAAAATCACTTTCTCCTCAAAGCTGTTGGAAATTTTAGTGAATGTACAAAATACCAAAACGCTACAAAAATAATTGATACTGCTTGACAATTAGTAATGAGCTAAAAAGTACCTTATTTTAAAATGTGACTATAAAACTTTTGAAAGTAAATGCATAGCAGGTTCGGGCAAATAAAATTTTTAAATGGCTAGGAGAGACTCGAATCCTACTTCATGGACCCCCATACTATGTACATATATATGCTTTGCCTTTATATAAAACTGCTGGTACCTTGTTTCATGTTCTGAATGATTATTCTTCAAAATGAAATGGAGGATATATACTAGTATTTTCTCTGATTACAAGAAAATACTTTTACATGATATTCACTGACATAAAAAGGAAAACGTTGATGGAGGTTGCAACCCGCCTCATTGCAATGAAATTTTGTATATGTAACATAGGAATTGTAGCTCTGTATGCCCATTGGGGCTATAACGCTCCCCCCCCTCCTTATGAACTTCATCCTGCATATGCCTATGGTGACACTTATACTTACTTGTTCAAGCTTTATGTTGTTTAAGAGAGATATCATTTTTCTTGGTGGTAGTTGAGGACGAAAGTGCAAAAGCTTAAGAATTTTAGGAGATCACATAATGAAAGTTTTTAAACCTTTACATTACACAATAGAACAAAAATTATTTTCACTTTGTGCAAATTTTGTATTTTAAATGTCAGCTCGATCAGTAAGTTTATATAGGTCTGTTATTTTGGTAAGCTTGGTTTTAGGTAATAATGAATTGAAGTTTGTTGCTAAGATACTTTTGAAAATAAGAACTAGTTATGTTTTGCCTTTACATATGCGAACAGAGAAATTGGTTATAACGTAACTACTAGTTAAATGCAAGTGTGAACCACTGTTAGAAGTCTCTGGTTCCACCGCAGATGGTATAGCAGGCAGTTCTGGGACTCAGAAATACAGATGCGAAACCAAATTATTCAAAACATTTTGACTTTTTATATTAAATGCTTATTTTCTTTTAATTACGATGTTTTTTTGAAGTTTAATTTGAAATTATAAAAATACCGAAAATAAACTGGAAGTTATTTTACTTTCAAATGAAGAAATTGCATTCACAATCTTAGAAATTTAATATGATATTCATTCGGTTGTTACGATGCAAGACAAAATTATGATACTCAAGGACCTACAGTTTTCTAAGTAATTCCAAATCAATTCGAGCAGCGGTTCTTTAACTGTGGTCCTTGGACCCCTGGGAGTCCGCAAGATCCTTACCATGCTCCACAAAGGTTCGGCAAAATACTAAGAAAAGAGCATTTGCTCTTTAATGCTAAGAATAAATTATGAGGGGACGAAAAATTCCTTCCTTAAATAGTGAAAATTAGTGATGAAACACTAGAAATAAATACATATGATGCAAATTCCGGGCTTTAAACTTTGAGTTAATTCTTGAGGGTTCACAAGAGCGAATGATCTCTGAAAGTGGTTCACAGTATAAGGAAGTTAAAGAACCGCTGACTTAGAGAAATCAGCGGTACTCCAGGAAATGGTAACGCACCAAATGACTCCCATTTAGATGTATTTAGCAACGTTGCGTGGTGAAACTTTTGAAAGAATTACCGGTGATTTAGGAGTTGTAGTACCTATGTTCAATACCTGAATCCAGAAGTTAGGAGGAGGGAAAAGATAAGACATTCACTGATACAGGAAAAGCACTAGGGCAAAAAACGTGATTTTAGTTTTAAAAAACATTGAACTTCAATTTCAAAACAGTCTATATATTATGATTTCTAACATGGCAGACTTGCTTGCATCATGATGGAAAGTTTAGAAAAGTTGTCACAGTTGCTCTCTCCTGGAATACATCAGCAGAAACATTACAAGAACTCAGATCAGCGAGTTACCAACTTGGGTTTTCTACATAATACGTTAACACTTTACGTCCCATAAGCAAACTGGTTTTGTAATTATTTAAACCATTCATAAATTTCTGAACTACAACTTTTACTATTTATAATTCAGAGTTAGTGATGAAATCTGAATTACTAAACATTTCACGTGAATACTATTAACATTTAAAAATATTAGTGCAAGACGAAACCTAAATATAAAACGTCATTTAGAAGTAATAATTAAAAAATATAAATAACAAGAAGGAACATAAAGATGAAGCTACAAGTGAATTATCAAACAGATACAAAAATGTCAGTAAATAATATTTACATAAGAAAAGTATAGAAGGAAACATGTGAATAATTTACGAAGTTTAAATGTCAGTTCTGTGAAGTTGCACGAATAGTTCAAACACCACAGTTCAATTTACTTCAAATGTAAGCCTACTGACTATCTGCTTGATGACCCACGTAGAAGATAAGGGAGTCCAAAACAACACATCTTTTAGTTTGATATGACGGTGTTTCAAGGAAAAATTGCATACAAAACTAATTTTACACAGAGAAATGGAAGTTGGATATATACACAACAAAACTAAATTTGCAGAATAATTTACAACAGTTAAAATGTCTGGTTAAGTAATGAACAGTCCAAGCATAATGATGAATTCAATCTACTTCTTCAACAGTAGGTCCTTTGGACATATTTGGATTTGTGCTGGCACCACCTGCTTGATGGATCTTCATCATGAATGGGGAGAGTTCAGATTGCACATCTTTCAGCTTGTGGTCGATTTCATCTTTCTCCGCTAAGGTGTTGTTATCTAGCCACTGGATGGCGTTGTCACAACACTCCTTTACTTTGGATTTGTCTGCAGCTGAAAGTTTGTCATCTGGTGCAGAATCAGCAGCCTGTTTCACCGAGTACACGTAACTTTCCAAGGAATTCCGAGAGGCAATCTTTTCCCTTTGTTCTTGGTCCTCTTTCTCGTACTGCTTGGCCTCATCGAGCATCCTGTCGATCTCTTCTTTGGAAAGGCGGCCTTTGTCATTGGTGATCTTGATGCTCTGAGATTTTCCAGATCCTTTCTCCAGTGCAGAAACTTGTAAGATACCATTGGCATCGAGATCAAAGGTCACTTCAATCTGGGGAACCCCTCTTGGTGCTGGGGGAATGCCAGACAGTTCAAATCTTCCAAGGAGGTGGTTGTTTTTTGTCATAGCTCGTTCACCTTCAAACACTTGGATGTCTACTCCGGGTTGATTATCAGAGTAGGTGGAAAAGACTTGCGATGTCTTACAAGGGATTCTGGCATTCCTCTCAATGATCTTAGTCATCACTCCACCAGCAGTTTCGATGCCGAGGGACAAGGGAGCGACATCGACTAGCAAAACATCTTTGATCTTATCACTGCTGTCACCTGTCAGCACTGCAGCCTGTACAGCAGCACCATAAGCCACTGCTTCATCAGGGTTAATAGACATGCACAGTTCTTTGCCATTAAAAAAGTCCCTCAGTAATTTCTGAACTTTTGGAATCCTGGTTGACCCACCTACCAAAACAACATCGTGGATGCTGCTTTTGTCCATTTTAGCATCTTTTAATGCTCTTTCAACAGGATCAAGGGTGCTTCTGAATAAATCGATACAAAGTTCTTCAAACCTGGCACGAGAAATTTTGGAATAAAAGTCAATTCCCTCGAAGAGAGCATCTACTTCAATGCTGGCTTCAGTGCTGCTAGAAAGAGTTCGCTTGGCTCTTTCACAGGCAGTTCTCAAACGCCTCATTGCTCTTGGATTTTTACACAAGTCCTTTTTATGTTTACGTTTGAACTCTTCCACAAAATGATTCACCAACCTGTTATCGAAGTCTTCCCCTCCCAAGTGCGTGTCACCAGCTGTGGCCCTCACTTCAAACAGGGAACCTTCATCGATGGTCAAGATCGAGACATCGAAAGTTCCACCTCCCAAGTCAAAAATCAAAACATTCTTCTCACCTTTCAAGTTCTTGTCCAGTCCATAAGCAAGAGCAGCAGCAGTTGGTTCATTGATGATTCGAAGGACGTTTAGGCCAGCTATCCACCCGGCATCTTTAGTAGCTTGTCTCTGAGAATCATTGAAGTAGGCAGGCACTGTGACGACAGCATCCACCACTTTTTCTCCCAGATACATCTCTGCTGTTTCTTTCATCTTGGTCAGCACCATGGCACTAATTTCTTCAGGATTGAATCTTTTAGTCTCGCCTTTAAATTCGACTTGGATCTTGGGCTTGCTCCTTTCCTCCACCACTTTGAAGGGCCAGTGCTTGATGTCTTGCTGTATTTTGGGATCATCGTATTTGCGTCCGATGAGCCTCTTAGCGTCGAAGACGGAATTTTCCGGATTGAGGGCAACTTGAGCTTTAGCAGAGTCACCGATGAGACGTTCGGTGTCGTTGAAGGCGACGTAGCTAGGTGTTGTTCTATTGCCCTGGTCGTTGGCTATTATTTCAACGTTACCGTGCTGGAAGACGCCGACGCAGGAATAAGTTGTTCCCAAATCAATTCCGATGGCCCGTGATCTTGAAGGCATGGCTAATTTTCCGCAGTTAATACAAAAGTACTCGTTGAAATTCACTAGTCTATAGAAGTCGTAAACTATTTAAATCGGATCCAAAAACGGTTTTCCAACAAGTAAACAGACTTCTGAATTATAGCTAACAACTTTTAAATTATAGTTATAATGCACAACTTCAAAAACCGGAAAAGGCTACGAATTCAGTTCAGCCACGATACAACATGAAACTCTAAAGCAAATTGTAAACGCTCCACGTGAGAAAGGACAAGTTTATAAAGAAAGCAGTCCAATTCTCGAAGATTCTCGCGTGATCTTGCAACAGGGTTGTACTACAATTTTCTTAACGCCAACCTCATCCTAAAATATAATACACCAAAAACGATAATGACCGTTTTGTAAAGTTTTATAAAACGAATTATTGTGCTTTTACGTGTTTAATAATGAACTATGGCAGTAATATTCCCGAATGTAATTTTAACCTTTCTTTCTTTTTTATAGAAATATTTCTAAAATTCGGTCATTAGTTTTCACCAATACGCGCCAGTAGTGCGAGAAACTTTAAGTTCTAGTAGCCTAAGGGAATGCTCATTCTCTTTAGAATAATCTGGAAGCTTGTAGAAAGTTCTGCAGTCAGTTGCCAGAGTAGCGATTTTCTAGTGCAATCTGGCTATTTTTCATGCCAATTTTTGCTTTAATCTTCCAGATTTTTTGCTTTTTCAGAGTTTGTATTAATGGATTTTGCATCTTAATTAGATTTTCATAAAATTATTTATTATGTTAAATAATATTTTTAAAAAGCCAATTTTAAATCTACTGTAATCGTATTGAAACCAAAGTTTATTACAAATTTCTAGAATTATGTAATAATTTATCATACGTACCTTTTCTGTAATTTACCTACTTTTTGTAATAAATTGAAAAATAACATATTCACGATATCCACGTTTCGTTTCTACCTTTTTTTCTATTCTCTATTTAATCTTTTTATTTTTACAATTTTAAAGCGAAATTTTTCTGGAAGAATTTCCCCATTTCAAGTAAGCAGGCTTTCTATCAATACATTGATACAGGGCCGAGGACAGAGTTAGCGGACTCCCCTGCAATTTAACAGATTGGGACCCCAACCAATTATGTTTAATGACAACTTATGTTTATTATATCATTACAGTTTTGCGTCGGGCCCCTTAGTATTGGAGCCCTGCGGTGGCGCAGTGTGGTAACGCGTTCTCCTAGTGCGCCGCTAATCCGGGTTCGACTCCCAGCAGTGCAAAAAGAACGCTTACTCAGAGATCTCATAAAGATCGCACTGCTCACTGTAGTCCGGGGTTTGTCTCCAGAGAGGTCGATTCTGAGGCAGGTCCCGCATGATCATCTGCACTTCGACCCGTAAAACCAAATAATAAAACCCCGAGCCGGCCCTTAAGCATTTGATCCTCCTACGTCCAGGCCTTGCACTGATATAATGATTATCCGGTGCTGATGCAATTACTTTGCCCTATTTTCTGATTGGCATGGGTCCAGGGGCGGACTGGGTCCTCTCAAAGAGCGCATACCTTGAATTATCGGAGGGTGCGAGTCCTTGACCATTCGGAGGCCTGAGTCCTGACTTCCATGAGGGCGCACCGGCCCGGGGGCCGCCGGTAAGGGCCATCGGTATTTTATTTATCTGTTTATTGTGACGAAAGAGAAACAACTTTAAAAATATTAAAATTTAATTAGGAAATGATGATTAACAAATAAATTGGACAAATAACAGTGATGAAGAAAAATATTTTTCTCGGGAATAATTAAAAAAAAGCCTTATTTTTAGAATTGCCCTTTAGACTTCGGGAACCCCTGGAAATTTACCCCCTTCCCTTTTCTCCCCAACCTTCATTCTCTGCTATAGGCGTAAACTGCTGGGGGTAGGGGGGGGGCATTGCTTCAGATTTCCAAGGGACGATGAAGAAGCCACCTACAATTTCTTTTTCATTTTTTAAATATTATTTTATTGATTAAAACCGATTTTTAAATTTTTTTTAAACAATTCATGAATTTTCTTTATTCATTCCTTAATTATTTAAATATTTTTATTAAACTACTTCTATTCTTTAATTATTTCCACAAATGATAATTTTAAATTTTTTTTTATCTTATGGTCTTAATTAAATTATGGTCATTTTTGACCACCAGAATATTTTAAGATACTTTTTTTTCCTAACATTAATACAAAAACTGTCTAATTTTTTAAGTTGGAAACTATCATTCCAGTTAAAAATAAATGTGTGAACGCCGTTCCCGTCTCACTACACCCCTGCAATAAAATATAGTAGAATTATTTTTTTAAAATTTTTGCACACAACAATGACAATTGTTCTTTGACGTTAAAATAAAGCCGTAGCCAGGCTGGGAAAATAAGGGGGCAAAGCCCCCGAAAATGTAGTCGCTCCCCCTTCTACTGGAAAATATTTTTTCTCAAATAAAATACTATAGACTTTATTTTAAATTTTTTGTTTCGTATGACAACGGAAATTGTTCTTCCAGGTTAAGAATGTATTCAAAGCAACTTTCCACTGTAGATTGTGTGTGTATAATGTTTTTTGTGTAGAGATGTGAGTCTTCATATACTTTATAATAAGGATAGGGGAAATTATAGAGAGGTATACTAAAATTTATAAGTTTTTAATGCAAAATTTACGTTAAGAAATTTATTTAGTATTATTAAATATATTAATAAAATATAAGCCACTCACGAATGTAAGCCCCCATCCCGTAGCTTTCTTAGACCCCCCACTCCACTGTAACAAGCGTCTAGCTATGGACCTGCTTCCGTGCCACCCCAAGTTATAGCGCTTGATATCAAAGCAAATTTTTCTCTTTAACGCGGAATAATATAATCTTTTTTAAAGTTACTTAAGAATTCCTTCCATAATTTTTGAATTGCTACTTGCATAGAAATATATTCTAATACGTTAAAATTCAGTTGATTGGAAGAACAAGTTAAAAAAAACGATGAAAGAAATGAAAACATAATAAATATTCAGGATGAGAGGAAAAAAAGAATAAAATCCCCTTTCAATTTCTTTCACATTGATAAATAGCAAAACTGGTTAGAAAATAGCAAAAATAGCTATGTTTTCCCCACCTTCTACAAGTTTCTAGAACCTCCTAGTAGAAATTAATACACGGTTACCATACTTTATAATTTATCGCCATTTAGGCGCAAATTTCTAAAATGGTACAAAGATCTTATATTTGTATTGCCTTTTCTTTTTTTCCAAAAATAAAATTCTGAACTTTTACAAAGCTGATATAACGATTTTAATATTCAAGCTTGTAAACAGTTATAATTTATAGGTTTATTAAAACAAATACTTTAAAGCACGAGAAGTTGGGGGGTGGGGGACCCAAACAGGTGAGCGTTTATCACTCATTGGGGAAAAAAAATCACTAAATAAAACAGTTCACAATGACAATTATTTAATTTGATTAATTGTAATTGAAAGGAATTAAATACTGTAATTGTTGAAAGTTGTTTTATTATTCTAAATATTGAAAAGTATTTTATTGTTCTAATTATTGAAAAATATTTAATGTTTTTAATTATGAAAAAGACTTAATTAATTTTGAAAAGAAAGTTAGTTATATTGTTAGTTAATTCTTCTAAAATTTTAAAGTAGTGCTATGAAAATGTAGTGTATCTTCTTTTACATTTTACTAGTTTCCTAAACTACGTACTGTATGATGTAATTAAATGTTCGTCGAAATATCGAAATTTTTTATGTAAATTTTTGTTTCCGAAAATAAAATGCATTTGAACATTAATTATATGTTTTTCCTTTTTAGGACAGACATAGTAAAGCATATATAAATCATACTTTTTTTTTTTTTGAAAAAATCAAGTTTCTATTTAAAACAATAACAGCAAAAAATGTGCTAAATTGACAAAAAACCTGATGAATAATGAGCGACGTTTTATGAAAAAATAAGCGTGAATAATGAATAATAATTTTGAATGATATATAATAAAGTGATGCTTTCAGAATAAAAAAGGTAGAAAACCCCTGAATCATACATAACGAGATTGGCGATTAGTTTGGCGTCATTTCCGAGAGCTTTTCAGTGTAACCCTTTTACGAGATTTTGCGAGAACTTTCCAAATGTCAGCTGGTGGTGTATAAATACGGACACGGAAATGAAGATGGCACTTTTCACTAGCTGTCCAATTGTTCGTTCTGAGGTTTCCAGCGAATTGTTTTTCGGCTTTTCTCGGTCTTTCGAACTTTCTGACAAATCTTTCAGCAATAATTTGAAGATCAGTTGATCTGTACTTTGAAGATATTTGTGACTCTTGAATTTGAGAAATTCTTCGCCTCTGATAAACTGTTTGCAGACGAGTTTTCATAGTTTGTGTGTGTAAAGAAAATTATAAAACTATGCCATCGAAATCACGGGCTATTGGAATTGATTTGGGAACGACTTATTCCTGCGTCGGCGTCTTCCAGCACGGCAACGTTGAAATAATAGCCAACGACCAGGGCAATAGAACAACACCTAGCTACGTCGCCTTCAACGACACCGAACGTCTCATCGGTGACTCTGCTAAAGCTCAAGTTGCCCTCAATCCGGAAAATTCCGTCTTCGACGCTAAGAGGCTCATCGGACGCAAATACGATGATCCCAAAATACAGCAAGACATCAAGCACTGGCCCTTCAAAGTGGTGGAGGAAAGTAGCAAGCCCAAGATCCAAGTCGAATTTAAAGGCGAGATTAAAAGATTCAATCCTGAAGAAATTAGTGCCATGGTGCTGACCAAGATGAAAGAAACAGCAGAGATGTATCTGGGAGAAAAAGTGGTGGATGCTGTCGTCACAGTGCCTGCCTACTTCAATGATTCTCAGAGACAAGCTACTAAAGATGCCGGGTGGATAGCTGGCCTAAACGTCCTTCGAATCATCAATGAACCAACTGCTGCTGCTCTTGCTTATGGACTGGACAAGAACTTGAAAGGTGAGAAGAATGTTTTGATTTTTGACTTGGGAGGTGGAACTTTCGATGTCTCGATCTTGACCATCGATGAAGGTTCCCTGTTTGAAGTGAGGGCCACAGCTGGTGACACACACTTGGGAGGGGAAGATTTCGATAACAGGTTGGTGAATCATTTTGTGGAAGAGTTCAAACGTAAACATAAAAAGGACTTGTGTAAAAATCCAAGAGCAATGAGGCGTTTGAGAACTGCCTGTGAAAGAGCCAAGCGAACTCTTTCTAGCAGCACTGAAGCCAGCATTGAAGTAGATGCTCTCTTCGAGGGAATTGACTTTTATTCCAAAATTTCTCGTGCCAGGTTTGAAGAACTTTGTATCGATTTATTCAGAAGCACCCTTGATCCTGTTGAAAGAGCATTAAAGGATGCTAAAATGGACAAAAGCAGCATCCACGATGTTGTTTTGGTAGGTGGGTCAACCAGGATTCCAAAAGTTCAGAAATTACTGAGGGACTTTTTTAATGGCAAAGAACTGTGCATGTCTATTAACCCTGATGAAGCAGTGGCTTATGGTGCTGCTGTACAGGCTGCAGTGTTGACAGGTGACAGCAGTGACAAGATCAAAGATGTTTTGCTAGTCGATGTCGCTCCCTTGTCCCTCGGCATCAAAACTGCTGGTGGAGTGATGACTAAGATCATTGAGAGGAATGCCAGAATCCCTTGTAAGACATCGCAAGTCTTTTCCACCTACTCTGATAATCAACCCGGAGTAGACATCCAAGTGTTTGAAGGTGAACGAGCTATGACAAAAGACAACCACCTCCTTGGAAGATTTGAACTGTCTGGCATTCCCCCAGCACCAAGAGGGGTTCCCCAGATTGAAGTGACCTTTGATCTCGATGCCAATGGTATCTTACAAGTTTCTGCACTGGAGAAAGGATCTGGAAAATCACAGAGCATCAAGATCACCAATGACAAAGGCCGCCTTTCCAAAGAAGAGATCGACAGGATGCTCGATGAGGCCAAGCAGTACGAGAAAGAGGACCAAGAACAAAGGGAAAAGATTGCCTCTCGGAATTCCTTGGAAAGTTACGTGTACTCGGTGAAACAGGCTGCTGATTCTGCACCAGATGACAAACTTTCAGCTGCAGACAAATCCAAAGTAAAGGAGTGTTGTGACAACGCCATCCAGTGGCTAGATAACAACACCTTAGCGGAGAAAGATGAAATCGACCACAAGCTGAAAGATGTGCAATCTGAACTTTCCCCATTCATGATGAAGATCCATCAAGCAGGTGGTGCCTGCACAAATCCAAATACGTCCAAAGGACCTACTGTTGAAGAAGTAGACTAAATTGTGATATGTGAACTATTTTAAAAAACTTCAAATGTATCTAACGTGGAACTGTTGTAAATTATTTTTGCATTGCATTTCTCGTTTTCCCTGGTCTGTAAATATCACTTGATCCGTTGACATTTTTTTTTTTTTTAAAAAAGCTAGTTTGGTGTTTCAATCTACAGTTGACTGAATTTTCTTGACGTTTCAACTATTCAGTACTTAATTGGATAGACTTTCTGAACTGTTACGAACAATTTTTGCAAGTTGGTGTTTGCTGTGTAAATATTCGAGCATTCATACATATTTCTTTGGTATTCATATTTTCTTGAAATACTTACTACCATGACAAGTTCAAAGTTCCTTTTGGATGTACTCTGTGGTGTACATTTATTTATTTCAATAAATAGTTTTTGTATTTGTATATTTTTATTTGTATTTAAAATCTGAAAGGACTTAATCGGAAGTTATTATACCTATAGTTGATCTAACAATCAGTGGTTCATATTGTGTTCCATTAAATATTTGACAGCTTTTTCATTTTATTTAAGTGCATTTGACTCGTTGAACAAACATGTCAAATATAATTAGTTTTGTGATCCAGGATAGCAAAATAAATTATCGGGAATGGGGCCTATGGTCTAATGGGAGTTTCAACCCATATATATTTTAAATACATTACAAATTGAATTCAATTTATATATGGAACATATGTATGGGAGCATTCCAGTATTATGTAAGCACCTTTTGCAAGTGTGTGTTTGGGGGGTTTGCTGCTGTTTATTTTCCTATGTTAGCCAACGTTAATTTTTGCTTACGGGTGGGGGGGTTGAAATATTGCTTATGTAATGCTTGAATGTTCAGAATGTGATATTCTGACATCCACGTTTTTAACTCAAACTAGAATTTGTGTTATAGGAGAAAAAGAGGCATTATCCTTGACCTAGAGTCGAACTAGGCTCTCTCTGTTGAGCCCAGAGCACCTTAACCATTAGAACACGTGTGTTTCATTTTCTGTCTTACCCCAGTTTAGGAGAGAAGCTCTCAGCAAATAGATAGTTCTGGTTCATTTGTTGGTTTTGTTTATAGAATTTTTTTGAGTAGTTACACAAACTAAAATATTTTTTCCCTTTTCGATCATTCATGTTAGTAACTCACTTTCTATGCTGGCATAGTAATACAGCTGGTGGGCATTGGACACTCAACTAATTTGTGAAAGGTATTTGTGGGTAAAAAAAAAACATCCAATCGATTAGTTCCAGAACCGCTTCCTTAAACTGACAAATTTTTTTTTTCTATTTTTGATTTGAAAAATTTACAAATCAGTGCTTAACTTCTGCAGATGCTTAAATAAATCGCTGAAAACAAAATTAAATGCTGTTCTGGATTAACATTAGTCATCTAGCACCAAATCAAGAAGCTTCTTAAAGTGGTATGTTGTCCATTTTTCTATATTCCTGAGTTGAGTTTGATTTCTTCAGTGACTAAAGTTTGTATTACTCAAAAACTACAATAATCACTTGCATATTCTCATTCGAATCTCTTGTTATACGAAGGGCGTTCAATGAAGATTTCCCCTAACCTACTGCTGATTTTTCTAGGAGGCTGAAATTGAGCATGCATCATGATACGTATCTCCATAGGTAATATGATAATTTGCGGCTTTGAATTACAGTATAATTATAACAGTTTCTCTTCTACGGATGCTAACGTTGAGTAATGTATGATCATGGAATCCGTTGAATGCAGAGTGGTCATCAGGTTCTTGTACTTGAAAGGCCACACACCATGGGAGACATTCGATGAGATGAAGGGGACTTATGGGGAGGATGTCCCATTGTACGACATAGGCAAGCACTAGCATCGTCAGTTCAAGTATGGTTGGACTTCAGTGGAAATGTCTCCCATTTCAGGGCAGGCACAGTCCGCCATTGACGAAGACATTGTCTAGCAAGTGAGGCCGTCATTTTAAAGGAGTGCCATATAACCTTTTGCCAACTAGCCACATATACCAAGATCAGTATTGGGTCTCTGACAAATGTCATCCATGACCATTTGCTTATGGGGAAAAACTTTCTCACAGCAAGTTCTGCAGTTGTTGACACCTTTCCAAAAGCAAGAACAAGTTGCATGCTCACAGGGTCTTTTGGTCATGGGTTAAGAAAACCAGGATGACTTCAACAGGCTAATTATGCAGGATGAAACATAGGTCCATCATTATGACCAAGAGACTAAATTCCAGTCGAAACAATATAAGCACTCTGACTCACCATCTCCAAACCGTCAGCGGGCAAGGTCATGTTCATGGTCTTTTGGGACCAGCCCTGAGTAGTGATAATGAATTACCTAGAAAAAGGTACCACAATTACTGGGACTTATATGCTTCACTGCTGTAGAAATTGCGGAAGGCTATCAAAATTGAGAGGCGTGGTATGCTTTCCAAAGATGTGCACCTCCAGCAGGATAACACCCTGGCTTACAACTCGCATGTTGCTCAGACGAAAGCATGGTCCTGAGGCTAAGAAATCTTTCCTCATGCCTCTTATTCTTCCGACCTCACACCATCAGACTTCCACCTCTTTCCAACCAAGAAGTTATTTTTGAAGGGAAGACGTTTCCTAGACGATGACATGCTGATGGAACTTTCCTAATGTAGAGATTATTTCGAAAATATTTTTAACAATACCAATATCAAATGCAACAGGTGAAAGATCTTTTTCAGTTTTAAAGTGCGTTAAAAACTATCTAAGGAGTACGATAGGAGAAGACAGATTGAACAACATGGCCATATTATACCTAGAACAAAAAAAAAATTGGATGAAATAGACACTGAAAAAACAATTGATGAATCTTCCAAAGAGAAATCAAGACACAAAAAAGGCATATAGAACGCATCTTTTAAACACTCGGGTAACTTATTATTAAATTTTTGAATAAATGTCTGGTTTTTCTTGAAACGTTGAGTTTATTATTAGCTACATATTGCCGGTTTAAGCAACTCACTAAAATCTTTCCGAAAAAATCCTCAGTTCCTTACACAATTTGTTTTGGGGCTTGGGTCTCAGGGCCTCGAAATTTTTACCGCCAGGGGCCCCCAATAGGCTTAATCCGCCTCTGTAGAAAGTTGTAGAGTGTCCTTCAGTTAGTAAGAAAAGATATGGCTCACATGCACTAAGTACATGTACTGCCACAAAGTAAGGTGTTCCGGAGGTTTCAACGATTCGCTTTCAGTTAATGCATTCTGACACTTTTGAGGTTGGGTTGAAGTTTCAATAGGAAAGAAACCATGATCTATCTCCTATAAGAACTTCAACTCTACTTTTAAAACAATCAGAAAGCATTAACTGAATCAGATGCATTGAAACTTCCAGAAAACATCACTTTGTGACGGTTCGTGTCCATATTACATGAGAGTTGCATATATTTTCTTACTGTAAGATGCTCCATAACTTTCTAATTGAAAATATTTCCTCATCTTCATTATTTTTAACTTCCTCAATTCGCCACCAGGGGCGCTGCTGTTCATCTCATCTGATAGTGCATAGTCATTTTACTATACTAATATCTAACTTTCTTTGCAATATCTGTCTTGGTTCAAAAGTTATTGGCCATATTCAGACTTTCCTAGAAACCTTTTATATTCACTTTGCAGGCTTCCTTGGTTGTTGCCACTAGGATTCCAAGAAATTCAAACTTAAGTTGAATTTCTAAAACTGACACCATACCAGATCGTTCCCTTTTATTTTATATCATATAATCATACTTTCATTTTTTGTATTTGGTAACAGCGTTTCTAATCTTAAAATAATCAGTCTCCTTTTTACGGTTAATGTGCGCACACGTAATTTTCAGAAATTATGCCAAAAAGGCATACTAAATTTTTTCATCGTTGCATTGTAATTTAATTATCTTGTGGGGTGTTAATTAACTATTCTGAACATTTAAAGCTATTAATAAAATATTTCAACTGGACAAAATTACTGCATTTCATCAATATTTATATCCTCATGTGAATGTGTAACCGCCACTACATCATCCCATTCAGTGAATGATTTTTCTTGTTACTATTCATTTTTTATAGATGCAAAAAATCTCTCTCCCGTAAAATTTTAATTTTTGAGATGAGTCATCTATGTTACAGGTGTGGAATATGCATTAATAAGATATATTGCACATGTAAGTTTTTTTAATTAATATTGTAGTCATTTAAACAAAAGGATGTTCGGTTTAACAGAGGACCCAGCGTGAAAACAGTAAACGTACATGTAGTGGTTCCGAGATTAGTTTTGGCTCATTACGAGATTAACGAACATGTTTTGGGGGGTGGGATAATAAAATGCTGAAATTCTATGTTGAATGCTAGTTATCCATGAACTGAAACTGTTCAACTAAGGAAAAGGTGCACAGTATTGTCAATGCTTTAAGAACTTCACTCGGGGTAGCACTTACATTTCAGATCAGGCAGGCGAGGTACAGTTTCATCTAAGCGGATGTATCTGTAGCCAAGATTACCAAACTCGTAGCATTGAAAACCCACATCGGTTTATTGAGTGTCCTCTGTATCTTGTGAAAATAGGTGTTTTAGTATCACGGCGGTGAATAATTGAGCCTCTGTTCTTTGACACAACCTTCAATGCTGAGTCCTACAAAGTTCTTGTCTTTCACTCCATTTCCTTGCTGCGAGAGGATGGTTACATTTTTATGGCATAAGGACAGAAAGGGTCACTTTGTGCCAAACAAGGTTAGGCTGCAAGAGGATGACCATTACCGTTGGATAAAGTAAAACAGTGCGACCTGTCATATAGTAAATTCCACAATGAAGATGCTTTGATGACGATCATATCTAAAGAATTCTGGCCACGAACATCTTACCAGATTAGATTACTTTTTGTGAGGACACTTAAAACAAACTATGTTTTAAAAACAATTACCATACTCTCGAAGAGTTGAAGATGAACATTAGTGCTACCATCCACAGTATAGATACTAAAATACTATGTAATACTGCCGAAAACATGATGCATACAAATACATTGCACTAGATGGATATCGAGGAAAAATTCATTAAATCGTTCTTGAGCTTTCTTTTTATTTCTGAAAATATAAATCATAGTTTGCGATCAATCAATACCACCTAAATCTTTAATGGGAATCTAGAGTTTAGGTGGTATTGGATCAATTCGGTGAAAAACTTTACAAGTTGGCAAGTATGAAATAGGTAAAGTTAGTGATGGAGTATTACAGTCTTTGTGAGCAATAGCGCAGGGACAGCGACTACAGACCTTACGCTAGCAATATAGATCCCGGCCTAATTATCCCTTATGAGACAAAAATTATCGTAAAGAGAAAGACACATCCCAAATTTGAAAGCAGTTCGGAAATGCTTGCACTGCGCATTATGTTGGATGGAGAAAAAGTTCCCCAGAGATATCATTCGGGCGGATTATCAGTGCTTTCTTTCCTTTTCCATTGTCTAAACATGCTGTTCGTCAAACGGAATATTTGAGGATCAGTTTCGTTAAAATCATTAAATGTTCTCAAACCTTGTTGGAAAAAATGAGAATAAAGGAAAAAGGAAGAAATAGTCGCAAGCACGTGAAAAAAGTTCCAACTTAGATGAAAATAGTAACTTTTGGGCTGTTTTCAACGAAAATAGTCGCCTGTGGCAACCCAGCCTGTAGAAGTCGTTTGGTGAAAGATGCCAAAGTACAACGTAAATGTGTGAAAAGAATTTATTTAATATTTGTAAGTTACATAGCAAAGTTTGAATGATGTGAGCTTCAATGCAAAAGTAAACAAAAAAAAATGTTTATTAGTCAATAGTCCAAACAATCATCAGCACGCTGTTACTTATTTAGTCATAGATTAGTCATCGTCGCCATCAGGGGGCCCAGGGGCTCTTGGTTTAGGTCCACCAGCTGGTTTGGACATTATAATCTGGAAGTAGAACAGGTCAAAATTATTATTTTTTAAAAAGGGTAAAATTAGAACAGAAAAGATGAAAAATTAAGTCAAACCAGGATAGAATGAAGGGAAAAAAAAATTCTACGTACATATACACATTTTATTATCAATTCCCTCATATAATTGCAGCTGGTTAATACACAAATTACATGAATAATAAATACTGCAAGGCTAAATATTTTTATTGAAAAGCTATTAAACATACAAGGTTCCTGCTCACATTGGAGAAATAAATTATCTGAATTTTACAGCCCCACCCTCACCCAAGTTTTCCACAAAAAAATCCATGACCAATTACAAGCGGCTTTCAACTGAACTTTTGGTGAAAGGAAAATGGTTTCATGTTAGTGGGAGATTTCGCTATTCGAAAGAAAGTTAAGGAGGTTTTCTTTGCCTTTTTCGGATTTGGCCGAAAAATCTCATTTTCCCGACCTTTAGGGACAGTTTTTAATTCCCTGACATTTCCAGCTGCGGCGTGGAGACCCTGATATTATGTGGTTTCCTTATTTAGAAAAGACCCCTGTACATAAACATGTGGTTACTCAGAGTGAAATAAAAGATTTATTCATCTGTTCGAGTAATTCCTTCACACACTGAACCAATCTCAATAACAAACTCCACTAAGCTATATATGACTAAAAGAACATAATCTTATGAGACTGCCATTCATTAAGCTTTCTTTAACTCTTCGTAACAACATGCATATAAAATTTAATCGTCTTTGCTTGATTTTTACAGACATCAATTTAGGATATTCACACATAAACAGAAGGGTGCAAGTTTGCATGCACTTAGCAAACTCAGAAAACTAACGGGACATTGTAAAATATGGATAAATGCTTAATTCTAGTCTCTCTCTCAAAGTACATTGTTTTGCTGAAATACTACACACTCAAAGAAAGGTTGCGACATATTAGGGAGTGGGGAAGCATGCCAGCCTAATATTAACCCTATAAAAAATTTGGCGTTCAGACAATTTAAAGACAAACTTCCCCATCCAAAAATTGAAGTCAGGGGTTTCATTCACATAGAAAAAAAAAAAAGGGCTTTATATTTGTGGGAGATTCAGCCATTCAAAACGGAAGTTGAAGATTTTGCTAACTTTTCCTGGCTTGGCCAAAAAATATCGTTCTTTCCTCACTACTAGAGACGATTTCAAATTCCTTGATAATTCTAGGTGTGCGGGAACCATGGGAAGTTTTGAACCTTTGTATATTTGTTTGACATACATAGTTCTTTTTAACAGGGTCTTTCACGGAAAAAATTCATTATACATATAGGATAATTTCCTGATGTGATAGGGGGAAGAACAAATACAAGGGAAAAAAAAAAAATCATACTTGATCTACTCTCAGAATAGTTGAAACGGCATTAGTGGCATTCTTAATAGCCCAGTTCTTGGTCAGATATATATCCAAAATATCCAACTGCTCCACATTGGTCACGCCAGTCTCACCCTAGACATGCACCAAAAGACTAACATGAGAAACGATCTGAAAGCTCTAGAAACAGGGTTAAAATATCGTACTATGAATATATAATAATAACAATAATGTGAGCCTATGAAGTGTAAGTACCATTTAATTATTAAAAAGGTTAAAAAATTAAAATATTTCGTTTCTATGAAAGTCCACACATTTTGAATCATAGCTCAATATAGTCACCACCTGAGAAAGGCATTTGTTGTATTAGAATTCTATCTTTAAGGGACTCTCTTCACACACACGAAAAGGCCGATCTCATACGTTTCCTTTTTCTCCCACCATTTTTAGCCCCCTAAATCATAAACATCCAATCACATTTTATGCAACTTTGTAAAAAGTCCGGCAGCATGACCATTGTAGTCTTTGAGCCGTAAAACCAAAAGAAAAAAAAAAGAAAATGTAAGGAAATCAAACTGATAATTCAGAAATTGCACACACCTCTATAATCATATATTTTTTGCCGTTGACTCAAGATGGGACATGCCACCACTCTTCCGATCCTCTTTACTAAATATTTTAACCCTTCTTCCCATCATACCTTCATGACTAGTGGCGAACATCAACAACAATAACTGCAATGGTTGGGATCTCGTTTCCGAGTAGAAGTTGGTGCTTGTGAGTTTTACGGCATAAGAAAAGAAAAGATCATGCTGAACCGAGACTTCCAGTTTTCCGAGAAATTTGAACCTGTTATGACTTAGTAAATCAGCTTCCTGCTTAGTCGGTAAGCTTTTTTTTTTTTCCCTCTTGCACTTTTGGGTATCAAACCCGCGACAACGGTGTGTACGATGAACGTGTTATCCCTACAGGGATCCTAAGGGAAAGGATGTAACTGTACAAGAAATGGCCTAGATATCACTAAGCACACCAAAGAGGTATACAACCAAAATATACAAAAGTACGTTGTGAATATGCATCGAGCATACAGCTAATAATTTCCCTGTAAATAATACAAACTTTTACTTCTTTACATGACCGTAAAAATTAACTACAAAGTGCATGATTACTAACAATAATAATAAAAAAAGGGGTGTGCATGCACAATTTGCAACGTACCTCAACATCAACACCTATACTTCTTTCTCCATCTTGATGTGATGCATATAGCTTGGAAATAACCTCCGTTGACTAGGAAAAAAAAATAAAATTACTCACAAAATTTACCCATTATTACGGATAGGTTGAACACACAGATAATATTACTCTTACTGATTTATTCGTATCACAGACAACAATTATTAAAAAACAAAACAAACTTATCATCAATATATTTATGCAGACGTTGTATTATTTAATAGTTTCAGGCCCATTTTTACCGTTTCCTTATTTTTCAAAATGCAAGAAAAGGAAGTGAAGAATAGATTTACATTGTTTGTGCTTTTATAGCATGAGGGCAGCAAAGGTCGTGTTGTGCCATGACTTACAAATTCACCTGAGGATTCTGAATCTCTACAGTAAATAGTCCATACCCCCCTTTTTTTGAAAGGGGTGGGGGGAGCACCACTGGGAGTCGAACCTGGGTTGCTGGCATTGTTGGACAAATGCATTTCCGCAACATCATTGCAGGAGTTTTAAATTTTGCTCATATGTTTTAGGACACAAGGACGACCACGGACATGAATTGAGCAAGGTTAGTTGAAATTTCATGGTGCAAAGAGATAAGGCTGTGCTTAGGGGGGGCGGACTGGGCCACTGGTGCGCCCTCATGGTCTATAGGATTCAAGTCCTCCGATAATTTAAGGTATGTGCACTTTGAAAGGACCCAGTCCGCCCCTGGCTGTGCCAGTTAGGTCTTTATTCTAGGCCAGTGGTTTCCCAACCTGGGGGTACTCGGCAGAGTGGTTGGAGGCACGTGAAAATAATACCAGTAATGGCAGAAAACACCAAAAAATAAGGGGTTAAAATGAAAACAAACACAAAAACGGCCTTGGTTTACAAAGGGACGGGTGGAAGTCTAATAGCCTACTTGTGAAATCAGGAAAAGGGAAATAATAGGCCCAGTAATTGAGAAGTGGCACTTGCACAATAAATAATACGCATTGAAATTATTAAGAACGATACTTGATGACTTTTATATTAAGATAAATAATTGTTATGAATTTTCATCGTAAGTTACTGTGGCAATAAATTATTTTTATCCAGTCTTCGTTTTGATGTTAGGCTGCTATCATAAAAAAACTGAAATAAAATGTAAACTAAAAGCCTATAAATGTCATTAATTTGATACGTTTGATTATTTAATTTAAGAACATTACTACCGAATAAAAACGAATTTTTTTTTTTTGTATGGAGGAATGGGTACTGACAGGTGCCTTTGACACACTATAGCATGTAAAATACGCAGAAAGAAAGGACCCAATATTAGAAAAATGCATATCCCAGAGATCAACTATTTAATAAGGGAAAAAAATTTTCTTTTTTTGGGGTCCCGCAAAAAACCACCCATATTTTTAAACATAGCAAGTTCTGGGGACTTAGTTTTATGAGCACCAAGCGACACCCTTGGGTACTCATAAATGAAAAGCCTCGTAAATCAAGGGGTATGGGTAAGAGAAACAAGGTTGCCAACAGATGTCCTACGCAATATTGGACAAAGTTCATTTCGAGGTAATATTGCACTTTTGCAGCTTAGAGTCACTAACGGTCTTTTTCTTCTTCTTCCTCCTCCTCTTTTGGTAGTAAAAGCGAAATGGACAAGGTAGCTTCAGGGGGATTTAAGTTACATTTGTTGGTCAAGAAATGAAATATCGAGGCCGTATCAATGGGAGCCACTTTCAGTTTGTGACAAGTTTGGTGAATCAGAGGAAGGAGATTGTTGGTTTACATTTACCAATACTTGACCATAGGTGTAGAGTTATATAGGCCCGTGGGGCTCCAACATACCCATAATTTGAAATTTTACATATATTATAATGTATAAATGTACAAAATATATGTATAGCCCTCCCCCCCCCAACAATTATCAAAACTCTACGATGATGTACGTGACCCAAAAGTTGCAACTCTTGCTCAGAAATTTCGATTTTCTTAGTTGGATTTTATGGCACAACGATAATTAGGCTCATGCCATGCCAGTTTAGTTGGTCAGATTTCAATGACACAAAGACAATTAAGAGTCATGCCACCCCAAGTTAGTTTAGTTGGTTAGATTTGAATGGCACAAAGACAATTAGGTGCCATGCCGTGTCAGTTAGTTTAGTTGGCTAGTTTTTCTTGCTTCAATCCATATTTCCTAAATTGAAAAGATTATTCAGTGTTTAAAGAAATTAAGAAATATGACACCTGAATTATAATTAACTATTTTCCAAAATTAAGTAATTCAATGACATGTAAATTACAAACTACCATGATGGATTTACGCTTACTTTCAGTCCGCTATTGTCTGCAATAGCACGTGGCAAAGATTCAAGAGCCTCAGCAAATTTCTTGACGGAATACTGTTCCAATCCCGGGAGTGTCTAAAAAAGAAAAAGTTGTTTAATTGTTATTGGAAGGTTTAAGTAATTCCAAATCCAAACACAATTGGAAAACTCCACTATACTTTAAAAAATCGATGCTATTTTATACTAAACATTTGCCAATTTCAGGGGAGGGGAAGAAGATCCTATTCAGTCTTTATGATTTAAAGCCAGGAACACTTTGAAAAAAAAACCCCCACCATGTCACTGTACTGGCCTAATGTACTAACAAGAATCTACACACTTTAATGCTCCCCCCCCCCCCCCATTAATTCATAATGGGACATTTGGAACAAAGCTGACAGCTTTAATGTGATCTCTGAAGTATGACACACATATCTTTGTACAACCAGATCTACTGGGAATCGGATCAATCCTATGTAGCAAGAGGAATACATATATCCCGCAACTTCTAAGTTGTTCAGTGTTTAATGAATTCAATTTCTACGAGTGTAACTTAACTTCAAACAGAGCTGTAGCCAGACTGGGGCTAGAGGGGGCTAAGCCCCACCTCCCCCCGAAAATATTTTTTTTAAAAATCAAATATTGTAGAATTTTATTTAATTTTTTTTTGTTTTTGTACGAAATTGTACATGACAATGGAAATTGTTCTTTAACGTTAAAAATGTATTCAAAATAGCTTTCTACTGTAGATCTTGTGTATGTAATTTTTTTTATATACGTTTGAGTCTTCATATACTTTATAATAAGGATTGGGGAAATTATAGAGAGGTATACTAAAATTTATAAGTTTTCAATGCAAAATTTATTTATTAACGTTAAATATATTAGTTTGTTTATATACACTATATGACAGTGAACATGCAACACCGAGGAGGAGTCGGCAGAAAGTAATGAAAATCGGCAGAGACAGACAGCAACGTTACTGCAATATGATACACCTATCCATTGCACGACAACATTTTCGGATCAGTGGGTTGTAGGACCAACGATGGCAGCAATATATCTAGGTACAGATTCAATAAGTGTGCATATAGTGTCCTAAAGGATGGCTGACCATTTCCCTGTCAACCATTTACCAGAGTTTGTCTTCTGGCAATGCGGCAGTGGAGGCACATACAAGCAACGTCCAATCATGTCCCAGACACGTTCGATAGGTGAGAGGTCAGCGGATACTGGCTGTCATGTAGGTACCATCCAAGACATGTTGGCTGACGCATGCCATGTGCAGTTGGGGGCATTATCCTGCTAGTAAATGGCATTGGGCACCCCCTGAAGGGTAATGTCACCAACTGCAGTATGTCATCCATGTATCGTTAGGTCATCACATTGCTTTAAATACAGACCAGAGTTGACTTGCTATTGTACGCGATGGCACCTCAAACCATAACGTTATGCTGTGGCATGGTGCGCTGATCCACAGATGCAGTCAGATTGGACCTGTCACCACATTGGCATCAGATTCGTACATAGCAACTGCCATTGCTAAAACAGAAGCATGACTCCTCCAAAAACATGACCCTGTGCCATTCTGCCACCTACATGGCTCTATCCCGACACCATGGCAAATGGAGGAATCCATGCTGTTGTTGGGTTAACGATGGCATTCTTAACGAGCGTCATGAGTGCAGGCATTGTTGACCAACTGGCGGATAATGGTCCTGGATGATATGGGAGCATCAAATGTGTTCTGAACATGCTATAAAAGGGAAACAGAAGGATGTCTGTGGAGCAGTCAACACTTGCCGTTGGATGTGTTGATCTGGCTGCACCAGCACCCCTGAAACGTGCCACATTCCCTTGTTCCAACCATCTTTGCCACAGCTGGTGCACCGTGGATGTGAGTAGGTGGCTGTCTGCTGCGATTTTATGTATGGACCAACCTGCCTTTATAATTCCAATCAATATCCCCCCCCCCACAAGTGAAATCGTCTGCCTTTTGGAACTGCCTCGTTTGACGGTGTCCTGGCATTTTCCGCTACTGATTTTCTCTGGGGGGAAAAATAATTGCACAATGATTTATTTTATTGGCAGATAGAACAGCACTACTATTGTTAATTCTTCAGGTCTCTTTTTTATACTGCGTTCAACATGAGCGGGAGAGATGTGCATTTTGCATAATTTACATAGCTTGGTAGGCTGAATCTACTCTGGAATTTGCATAATTTTCTGCTCACTCCTTCTTGGTGTTTCATTGTCACATAGCATATTTAGTATTATTACATATATTTAATAACATGCATCAAAACATGAATTTTAAGCCCCCTGTAGCCATCCTTACTCCCCCCTTCTGTACTTTATCACTAGAATTGTTAAAAAAAAAGTTCGCATATGCTTTGTGGCAACAATTAATACAACCATGCTACAGTAAAACCAGTATTTAGTGGACACTTACCGGAACTTTACCCCCCCCCCAATTAACAGAATAAAGGGAAATGTTATTTAAGTCTTTACTGGAGAATTTTCATCTGATCTCATTTGAGAGGTGTCTGTTAAGAGAGGTTTTACTATAAGACCACGACAATGGTAGTTAATAAGGTAATACATACAGGAATCCCCTCTTAACAGACACCTCTCAGATACGGTCTCCAGGGTCAGATAAAAATTTCCTGGCAAGAAATTTCTTCACAACAATACCCCCTCCCCCCTCTTTTATGACCAAACTTTTCTGCCCAATGAGAGGCATTACTGTACTAAACACCAATAGTGTTTCCGTAGTCGCGGGTGAGGAAATCTCCCTTCTCCCATAAAGTAAACAAAATAACAGGACATATCTGCTAAAAATGTCTACACATTGCAAAATCAAGAGCTTTGCCGTGTTTTATGATGAAAAGACAGCTATGACCTATGTTATGTTAGGACAATGGTTCCAAATCTTCTTCAAGCTGTGACCCACTTTTACAGCAGCTAAGTAATCCGCGACCCCCTTTTATAGTAACCAAAAGATCCGCGACCCCCCCTTCTGTTTGCCGCCGCCACATTTGCAATAATAAAAGCATTTTTAACGGAGTAAAGAAAACACATTAAATATATATATTAATGTATATTATAAAGTTAACAACCGTTAGTAGAATATTGCAATGTAGCCATGTTGAAATATAAAAGCGTTGGAAACATTTGGTATGACATTCCTTATAAAAATAATTGCAACCAAAAATAGTTGCGGCGACCCCCCAGAAACCAGGTCACGGCCCCAGGTTGGGAACCACTGCACTAGGGCCTATAGTTTTGTGAAAGATCCGAACTGGTCATGTGGGGATGAAACCTGGTTTTTCTGTACTATAGACAAACATGTTATCTATATGGCACAGTATAAATCAGAGAACAAGGTTGAAGTGGTTAAAAATTTTAATAATACCTAAACATGCTTTCAACCATTCAAAGTGATGACCACAGTATAACTTCTATAATACAGATAGGCGGCATTCATTCATTTAGTGTATGATCTTGCCCATCAACAGATGCGCAATGTTTTGTTTTAATAAGTACAAGCTAGAGCAGAGGTGTTCAACCTTTTTCAGTCCAAGGGCCAATTTTGCTTATTCTTGTTGGTTCGCAGGTAGCACTACTGTACCGGCAATATTAGAACTGAACAAAGGCCGATTAGGGTGGGGTAATATTCCTGAATTCGCTTTTGTTGTAGTTTTTTTTAGATATCTATATTGGTTTGCCCCCACCCTCTGAAAATATTTTCTGGGTCCGCCACTGGAACTGAATATACATATATAACAGCAAAAAACATTTACAATACTTTTAGTTATTAATATATAAAGCGAAATCAAACCTTTTAGTGAGATTTATAGCACTGTTTATTTTTAACAACCTTGTCAGGTCTTATTTTTGACGTTGCAACCCTAAGAGTGTTTTTAAGGCGGACATCGCTTATTCTGGTCTTAATTTTCCATCTTACTAACTTCATTTTTGAAAAGAGCTTTTTGCAGACGTAAGTTCTCACGAATAGTGATACCGTTTTCAGAGCATGCAGTCCGATGGTTGGGAAGATGTTCTTATCGATATATTTAGAATAGAATTCAATGAGTCATAAGTTGAATTTTATTTTAAAATCACTGTTGCACTGCAAATCAATAAAACTACCTTTAATATCGATATAAGTAAGAAAATTAAAGCCACTGGGACACTCTCCCGGGCTAACAAAGTGAAAAATTATGTCAATAGACACAAATTTGTTTAAAAGTAGTGAAATTGAAATTAGTGACAATCCCAACGACATTTCCCTGAACTCTTGTGACATTGATGAGACTGCTGTTGAGGAAAGCAACAGCAGTGAGTTGGGGCTGTCTTCAAACGCTTTCCAGAAGGTAAAAGTAGACCAAAACAGTGGGAATGGAAATTCTGACTGCAGATATTTTTAATTATGTCAAGAAATCTAACCTCACTGATGAAGATAGGATAACAGTGCTAAAAAGTCTTTGCGAACCATATGAAAATTGCAGTTTTCTCACGACCGTCACAAGTGCTGTATAAAGTCAAGGAAAATCTCACCACAGTCAGAAGTTCTGCCCATCTGAACTGAGTAAGCATAACTATCTAGCTTACCTAAATGCAGAAGACAGTGCCTATAGAAAATTTTGTGTGTTCTCTTTTCACCCCATGAAGTCGGTTTAAGATCGACACAAGCCACACATCAACTTGTTTCAAAAGAATTTAATAATTGGAAGAAAATGCCATTGAAGAAGTTCAGCCAACATAGAACTTTTCTCTATCATAAGGATTCAGTTCACAAAGCCGATGAGTTTTTAAAGGTCACAAAAGGAATAAAGGCTTCTGTTGATCAAGTAGTGGATAGAGGGCAGGTTAATCCTATTATTAAAATGGTGATTTTTTGTGGAAGGTAAAAGCTGGCCATCGTAAAATTGTATAAACAAAATCTACTACTATTTTTAATTATTTAAGTATCTTGCACTGTAGAATTAGTAGTAATTTAATAATGATAAATGAACATAAAAAACAACCGCAATCGATATAGCACTTGGCCACTTTTTCCATCAAAAATTCTTTGTATCACTGACCCCCCTTGGGAATATCCTGGGTGCGCCACTGATTAAAGTAAAAAACGATTGAGGGAAGACCGCGAGTTATTTTAGTTCTCTAGCATTTTAAAATATTTATTTTTAAATGTGAACAGAATAACAAATTACATGGACTTAAGATTCGCAAGGAGTGTATTTTTATGTGAAACATTTTGTAATTTTTCATGAACCAGCGGGTCACAAAAATATGTCAGTGGGACGCATGCGGCCCGCGGGTTGAAGACCCTTGAGCTAGAGGGTCATGATATACAGGAATTTACATTCTCCTCCTCCCACAAGGAATGCAGACTTTTGTTGACTATGGAACTAAACCTAAGACGACAGTGGGCAGAAAAATGGTAGACATTATATGGTATTAACGGAATCACGTTAGAACAATTAACGAATAACAGAATGTAGCTTCTACAGTCGCACACAGATTCGATGTTGCTGCCCAACATCGGCAAGTCAGTTAGGAGAGAGACACTTTTAAACCACAACCAGGCAATATCTAGCTATATGATAGACTAACAATTAAAAATAACATTGAAGGGAAAAATTTAATTTGGACACTCACCTCTCCATATTTGGTAACTTGTTTTGCTAACTCAATTTCAGTAGCACCTGCACCAGGAACCAAGCGTCCGTCCTACATATAACGAAATGGCATAAACATGGAATATATTATGCTTTTAAATGAAATCTCTACAGGAACACAAGTGTCAAAATAACATTAAAATACAGAGCTGTTCGATCCTCAAAAAAAAAAAAACTTTTAAAAATATGAGGACACAAATTTCAGTGATATTTAATACTTGTTGCTGAGAAATTCTATTAATAAATTTTTGACGGTTGTTCACTGTTGAACCTTTTGTTATGGTGGAACAATTTGCAATTCCACAACTTCAGGATATTCCAAACATTTTTTAACATGGCCAAACACGTGACAGTAACCATACTTTCATCAAAGAAAAAGGGCCCAAAAGACTGTCTACCATTATACCACACTAAACATTAACCTTCGCACTCTCTCTCATGTCTTATGACCACACGGAGATTTTCAGTGCTTTAAGATTTCACAGTTGTTTGTTAACTATGTCAGAAACACGAATAGTTGATTCATAGCTGAACTAGAGTCCTGAAATTAATGCGTGTGCTTCCCCAATGCCATCACTGTTGTTTTCAGTGTTTTTACATTCTATGAACACCTGTGCATTGTTTATCACATGGAAATATTCTAACTATACAGTAAAAAAAAAAAAAAGCCATGTAATTAAAAAAAGAAATGAGTTCCCAGTCATTGTAGTTTCGATGTAAATAAAAATTAAAGTTGTATGCTTCTTTTATGAACATCCTAAAAAAAAAAAACCCTTTTGAAGTAGTAATCATTCCCAAAACAAGATTTATTCGGAGATGCTCAAAATATAGTTTGTATATGTTTCCTTCATTCATAGCATTTATGCGGGACTTATGCATTAAAATGAAGCATATTGAAGAACTCTATAGATAAATGTCTTTTAATGAATGATTAATTTCTACATCTACTACAAGTCGTCCTAAGGGTCACTGCCATGCATCCAAAATATATCGTCACAGCTATATATTGTCGCAGTAATCTCCGCTATATTCCATATCACCTTAAGAGTCGCTGCTCTGCATCTACACTCCAACTCGATTGCTTCGTGTCACCCCGTCCTTTCTGTTTCCACGCATGCGTGACTGTGTCTGTCTACACACACTCTCATTCATGGCGTCTCATATGTATGGGGATCCCAACCCACATTTATGTTCATTAAATTTTTATAGTAAAATATTTAGTGTATTAAACACATAGTCCTCGGCGTAATTCTATTTCACGATTTTGTTGCGCAGGGGCATCACTCTACGTCACAGCTGGAGCTAAAATACCATGTCACACTGTCAACGGATTTTTTTACAGATATTTGCATTTATTTACGCATATTTATAATTAAATACACATTTAAAATTAAAAAAAAACAAAACACACTGGGTATTTTAGACGAAATTTGCGAAAACCAAAGACCGACAAAAAATTGGAAGCCTTCCAGGTAAATCGGAAAGATTGGCACCTATGTGAGACCTACACTTTTTTTTTAGGAATCCGAATATCTTAAAGTCTGAGGAACCATCCCTAGACTATAGTAAGCTTTTTCTTTTCTTTGACACTGTTGCGAATTAAGCTTGGGATAATGGGTTGAAAGTGGGAATATCTTAACACGCTACCGAACTCAAATTGCCATTGGCTACCCCATAAGCAATCTACAAATGATATACTTGTGTATAACTTCAAAATTTTCACATGTTGGTATCAGTTTCTCACCGTAGCAAGTACTTTGTAATTATTCACTCCATCATCAATAGCTCTACCGATGTGGTCCATCATGTTATCCGTGGATCCACGGATGATGATCGTTGAGATACGAGATTGCTGTCCCTCTGTAAAACAAAATAGCAATATTTTTTTCATCTTTCTCTCCAATATATGTTCATAACCATACATTCAAAACCTTGTGAACAAAAACAATTTATTTCAAAATTTGCTTAAACTAGGCCTAAAGTTAAAAAAAAAATTTTCTGAAAAAATTATATATCTTTTTAAAAGAACTAATTGTTAAAACAACACATTAAAGGTTGACAATAAAAGAAAGTTACTGTTTTGATGAAAGAACAACTTTTCGTTTGCTGTATTATGTTCACCACACTGGAAGTGGATCTTGGAGGAA
>QLNU02014802.1:52651897-52663482 GCA_006491805.2 Dysdera silvatica
TTTTCTTTCTTTCTTGTAATTTGAATATTTAGTGGGTATATAAACTTCGAGTTTTAGGGAGGGGGGTGTTGAGAAATGGGGGAGGGGAGATTTGGGGGTGTAGCAGACTCGCTGCATTCTGGGTCAAACAAGAGTGGCTGCCTTAAGGGCATGCCAGAATCCATGCCACTGAATTACAATACTTTTGTAGCACATACATAGCAGTGTAGAGTTTAATAAAATGTTATGTCATTGTTGCAGTAAATGAGCGATGCATGATGAAAGGTACATACCATTCTAATCAATTCTTCGGCTTGATCTAACAATGCTCCAGCAAAAATAATTACGAAATTGGTACCATCACCAATTTCTTTCTCCTGCATTTCCGAAGCCAAAACAATCATCCTGGCAGCAGGATGCTGGATCTAAACAAAAAATTATATATAAATTTCATAATCCATATTATTCATTGCACCTGACAAATCAAATGCATGTAGAGTTGCTTACAACCACATTACAATTATTTCAATGTCGTCTAAGATAGGGTTTATATATTCCCAAGCAGGAAATCTATGTATATCGATATCTTGTGATGGCGCTTCTTCACAGATTGTCACCACGTTCTCTCTCTGCCCAAAATTGCAGTAATTAGGCTTGTATTTATATAAATCGAACACTACGCAGATTAAATTAAACAACAATATAAATCAACGTTTATTGGCGTAGTGATACCAGCGCCGATGTTATGACGAACTCACGACCTTCCATGGAAGGTCGTGGGTTCAGGTCCCACCGAAGGCAGAAATGTTTATTTTCTTTCGAACGTTTCACCATCTAATCACGCCATACCATCGGCGTTGGTATCACTATGAGAAAAAAAAAACAAAAAAACACTACCCACATTAATATTGTTGTTTAAATTAGGCTTGTGATGTCATACTCTCTGATATATATTGGCATCTCTTCTATGCCCCCAAAACGAGAAACAAGTGAGTATTAGCAGAATCCCCCCCCCCTCACTGTTGCACTCTTTACTGGTTCAACACTTTCAGATTTCAGGCTTATCTGATTTTTTTCTTGGTAGTGGGGTGTTTGGGGGGCATCGACTCATAAAACTTCACTGATTTAGGAAAATTACGCAGCTACAAAATCTCTTTAAACCACATTTCCAACATAGCGAAAGGTTACTTCACCTGTTGTCACTTTTGACACAACAGAGTAAAAAATTTCAGTAGGTGATGAACTGTGCAGTCCCACCTTTATGATTTTATGGTGCAAGGACAGCAATG
Organism: Dysdera silvatica; assembly: GCA_006491805.2. Lineage (NCBI taxonomy): Eukaryota > Metazoa > Arthropoda > Arachnida > Araneae > Dysderidae > Dysdera > Dysdera silvatica. Next base: position 52,653,166 of record QLNU02014802.1, read on the forward strand.
GTCATGTTGCACTGGGACCTACACTTTTCCAAGGACTCCAACACCTAGATTAAAAGTGAGTCATAAGTCAGTAAGTGCCTTTTTCTTTTCTTGGCATTATCACATGCCAGATCTGGATTAACGGCACATTAGAGAAACCCCTGACCACCGTATGGGGTATATTAATATCTCAATAAATTGGAACTTGGTTATAACAAACACAGATGCAACGAATTCACGATAAATTATTTAAGATAGTTTAATGTATAATAAACATGTTATATTGAATAACGGCTCTAATGACAATTCCCTGGTCCCTTCATGTCTGTTATAACCAAGTTCAATTGCATATTGTAAATCACCACAAACTTATTCTATGTTACTTGTACTTGTTTGCTGTTGCATGTTAACATGTCAAATTTTATTAATCATCGAAGTTGCCACTCATATTAGAGAACAAAAAAATTCTCTGACCAATCACAAACAAGACTGAACTTCAGTCGGATGGAAAATGGCTTCATGTTTGCAGGAAATTCAGCTATTCAAAACAGATGTCGGGAAGATTTTCCCCTGACTCTTTTGTCCGTTTTTGAGCAAAAATTTTAGCCCCCCCTAACTTTTAGAGACAATTTCAAATGCTCTAATAATTTGATGTTTTCCATATGTGTGGGAACCCTGATCATATTGAGATAAGTAATATTCATATGAAAAGAATTTTCTATACCTCAAGTTCGTTTAAAATGACAGCAGCATCACTGGTAACGAAGAGCTTTTCCAAGTGATTGATAATCAACTTATTCATGCCTAAAATTAAAAATGACAAACATAAGGTGAATTCATTTCAATTATTATATATACATTAAAAAAAAAAATTCTTGGAATCCTGTTGCTTGTTGTCTAGTAGTCATTGATGATTGGAAAAGTGACAGGAACAAGCCTTGATTATCGAAAGTTTACAAAATTAGACAATCCAAGTAAAAAACAGATGAAATAAGAACTAAGCCTACTATGGACACAAATACGGCATCCATTTCTTATCAAAATTATATGCAATTGAATCAATTATTTGAGAAACCCTCGTAAGATAGATGACCATAAATTATGTGATCTACAGAGAGAGAGAGAGAGAAAAAAAAAATCACTTTCGCCTTCTCTTTTTGGTTTTACGGCTCAAAGACTACAGTGGTCATGCTGCGCCGGGACCTACTGTTTTCCGAGGAATCCGAACCTCTTAAGGCCTAGGGAACCAAACCCCGGACTACAGTGAGCAGTGCGATCTTTATGAGATCTCTGAGTAAGCGTTCTTTGCACTGCTGGGAGTCGAACCCGGATTAGCGGCGCACTAGGAGAACGCGTTACAACACTGCGCCACCGCAGGAAAAAAACCAAGCAGACAATTTTAGCCATTAGTATACACTCAGGGACAAGCTCTAAAAGTTGCTCTGAGAAACTGTGATCTTTGTTTACTCAGTTTGTACACAACTTGCCATTACATTACCCATCACATGGGCTGTTCAATGACCCCCCTCCCCCCCTGAAAAAAAAAAAACAAAACAAAAAACCCCGGGTCTGTTAAGATTGGAAATTTTGCTACAGCAGTGGTTCTCAAACCTCAAACTTTTTATCCCATATATATATGACACATTTTTTACCATATGAATAAACATGGAACTTCTCCATAACTATTATTTAAGCAAAATCTAAATAGCTATTTCATATTACTGCTTGGATATAAATATAAAAAGAAATAAATCAGTGTAAAAAGGAAGATAACATATTTTTTATTGTTGAAGGGTACTTGATTACAGTTAATTTGAACCCTTTATGGTTTTTTGGTGGCAATTACGGCCGGCAAAAACCTTAAAGGGTTAAGGGATTATTCCGGGGGAGACTACAAAAAAAAAAAAAATTTCTTGAAAATTTTGGTGATGTTTTAAAAATTGCTTGCGGATTCCCAAAACCCGCCTTGAGAAACCTTGCACTAGAGTCGAATTTTAGAGCATTGGACAGTAATTAGTAGGGTTAGGATTGTGACTTAAAAAAAAGTCAGAAAATGACATATAAAAAATGCATTTACGACCTAAAAATCAAAGGAAAATGCCCTATAACACCCTCCCCACACACACAAAGACCTTAAAAACATTAAAACGTAAAAAAAAATAAAAAATCAGAATTTCAAGGTAGGGAGAGTTCGAGTATTACGTAAGCAATATTTTGGCCATTTCACCCCCACCTCAGAAAGCAAAATTTAACATTGGCTAACATAGGAAAATAAGACCAACGGCAACACCCTGCCCCCCAAATTGCTAATGCATAAAGTTTGTAATGGGGGGGGGTTACAGAGCTACAACTCACATATTCCTATGTTAAATATATAAAATTTCATTGCAAAGGGGGGGAGGGGGTTTACAACTCCCATCAGCACCCTTATACTTGAACTCGCCCTCAGCCATAGCAAAACAGAAAATTTATATTTCAATATTGCAAAGCATTTAAAATGACTCAACACATGAAACCTTTGAAGATGATTGAGTTAACAAAGGGGTATTTCTGTTTAGTTCTTCATGAAACATATTTATATATACTTAGGCAACATTTCAGCAGTGCGGTGGGGGTGGAGGACGTAAAATCATCAAAATCCCAGCCCTAGTAATTAAGTTCAAGATCTAGGGTAGGCTATAGATTTTGCAACCCGATTCCACTTTCCTGTGCTGAATGCACTGTTTCAATTATGAGTAATAGTGCAGAGTTTGTAACCCTTAACAACTGGCCAAATCAACCATTTTGAAAAGTTACATTTTCCTTGTTTTGGGCTTCCTTTTTTTTTCTTTTTCCTAAACCACAGTACTTTTCTTGTATTATTGGATGCCTAGTTGGGGGGAATACCCTCGCACCCCCTTCTGGCTTTTGACATTAAACCTTGGTAATGTACACTCCTGAACCAGTAATTCTTGTAAAAGTAACGGGTAAAGTCATAATTTAAAAAAAAAAAAATTGCTGGATTGGTATTAAACTAACTTATCAGTTGAAGAGGGCACTGGATATACCAAAACATTGAGAAACATAAATTTGGTATGGAAAGGAGGAGGAGGAAAACATGATGGGTTGTAAACCATGCACTAGAGCCAAATTCTGATACATCTGATTACCAGCAATTGCACTAAGCATTGCATTTCAAAGTTTGTCGATTTATGGGAACTCTAAATTATATGAACCTAAATTTATTCAGTAATTCTTCAAAATGCATGTCTATTTAATACACAAATATGAAAGAATCAATTTAAATAATAAAACAAAAGAAGTTACAAAATAAAGACAAATCACTATTCATCGATGTAGTTTTCAGGTTCACTACTTTTATGAGCTGGCCAATCGATTATCATTTCATCATAGATAGTACCCATATCATCTTCCGACAATTTTTAAGATGGTTTCTCTCTAAAAAGGCCTTTGCGGTGGCGCAGTGTGGTAACGCGTTCTCCTATTGCGCGGCTAATCCGGGTTCGACTCCCAGCAGTGCAAAAAGAACGCTTACTCAGAGATCTCATAAAAGATCGCACTGCTCACTGTAGTCCGGGGTTTGGTTCCCCAGGCCTTAAGAGGTTCGGATTCCTCGGAAAACAGTAGGTCCCGGCGCAGCATGACCACTGTAGTCTTTGAGCCGTAAAACCAAAAAACAAACAAATCCCTAAAAAACGGTGTGTCACCTATCGAACCAATTTTAGTTGCAATCCTCACTTAGAGGATTTCTCAAATTCAATCGAATTTGTTTTCACCGAATACTGATTTATCTTTGTGACAATGCTGAGAAACATTTCTTCGGTATCAAGAACTGTTCCAATAACTGATGTCCTACTGTTAGCGAAAACACTGGATATTTTTGAAGTCAATTTGCAAAATCAGTAATGTGGAATCGTTTTATTTGGGATTTGAATCTCTTTCTATAAAACCATTCCATTACGAGAGAATTCTGTGTTTTATAGTGCAAGGGCAGCTCAGGATTATGCTGAGTTATGATTTACAGTTTACCGTAGGATACTAACCCTAATTGCCAAGAAAGTCAAACTCCAAACTATGGATTCATCAAACCAAATAGCAGACACTGAGCTAGATGTGGAATTCAAGCATGGACATTCCTTACAGCAGATAAACACGTTATTTCTACGTTACTTGTATAAGCTTGGCGCAGTATAGCCCAGATGCTCTTGCGCCATAAAAAATCCAAACAAACAATACTTGTATAACAGAGGTCAACAACACCAATCTATGAGAATGAATATTTTGACACATATGAAAGAATCATTCTCATTCAATTTAAAGAACAATCATTCTATTCCCTGAAAACGTCTAATGTAAAGTAAGTTCTTACAGGGGTGATTGTAAGTCTAAACCAGATTCCCTGAACATACCAAAAAATTCCCTGAAAAGTTACATAATATTTTTGGCAAAGACACTTTCAAAGGAATATAAAAAAAGTATAGGAAACAAAACACATTTTTTGGAATTTTTTAAAAAGAAATCCCGAAAAAGGCTAGTTGAAATTCCCGGAACGTAACTACCCCTGTTCATAGTACTTACAACTGTACAATTGATATTTAACTGCTATACATCAGATACTTAATACAATAAAACATTTGAATAGCAGACAGCCTGGGATTTGAGTATCTGTCTGCTATCAGGTGTCCATTATTTGGAGGGTTAGGTGATAACAAGCACTGGGAATTGGAAAAGTATTTCGTTAAATAGAGGTGTCTGTTAGATTTATTTTACAGTACTTATAATGAACTTATAAATGTTTAACTAGTTGACATTTTTAAAATTCTAAATTCGTAGGCAACAAATGTCATTACCATTAGGTCCATATGCAGTTTTAAGAGTAGAGGCCAACTGGGAACAAGCTTCGATGTTCCGACAAATCGCTTCTTCAAGGCCAGAGAAATGCTGAAACAAGAAAAAGAGCATATTTTTACAAGAACCAGCGTTAAAATGCAGTATGTACGATCATTACCAAAATTGGCATTAAACGTTCACACTCAAACGTGGTGCCCTTCCATTTCGTTTTACACATTTTGAGTCTTTTGGCTAATAAATAAGGCACTTTGAATTAAAGTTGCTTTGGCTGGATCTAGCAAAAAACTGTCGGTGACAGTTTTATTATGTTTTAAAACTTCGGGTGATGCAGATTTCTGATTCTGTCACTTTAACATATATGTCTGACGTTTAAACATAATTTTTTCTTGCCATAAGTTTTAGTGCCCGTTTAATGCTTTATTATTAACAATTGAAGTGATTTACATACAAAAGGTTAAACACTGGTAAAATTGCAAACGAAAAAGTTTCACCAGTGTTTAACCTTTTGTATGTACATTTCCTCCCTGGTACCATGTATATTATTTCAACCGAAGTGGTTTTGTGTTTAATGGTTGTTCTCCTTTCAGCTTCGTCCCCCCCTCCCCCCCACAAACTTATGGGTGCTCTTTTACAATAAGGTATAGGTTTCCGGTTTGGCAAGCATTTCCTTACCTGCGTTTCTCTCCTATCTATATAAATCCTGATTTTCTCTCCTAAAATGGCTGATAAACAAAATTAATGACGAGCTAACTCAAAAGCAAATTTTGTGTTTTAATAAGTATTGTAAACTAGTGGCGAATTTTCTCCAGTTGTTACAGTATCAAATTATTTGCGGATTCATGAAAATTACTTTTTTCAAAATGGCAGAATTGCGATGTGTATATGCATTCGTTATGACGGTGATCGAGTTCAGAAAAGTCATACGAAGTTGAATTTGAAGTAGAGAAAAAACCCGATATTGAATTCAAATTAAAAGAAAAAAAAAGTTAAATTTAAATTAAAGAAAAACAAATCTGCATTTAAATTAGGAAAAAAAACAAGGAAGTTATATTCGAATTAAGGGGGTCAAGAGCCTTGCTGGTGCTTGGCAGATTTGTGGTTATTCTTTTAATCAAAAACAAAAACTCATTAATTTTTTTTTAAAAACTTATATTTAAATTAGTAGCTTCCCCCCCCCGAAGTTGAATTAAAAAAAAAAGGGGTAGTATTAAAAGAAATAGGAGAAAACCAGAACTCAAATAAGAGAAAACGTATATGGAAGGAAACACTAGCCAAAACAGAAGCCTGTACCGTATTGAGCACCCAGCTTTGTTTTTTTCCGAACTTCCTCTGATGTTTTTAATTTAATAATTTTCTACAAAATGTATTTTTTCAAGGCTTTTGATTCAAGAGGTTACATAATCTAGATTTAATGCCCTGATCAAGATGGGCCAAGACTGTAGGCCACATACTCAACGTCATCACTTAATTTTAAAATGCCTCCAGAAACTTATGACTGCTCCAGAATTTGTTTTAAGAGATGTTTTTTCTTCTTCTCAATTTCTGAAATTTCATGCACTTTTTTTCAATGCTGATATTCTGTTTCGAAAATTAATTACAATCGCTTTTTCAACTACAGTTCTTTTAGACTTGTTGATTAAAGTCTATGTAATTACGTTTTTACATGTGTTTTTATTCCTTATTTCGGCGTAACTGCATAAGAATTCCCCTCACATTGTTGCCAACTTCCTTCTTGCATGCCGCCATGGTGAATTCACATTTTGTGAGCCTGTAATTTTTATAAATGTATTAAAAAGCGTTCATCTATGTTTTAGGAAGCTTTCATTAATAAACGTTTGTGGAAACAAATTTCCTTCTGTAAACAACCAACAAAGATTAATATATGAATTTCTTTGAAAACCATCTTATTTTACTGTTGCAAGCTTTTCCGATACAACAGGTTGTGGTGCCTTGACTAACTGATGTTTTTTGTAAGCTGGGTGTGGGCACCCCTCCCAATAGGCTTGCATTGATTCAGGAAAAGTACTGGGTCACAAAAATGTCTGGAAAACATTCCATCATTGCAGATGCTCATTTGTGAAGTGTTCAAAAGGACATGTCACAATTGAACTGATGCACACATGGACCCCACCAAAAAGGCACCCTAAAAATATTTTCTATTTGAATAACCGAGTACATTTTTTTTCGTTAAGTAATCGCCAAATATGACGTCATTTTCCGTGTTCCACCGAATGAGATATTGAACAAGGTTGAAAAAAGGATGAATTTGGATTAGCAGTGATCTTGGCGACAGAACACGCAGTTATATTTTAATCAAATAATAGCATCACTCAACTGTAAAATAATAGAATCAAGATACAGGTAAGTCACTATCGCACCCACGCTCGATTTCCAAATCAACTATTCGAATTGCTTTTGTCAAGTAAAAAATCGAACTATTGTTCTCAAAAATGATTGCGTACAAATATTTGGAAATAATATTAATATTTAAACACAAATATTGTTCTTTTTATACTAAGATTTTGAGTCAGAGATAAGTACCTTTGTGCCTTCCTTGAACATCTGCGAAATGCCGGGTGCTCTAGGTACATGTAAGGCCATGATGTACAATTGAAGTTGTCCTAAACGATGCGGATTTCAAGATAATTCGTTTACGTCGTCAAATAATTCTTTTCGGCGAATTATTTGTATGGAATTAATGAATTATATTACTAATTCACAAGTATGGATAATAGCACGTTGTTTGACAGACTCGACTTGACCGATTGAGCTGCCGACTTTAATTTGGACTTGACTTGATTGTGATTTTCAAAAATGTTCGGAGGGAATGAATTTGGTATTACGGAGGATGAAACGCAGAAGTGATCAGAGCTAGAGATGTAAAGATTAGAAAAACAAAAAACAAAACCGATTTAAACCCGGGAAAAAACTGGGTTTTTCGAGAAGGAAATTTTTAAAGTTCTCAAAACAAAGGTTTTTTGAACATTATGGGAATTTTGAACTGTGGTCGTTTGAAATGTATAAAACGATTTTTGCGTTATTTATTACTGATTTTAATAAATAAATAAATATTGAACTAATCTGGATAATTAATCGATAACTTTTTTGTATTTAATGCCTTAAAGTAATAATATTATTGAATTTTAACTTAGGAACATATCTAATGGAATATAATTTCGTCACCTAATAATAATTTTTGTGGAAAGAGGAAAGGGTAAAAAACAGAAGAAATATAAAATAGAAAAAAATAGAAGAAAGTGTAAAAAAGATAAGAAAAGGTTCATTAAAATGTTTTGGATCTTTTTTTTTAAGTGCTTGTTAACTGGTGTTGTGCAAATAAATGTAAACGTTGTCAAGGTAGTTTCTTCCCATCAAAGTTTCCAATATGTCCAAAATTCCCAGTTTATTCCCAAAAATTCCCGGGTTTATTCCTGCGTTTCAATATTCCAGGGTTTTTTACATCACAGCTGTTCGAATTCATTTGGGGCCCCCTTTATAATAACTTTTAAATATCTAAATTTTTACAATAAGAGCAGTATAATATATATAATAAAGGACTTTTGCCAATATGGGGCATTGGGATTAGATCCCGTTGGTCTTCCCGTTAAGATGGCACTGTTAGAGTTGTAAAAAACCCGGGAATTTTGGGCACATTGGAAACTTTGGGCATAGAAACCAAGATAGCTAGAATAAAGGACGTATGTCCCGTCCACACCTTTCTTCCTATTGGTTGATTGTGTCCAATCGACCAATAGGAAGAAAGGTACAGACGGGACTACCTCCTTTATTCTAGCTATCTTGGTTTCTTCCCATCAAAGTTTCCAATGTGTCCAAAATTCCCGGGTTTTGCGAAACTCTAGGCACTGTACGTCTTAAGTAAAATAAAGTACATATATTTAATTTATGTCTAATTTTTTGTAATATATCTGATGCGCAATCTTTGAGTTAGTACTATAACAGGAAAACGTCATGGCCTTCCATAGAGAAAAAGTGCCGCCGTTTGTAACCGACCATCCGACTATTTTTTTAAGTAAACAACAACAACAACCAATACTGCTGAGCAGGTAAGAGATATTCAAAGATCTGCAAAAGGAAATTAAAACTTTTGATTGTTGAATTATAATGACGATTTCAATTCAAAAATTCTGATTGTTAACGTTTGAATTAAAACTGTTCATTCGGTGAAATTTAAAAGAATGGACTTTGAAAAAGGTTTTCTTTTTTGTAATTGAAATTGCTGCTCTACTTTATATGACTGGAGTTTTGTGGCGAATTTTACCGAACATTCCCTATAAAACTACGTAGACAGAAATGTTTTAGATTTAAGAAGTCATTATAAAGGAAGTGGTCGTGTCAAAAGTAAGAGGACGGATTCTGTGATTACGAAGTTGCTACTGCGACCGCATTTCCCAATGTATTTCCTTTTCATGATAAATGAAAAGTGAACGGTTTGTGTAAGGTACAGTTTTTAAAAGCACAGACTGTGTAGAAGGAATAACATAGGCAAATTATTTCCCCAAGAGAGTAAAATAGCCATCATAAAAGGGTAAGTGAAATGCAATTTTTTTCGACTTAAGTAAAATTTTTTCCAATACATCTGGTGTGTAAATTTGAGTTGTTACATTGAAAAATTTGATTTAAGAAAATGTTAAATCCGATAACTCGGTTAGAAAACAAAATAGAGTAGAAAAAATAAAAGCTTGTTAGATGGTTGACCTTCTAGTGGTCGCGTGGAGGTGGTATCTGGAGTAGAAAAAGCTTCACTCGTAACAGAGGACATAAAAATGTCGTTCTTGTTTGCGGGAAATATGACCTCTGCTGTTCTGACAATATTAAAATTCAATTAGTAGTTAAGAACTAAAATGGCGTTGTATAATGGTCGAAAAACACCACAAATGGTTCTATAAAATCGTTATTCATGAACCTTATACGGGTTTCCTTTGCACGATATGACGCGACGATTTGTTACAATCCGCCTAGATCAGAAATTTTCATCGCGTTAAAAATTTTGAGTTTAATTATGTATTTTATTAATAAATGAAACCAGGTGATACTTTCAATATAGAAATGAGAAAGGACGTGTACGAATTAGTTATTTATATGTATATTATCACTGGCATTGATGGGGGTTGTAACCCCCATTGCAATGAAATTTTGGATACTTCCTTATTCTAGCGACGTCCGAAATATATCGCCAAGATAAGTGTTTTTTGTGAAAATCTCGCCAAGTATTCTTATGTTAGCATCGCATTGCATATTTGCTGAGGCTGTTTGGTGAGTTTCGAATTTGCATTGGTTTTTGTATTTTTTAGTTTTGATGAAATGTTAAAAGCTATTTCAGAAACGCATCGTAAAGTATCTGTATAGAGATTATTAATATTCTGAGGAAACAATATGTGAGTATCATTTTTTTTATTTATTTAAATATACTGTGCATGAAGATACTGATTCAGGTAGTGCACATCGAATGTGATCGAAACGGCATAA
>QLNU02014802.1:52663582-52696714 GCA_006491805.2 Dysdera silvatica
CGGCGGCCACCATTCCCATCCACCCCCTTTGCAAAAGCCACACACACACAAAACGCATTGCCAAGTTAGTGACTTCGTTCGAGATTTGCCACCAATATTACGTTACAAGGGGATAGTTAGCCCAAGGAAGTTGGAGCCGCCTTCTGCGCATGTGCGTGGACTACAGACATCGTCAAGCGAAAACATAATAATACGAGTATTATATAACTACGTTTATTTCTTCGCAATTTTACCATTTATAATAATTTAATAATTTCATTATAAATAATTAATATAATATTTCAGAATAAATAATATATAATGATTTCATAATTTAAATTATTTATTTTAATCATTGTATATAAAATATAATTCATATTTGTATATAATTTAATTATTATATTATTTAAGTATTTAATATTTTTAAACTATTTATAATTTCATAATGGCTTTGTAATAAATAATGAAAATTTCATAATTAAATTATTTAATTTAATTGTATGTAAAATATAATTTATATATGTAATTTAATTATTACATTATATTATTTAATTTAAGTTATTTAATATAATTTTAAAATTATTTAATTATAATTTCATAATAATTTTACCAGTCCATAAATACCTTCCAAAGTGATGGTGTCATCAGTAGTAGATATAAATAAGGAAAGAGAATGTGTTAGGCATGATACTTTAAAAGTTCTGGACTCAATGAATACAGTCAAGGAACTTGCTGTATATAAGAGACAAGTGATGGCAGTTAAATCAATTGTGTCTGCTATGTGCTCTGGTTTGGAGAAAATGAGCGTTTCTGAAACATTGAATAATACACCTACCAACAAAAACATAATACCCCAGCGAGGGTTACATTCGACAAAAAAACAAGTGTGAAAAATCCTATCACTAAAACACCTGGGATAGAAAAAACATTGTTCTATCACCAGTGGTGTAGCTAGATATTTTGCAGCTTGGGGTGAGTGACTGTTATTGCCGTAATTGTTTTGTCTGTCATTGTTTTTTACAGGTTAATTGCCACTCCTCGAATTGTGGTACCGGGGCAACCGCCCCTAGCTACGCTACTATCACTGATTTCAAATGATGAAAACTGGCAGGTGAAAATACGTTTGATAAGTATGTTTAATATTATGCAATTTGTTATTGGTTTGATGATCCCATTCCTCCTGCCACCTTTGATTCACACAGGTCTTGATAATTGGTTTCAGATTAGAAAGTGGCAGAAGCTGGCTGAAGGCAAGTGCTGAGTTCGTTGCCTTCGCAGCTTCATCAGGTTGTAACAATGTAATTTTCACCGAATTTTGAGTTGTAACACTTTCGTCGTAAGGGTGCGATATATAATTTTATGATCATCCAGCAATTCCGTCTTGTTCTTTTTTATTTTACAGTGGTGTAGTTATAATGTTTTGAATTTTCTCAATTAATTAATCATTATTTCTGTTTAACGGTGGTATATTCTGTGCGGTGATGGATTTACAATTTTTACCGCTTAATCTTACCAAACGTAACTAGAGGTATGACAGATTTTGGCACTTGTATAAAATTCTTAAATTGTTCGTCCATCATGGTTTTCATATTTCAAATTTAAATATTCGCTAATTTCGCATTTTTTGAATCTCTCTCAAAGCAGCCCGCCTTCTGCCAGTGCCTAATCATTCCTTTGAACATAGAACAAATCGAAATTAGTAATTCAACTGACCACCAAACAATCCACACTTTTGCAAACTTGTCGTCGAAAATATACCACAGTAGGCTTTAGCCTGCTGGTAAATTTGCCACTGATTCTGAGGTTATTGCTTTGGCTAATGCTTTGTAGAATTATGCACTTTGCAATTTTTATTTGTTTTAACTGATAATCACAATTTAGTCGGTTTCAATTAATACTGAATCTGTTATTGTTTTGCTTTATCTGTCTGCCATCATTAGAAAGGTATGGCCCTGCAGTGGTAATGCATTAACCTAGTATGACGTTATTCCGGGTTCAACTCCTAATGGTGATAAACACAGGAAGTTTACTTTCTGTTCACTGCAGTCCAGGGTTTGGTTCCCTAGGCCTTAAGAGGTTTGGATTCCTCGGAAAACTGTACGTATAGTGCAGCATGGCCCTTTCTATCCTTGCATCGTAAAACTAATCAAACAAGGAAGGTCACGTCAGTGAGTGCTGCCTCAGACGTCTTTTACATGAATTGTTCACACGTGTTTGCTTATCAACTTTCAGAGAACAAATAAGAGTTAACTCGCAAGTTGCAGTTTACATCCAAATTTTAACTTTCCAATTTTCAGTCTCTAATTTTATACCTTTCAATTCCCTGCTCTCTAATTATTCACTTCTCAATCATCCACTCTAACTATCTGCTTCTCAGTTCTCCACTTCCCATTTTCAATGTTAATAATGAATATCATTGTATACAGGGCTTGATTATTTTAAGTAAAAGCCTACTACTTTGGGCTGTTTTGGAGAATATGTATTTTTTATACATTTGCAGACCCCCCCACTTCTAAAACTGCTAAAGTGCCTAAAGTGGGCACCCCCAACCTGGTATTGTGCCTATAGGCGTAATCCAAGTAGCACAAGACATTGTACAATATCGTAAGAATTGCTATATCAATATTGGATGATGTTGAATTCTGTTATCTTCACGAATTATGATCCCCATCGATATCTTAATATCGTAATTTAATGTCATGATATCAAATTACGCTATTATCATGACATAATTTGATGTTGACTCTTCAAAGCACAATATTGCAATAAAGTGGTGATTTGATGTCTGACATCAAGTTCTGACATGAGACCCTTTCATCATTGTAAAATATTGTAATTTGATGTCATCGAATTCTCATGATATACCGGTACTATGAAATTATATCACGATATTAAAAAATATGGCATCCGTTATCATTTTCATGTTAATTATTGACCTAGTACTGTCCGATAATAACTGCTGACTGATGTGAGAAAAGGAAGGGGGGGTTAATTTTTTTCTTTCGAAGTAATTTCGAATAACAATCAGTTTTCCATACTGAGATAGCTAGTCTGTTAAGCTTTTTAAGCTTCAGTTTGAATGTTTGTCGTTTTTAAAAATAAACCTTTTCTGGTATTCTTTGCAACTGTAGAAGACGCATGTGGATTGTAAAGTAATAAAATATTATTGGTGCAAAAATGATTAACTAATTTACTTATCTAATCTTTTGGATCCATTTTCTTTTGTCACAAGTGTGAGAACCAATTAAGAGACTCCAAAAGTCTGACCTGTACTATACAAATATAGAATTTCCTGAATATCTTTATTTTAAAAATTACACATCGCAAACGATCTTATTTGAAAGAACATTGAGGGGTTAAATTAATTTTACCGACAGTAAAGGCTTAAAAGTATTCTGACATGTACGTAGCCGAACTTCGGTACTGATAATCTTAAGGGCACAAACTTTTAGTTCGTTTAAAGCCAGGTTCGCTATAGCGAGTTCCCCCTGTATATGTAAGCCAAATATAAACATAATCGGTAACCCTGTCTTCTGATTGGTTTACGAGATCTTCTGGGGTCTGATCACTATGGCCTCGTCTTCGCAGCAGGCCCGTAGCCAGGGGCCCATTGAGGGCAATGCCCGCCCTAGCGCAAACAGTGCCGTAGACTACTATTTCAACTCTTCTTTTTTTGAGTTTCCCCTTCACCATCAAAGAAAAAAGAGAGTACACTGTATTCCTTGTCCCTATTGTCGCCAAATTCGCCGGCAGCCGCCAACGGAGCCGGAAGTTCTCATAACGTAAGTCCCTGTCATAGCAAACTTATTGCTGAAGCATAGTCGGGAGTCATTTACTTGCCGTGATAGCTGTAAGAGTTCGACGAATATTGATAACAGTGATGTTGTGATTATAAATTGATTGTAATTGTGTGACTGAGAGAGAGAGAGAGTGTGAGAAAGGATGGTTTAGTCTTTGATTGAAATTCAACAGCGATTAGTCGACTTAAAAAATACGGATATACGTTTATTTATGAACAAGAAGCCTCGACTGGAGCGGGAAGCAGATAGGCCTAGTCTCGAAGACTGTATTGGTAATGAAAATATAACGTTAGATATACCTGCTACAAGCATTAGAGTGGAAGTTTTGGATTTGCCTGAAAAGGGTGAGGCAATTGAACAAGTTGTCCTTAAAGAATTTCCAAAAACCAAAAACTGTTGTTTTCGAGCCTCATGGTACAAACAATTTGAATGGCTAGAATATTCTGTAGCAAAAAACGCAGCATTTTGCTATGCTTGTAGGCAATTCAAACGGTTTGGAACGGAAGAAGCAGCATACACGGAAAGTGGCTTCCGAAATTGGATTATAGTTTCTTGTGGATTCAGTCCTTTCCCCCCCTTTTTTCATAAGCCAAGGGGGGTGCTAGTGCATCCCCTTGCACCACCTTAAGGGCGCCCATGGTTTCAGGGTATATAAGCTTAAAATAATAACAATGTGATACAAGCGCATGAGCCCAAGCCGAACTAAACCAGGAATGACCTCTGAAGTGAGCTTAAAAAAAAACAAAAAAAAACAACTGAAGAAGATAGCCAAAAGTTCGCCTTTTAGGCCTTGTCGCCTTCTTTGTGTCCAACAACGCGTTGTGGCTTCTTCTGTTTCCAGAACACAGTTTATGATACGTGTTCCAAGCTGTAATTTCCTTTAAATTCCCACGATTCTTAGTTGATTTATTCAAAATTTTAGGGTCATTGCTCTAAAACACAATTTTCTTAATAGAATTGTAGAGCCGCATATTTTTTATTTACAACTTGAACAGAATTTTGTTTGTAAAGTGTATGATTCTCAGTTTTGTCCTGGAAGCGTGCCGCTAATGGGTCCCAAATAAGTGCCTCAGCGCCCTGAAGTTTCGACTTACCAAGTATTGTATATCATAGATAAATTCTAAGCGTATTCTCTGTAGTGTTAGGAGCTACCAAGAAACGTAACGGAGACATATCCGATGTAATAGAATTTTAGTAATACATATAACTTAAAATATAATGCAAATAAATAAACGTAATAAATACTTAATACTTAAAATATTATACATACATATTTTACATAATACATATATTTTAATACTTATAATACAAATAAATTAAAAAAGAGAGAAAATCATTTATTAGCAGAACAAAAATAACTTAAAAATCATCAATATTTTTAATGACACGTAAAATAACCATAGAGAATATCATGGCCCATTAATTCGCAATAACAAAAGGCTATAGGTAAGAACGCCTTCCCACGCACTTACGACGGATACTCCGTCCGGATAGAAGGTACTTCACACTGACGTGTTGGAAGGCTCATCACTACATTCCAACGTGCTCATAAAAAGAGCACAGCGAACTTTAATTCGGAGAGCATGATCTTTCTTTCTTTTTAAATTTCGCACTATACTCGAGGCAAAGCCAACCTGATACACTATTAAGGCTATGGGAACCTATTCACGCCCGTTCAACAAGTGTTCGTTCGCAAATTGGCGAAAAATGAAGTAACCCTCAACATTATTAGGCTATTTATCGCCTAATTTGGAATGCAGAAAAACGCGGTTGCCAAAATTCCAGGCGCCAAATTTCCCGCCAAGCAAACGAAGTCCTCTGAGTGGTCAGTTACTTGAATGACGTCAGCGCTCGCTACGATGAGTCTTTTTCCTAAATTTAATAAATACCAGATTTTAATTACACAAACATGCCTATGTTTTATGTATTTCAACATTATTTCAATGTTTTATGTACAAAATGTACCCTCTGTTAACATAAGAGAGGGCGAGCTATATCGCATTAGCGAATCATACTGCTCTGTGCCTTGTCAGTGTGCTAAGTTAGTTTTGCCTCGAGTACAGTAATGCTCATGTAATAAAGCATTATGGACTTTGCAACAGATATAAATTCAAAATAGACAATACGGAAAATGCTAATCCATCTTTTTCAACGGAAAACCAAACGCCATAAGCAAAAAATTTCAAAATTATTCCCAGACATTACAAAAAAATGCCACAAATGAAGCTAAAGTATAAAATTCGTAAGTCACATTACTGATTTTCCAATACAACTAGGAAAATTGATAAGCCAAATGGCGA
This sequence comes from Dysdera silvatica, assembly GCA_006491805.2. NCBI lineage: Eukaryota > Metazoa > Arthropoda > Arachnida > Araneae > Dysderidae > Dysdera > Dysdera silvatica. The sequence goes on from QLNU02014802.1 coordinate 52,669,662, forward strand.
GAATTACTTTCATTTAAATGATAAATTACTAAAAAAAAAAAAAACAACAAAAAAAAACAAAACTCGACGCATGGTGGGACTCGAACCCAAATCGCGAAAAATGATTCTTTTCTTTGGAAGTAATTTATCATGTAAGATATTATTACCCTTCTCAGGGATAACACAATTGCCAAATAATGGTCAACACACAAAGCCACCGGGGCGAGTTTTTTTGGGGGGGATTTTATTATAGGTAACAAATTTCACACCCACGTTTAAGCTCATACTAGAGTTTTTTTTGGCATAGGAGAAAAAAAGGCGTTGTCCCTATCCTAGAGTCCAACCAAGGTCACTCTGTTGAGCCCGGGGTGCCTTAACCGCTAGAACAACGAGGTACAACGAAGACAATAACGGTCACTAGTGACCGTTATTTGGGAATTGTATTAGCCGTGAGAAGGGTAATAATATCTTACATCCTTATATACGGAGAAAGAGAGCGTTGTTCCTGTCCTCGTTGGTCTACTAGCTGTTCAGGCACTCTGGGCTCAACGGATGGACTCTAGGACGAGAACGATGTCTCTTTCTACTATGCCAAAAAAAAGCTCTAGTATGAGCTTAAACGTGGATGTTAAATTTATTAAACTTAGTAATTTATCGTCTAATGATGTCATCGACTATGATGAGAATTATTGACTTCAATAAATATTTTCCCTCAACTTCCAGCGACGATCGATCAAAATGTAGAAATTTTCTAAAACCATTTTTATGCAACTGCATATATATATACATCATCTTTTACTTTAACAATGATGTCCTCTACTCTAGTTTGCTCTCTCACCCAAGTGTTTCTTTTTCGATCTCTCCTAGTTATTCCAAGCATGCACCTCTCCATGCTCCTTTGCGTTGTCTGTAACTTTCGTATTGCTCCAACTGTTAGACTCCATGTCTCTGATCCATAAGAGAGGACTGGCAATACACACTGGTTGAAGACCTTTCTTTTTAGACACAAAGGCAATTTCCCCTTCAGGATAAAACTGTTTCTTCCAAATGCACTCCAGCCAAGTTTAATACGTCTGTTGAGTTCTTTCATAATGTTGCCATCCATTGAAATCAGCTGGCCAAGGTAAATATATGAATCAGCAATTTCTAGCTCAATGTTGTCAACTTGTATTTTTGTTTCCTCTACAAAATTATTGAACATGATCTTAGTTTTTTGTAGGTTCATCTTGAGTCCAACTTCTTTACTTCTAGTTGAGAGCTCCTGTACCATGTCTTGGAGTTCTAATGGGTTCGTTGAAAAAATAACAATGTCATCAGCAAACCGCAGATGATTTAAATATTCACCATTTATTTTTATTCCCTTGTTATTCCAATTTATCAGCTGAAAAATCATCTGTAAAGCTGAAGTAAAAAGTTTTGGAGAAATGGTATCTCCCTGCCTCACACCTTTACCAATTTTGATAGTTTTGGTATCTTTATGTAACCGAAATTTTGCACTTGCATTTTTATACACACGTTTCACCATGTCAATGTACACATCCTCAATGTCTGTTGATCTTAAAGAGTTGATGACTGCTGATGTTTTAATAGAGTCAAAGGCCTTCTCATAGTCAATAAATGCCTAAAAGTTTTCCTCGCCCATTCTTGGCGGAAACAGGCTTTGGGACGGGCAGAGCGCCATGTTCCCAAGCCTCTTTTTACATCACTTCTTAATGTGCCATGTCTAGAAACTTCCTGACAATGTGACACGTGTTTAGGATTGTGGCTTTTTGTATTTCAATGTAGGTGTTTGGGTCAATGTTGAGTATCTCCAAATTCGTCGCAAGCGTTTTTGGTACTATCCCTGTTGCTGAGATGACTAACGGGATGATGAAGATCTTTTCCATACCCCATATATCTCGTACTTCATGTCTGAGATCTTGGTACTTGGTGATTTTCGTTGTGTAGGTTGTCTGTATGTTATTGGTGTTGGGTACTGCTATGTCGATTAAGTACGTGGTCTTATTCGATTTATCGACGAGGGTTATGTCAGGACGGTTATGTGGGACTGTCTTGTCTGTTATGATTGCTCTATCCCAGTAAAGCTTGTGTGTTTCGTTCTCATGCACGGTCTCTGGCTCATATTTGTAGTACGGGCATTTTTCTGTCAGAAAGCCAGCATTCGCTGCCAATTTCTGGTGGACTATTTTCGCTACTTGATCGTGTCTATGTTTGTAGTCTGACTGCGCAAGGATCTTGCATCCTGCCATCACGTGTTGGATTGTCTCCGATGCCGCATGACAGTGTCTGCATTTGTCGCTTTCTATGTCTTTTCTCTGGATGAATTTCTGATTGTTCCTTGTTGCGATCACTTGGTCTTGGATGGCTAGCATGAATCCTTCTGTCTCTGGCTGGAGAGTGCCTTTGGCCAGCCAAGAATTTGATGCCTTTTTGTCAACGTGTGGTTGTTGCAGGTCATTGTAGTGCCTGCCATGTAATGGTTTTCCGGCCCAAGTTCTCAGTTTCTGTTCGTTGGCTGTTTCGAGGACACGCTCTTCGGTACTACACAGGTTTAGTGGCGTGTAATTTGCATCTGCTTGTATTATGGCTTGGATGAGTGGCGATCGGGGACTCTTCAACTGGAAGTATTGCCTCATGCTCTGGATCTGCTTGTCATGTAAGTCTTTGAGGTCCGCTTGTCCGCGTCCTCCTTCTTCCCGGGGTAGTGTTTGCCGTTCAATTGCCGTTGCAGGGTGTAGTTGTCCGGCTCTTCTCTGGATGGTTCTCATTTTCCGCTGGAGTTGTTCTAGTTCAGTGTTGGACCATTTGATGATCCCGAAGGAGTAGGTGAGCACTGGTACCGCATATGCGTTAATTGCTTGCGTGGTGTTCTTCCCGCTCAGTTTCGTCTTCACAATGCTTCTAAGTCTTTCTTGGAATGCTTGCGTGAGCTGGACTTTGACTTTCTTGTGCTCCTGCTGCCGTTTTTGCATTATCCCTAGGTATTTGTAGGTTTCGCCCTCGTCCAAGGTCTTCAGTAGTCTCCCGTCTTCGAGTTCGATGCCTGGTAAATCTTCTTTGCTATTCTTCTGTATTTTGCACTTATCGAGGCCGAATTCCATTCCTATGTCCTTGGAGAATGTCTCTGTTATACTGATGAGTTGTCGGAGTTGGGTGATTGTTGGCGCGTATAGCTTGATGTCATCTACGTACATGAGGTGGGGAGCTTTGTATGCGGGGTTTCTCTTGATAACTCCTTCAGCATCCTTGACAAGGGGTTTAACGCCAAGCAGAACCACTGGGGGCTTAGTGCGTCTCCTTGAAAGATTCCGCGCCGGATGGGGATCTCGGCCGTTTCTATTTTACTGTCTGGCGTGTTTAGCTGTAACCGGGTTCTCCATTGTTTCATGCTGCTCTGTAGGAATCGGATGATTGAGGGATGCACTTTATATATGCTGAGTATTTCAAGGAGCCACGAGTGCGGAACAGAGTCGAAAGCCTTCTTGTAGTCTATGTATGCGGTGTTGAGTTTTCGCTTTTGTTTTCTTGCTTGTTCCAGGATAACTGAGTCGATGGTAAGCTGCTCTTTACATCCCAGAGTCCCTTTCTGGCATCCCTTTTGTTCTTCCGTCATTAAGTTGTTGCTTTCGCTGTGCCGGCTTATTTTTTCAGAGATGCACCCCGTGAGTATCTTGTACAGGGTGTTAAGGCACGTAATGGGTCGGTATTTCGCTGGGTTACTGGTATCCTGGTCCTTCGGTAGGAGGTAAGTTATTCCCTTGCAGAGGAATTCAGGCATTTTGCTGGGGTCTTCAATTATCGCCGTAAGTTCCTTGGCTAATGGGCCATGGGCGCTGGTAAATTTCTTGTACCAGAAGTTGTGTATGCCGTCAATACCGGGTGCTTTCCAGTTGTGCGTACGTTGGATTACCTGCTGGAGTTCCTCTATCGTGATGCCCGTGTACTCCATCTCCTCTATTCCTCTCGTAGCCTCCATTTCTTGCTGAATCCAGGGGGCGCTTTTGTGCTGTACTTCATTGGACCATAGTGTCTTCCAGAAGGTCTCTATTTCTGCTGGCTTTGGGGCTTCGTACTTGTCTTTGTTCGCTGGGGTCTCTCGAAGCTTCCTGTAGAAGGCCTTCTGGTTTGCTTGGAATTGCATGTTCTGTTGTTTTTTGTTGGTACAGTCTTTGTATCTTCGGAGTCTTCTGGCGTATACACCCAGTTTTTGTTTGAGGGTATCCAGATATTCGCTGATGTGTTTATTGGGCTCTTCGTGTCTTGTATGAATCCTATTTCTCTTAAGGGCCATCTTCACTTTCCTCACTAATTTCTTACTCCTATTTCCCTGCATGTACTGGGTTATTCGCCCTATGCTGCTGCGGAGCTCTTCTATTCTTTTCTCCAGTCTCACTTGCCATGGTGGTTGGGCTTTGTTTCCTCTGTTACTTCGGCCTTCGTTCCTTACTTCGTACCCATTGGCGCGTGATGCCGCTACTGCTGCACAGTATATGGCGGTGTGTATTTCCTGTAGGGAGTTGTGGTTCTGTAGGTGTAGTGGTAGAGTATGTTCATTGAGGATCTTGGTTGCTTTGCAGAGTTTCCAAGATGCCGGTTGGCGTGGTATTCTTGGCCTTGTTGCGGCATCCGAGCCTTCATATTCCGCCAGGGCACATTGGAAACCTTCTTCCATTTTCTCCACGTCCCTCCTCTCTTCTTCTTCTATGCTTGGTTGGAGCGGTTCTCTTGCGCTACTAGCTGGTGCTTCAGGGTTGGCCACACTGGTTGAAGTGTTTGCCAGGTCATTGGCGACTTCATCTCTTAACCTTTGTAGTATGGGCTCTGCTAAGAGATTTCTGGTTATTATGTTCCTGCGTTGGGTTGTTATCCTTTCTATACTGATGTCCAGGTGTGGGTACTGTTGTGCGAATTTGGCGTGAAGTGTGGGTCTGTAATTTGTCATGTCTGTTTCCAGCTTTGTAATCGTATAGTAGGTGCGCATGATGTAGGTGTTCATATCTATTGTCCATGACATGCGCTGGCGTGGTCTTTCAGCCCTAGTGGTTGCACCTATACTAGGCTGCAAAGCACTTTGGGCTGTGTTGGTTCTAGTAGCCGTACAGTTGGAGGCGCCGCTACAACCGCCGACACCTCCAAGGAGAGACTGTTGCATATTTTTCGAACTGGCCCCTCTGCTTAAAACTCGAACGCGGTTCTGATTTAAGAGCGAGACAACCGATGCTCCATTCATATTTTCATTATGGTTCATATCATCAGAGTCTGAGATAGCCTTTTTCACGTCGCTGGGTTACCGATAGTTATCCCAACGGCGTTCCGGATGCTGGCATGTCGTCAGCAGGCTACAAATCCGGTTTTAATGGCCCAATGGTATATTTATTCATTATTAATACTTTCACCGATCAAGACATGTACCAAGAGCGTAGTAACGGTATTTTATTCGTGCTACTTTTTCACCGAGAGATGGCACACAGGCAATAACAACGCTTGTTATTTTCCCATGCTGGGGATGGGTATATATATATATATATATATATATATATACACATGTTTTTATGTGTCTAATTTCTACCATTTGTATTTTAAATATAGTTATAGTTAAATATAGCATAAACTGGGGGCAAAAAAACAAAAATCGCAAAATTGTATTGGGGGAAAGAGTAAGATTTTGCCTGCTTTCTAAGAAAACTGGGGAAAAAATACCCCCTCACCCCCGCCAGATTACGCCCACGATATGGGGGTATGTACAAAGATATTGGATTACTTACAAAACAGATAATATCGTATAAAAATATAAGGGTTTGGTTTACAAAATTCGAATTCATCTAAAGGGCCGCACTTTCCGCCGAAATGGTCACATAGAGGCCTTAAGGCCGCAGGTTCCCCACCCCTGGACTAGATCAACGGTTTTCTACATTTTTCATCTTACGACATATCAAAACTATTTACTAAACTTTTGCGACACATCAAAAAGTACATTTTTCGCTGATTTGATAAAAAATATAAGTAAATTACAATAAATATATAAAAAAGGTTCTGTAGGCTGTTGCCATTGTTTTACTCGAGAATCTTAGGGAAACGAGATCAATGACTGCGACTAAATTGCTAGGTCTAGCATATTTTAAAATTTTTCGCGACATGCCGGTTGAAAACCGCTGGACTAGATAAAACCTTTGTAAATAGCATAATATACACTAGATATGCTGTAAAAATCTGTCTGAAATTCTATTTTAATGCCAAAGAACAATTTCTGTCGTCGTATACAATTTTGTGCAATGAATAGAAGATTCAGAAAAAATTTATTTAAATGAGAACGAAATTAAAATCGTTAAGGAAATTGATTTTTGGGGGTGGTATTGGCAAAGGACTTGAATTGGAATAGGCAGACAGAAAGAGTAGAAAAGGAGGTGAGTTTGGGAATAGGGATTTTGAGAAAATTGTCGCGAACAGTCCCCGGAGATATATTACTGGGTTTATATTATCCATTTATATACAGTCACTTGACCTATTGTAATAGCATTTGGGAAAATCTAAATAAGAAAAATACCAGACTAATTAAATCGCTACAGATTAAATTTATAAAAATAATTGAAAAAACTAAAAGTTTAAATCAAATTACACTATTTAGTAAATATGGTATTCTACCAATAGATAAGATATATGATTATAGTATATTAAAAATAATGTTCAAAAGAATAAAAGGAAATAAATATACAGAGAATATTGAATTAATAGATTATGGAAACAATCGAGCTTCCAGAGAAAAGGTCAATATAGACTACCAAAAATTAGAACGGAATTTTATAACAAGGACATTGAATATTCGGGCTTAAGGAGTTGGAATAAAATACAAACACTCTTAACGACATAAATAATATTAATCTATTTAGAAAAAAAAATATTAGATTATTTGCTAAGAGGTGATTTTGCGCCATTAAATTGTTAGGGTCCTCAGCCTGTTAAATCGTATGATTTTTAATAGGGACCCGTCACGATGGATTGTGGTTATTTGTGGTTTATTGAATTGCAGTGTTATTGTTTATATATGTATTTTCTAAGTGAAATGGAAAGTTGCTACAACCATTGTGACAAATAAATAAAAATTGTTTTTTTTTTTTTGTGTGTTACTTCCCTTCTAAATACTAAACTTGATTTTCTTACCATGCTCCTAGTTAAATCCGCTACTAGCTCACAAGAATCTAAAATCCAAGAACATATTCGTCTTACTCATTCACGTAAACTTAACAACCTTAGACCTTCTATTTCAAAACAGTCAAAACTCCTTACAAAAAACTGGATACTAAATCTTTCAAATAAAAATCTCACACCACAACAGCAATTCGTACTATCACTCGGCCTAAATTTCTCACCTGCTCCACTTAAAATTCCTACACCACAGATTCTCGCTTCCATAGAAAATGCTCTACAAAATACTCACACTGACGAACGTGTTGCAGCTGATATCCGCTGCAGAGTGGCAGGACTCCTTCGGCGTCCAAAACTTCCTGAGGACAACCTAACGCCTATGCAAAGGGTTGCCCTCCGGGAGCTACGGAACGACAAGGACCTTGTCATACTGCCAGCTGATAAAGGCCGTACTACAGTCGTCTTAAATCGTCCAGACTACTTAAATAAAGTCTCTACACTCTTATCTGATACAAATACATACACCCGCATCATAAAAGACCCTACACAAACAATTCAATCCAAAATGAACTCTCTCTCTCCTTATTCATTCCGCTGGAATTTCTCTCTGTCACCGCGTACTCGCTCAGCTTCAAAATGAAATATCCTTTCTTTGGTTTAAAATAAATAAAATGAAAATAAATGAATCTAAAAAAAGTATTAATTTTTAGTACAAAAAATAAGAAAATTGATCGAATAGAAGATTGAGAAAAAATTTATTTAAATGAGAAAGAAATTGAAACGGTTAAGGAAATTGATTGTGTGTCACAGACATCTAACAGGTACGTGAGAGCTAACAATAAATATTTACCTGATTATAATGCCCAACTACCTAGTTGCTATATTACGTACCTTGATGCTAACAATTTCTATGGCCAAGGTATGAGTCAACATCTACCTGTTCGAGATTTCAAATGGTTGTCTGAGGAAGTTATAAAAACCTTGCAAATCGATAAGATATCTGACGATAGCGACATTGGATATATTTTAGAGGTTGATCTCCTATATCCGAAACGTTTGCGTGATACGCATAGTGATTATCCGTTGGCGCCCGAAAAATTAATTGTCGAGTATGATGCACTACTCCGTTTTTTAAAGAACTTCTTAGAGGTTTAGAATTAAAAAATAGTTCAAATTGTACAAAATTGATTACCAACTTGCATGAGAAGAGTAAGTACGTTCTACATTATGGAAATTTAAAACTTTATCTTAGTTTGGGGATGGAAATTGTAAAAATTCATAGAGTTCTTTCTTTTGTTCGGGAGCCTTGGTTGAGAGATTATATTGCATTTAACACAGAAAAAAGGTCTCTGGCAAAAAATAGTTTTGAAAAAGATTTTTCAAATTATTAAATAATGCTGTTTTTGGCAGAACTATGAAAAATTTACGTAAACGCAGCAATATCCAACTCGTTCAGACTGAGAAAAAGCTGAGAAGGCTTATTGCCTCTCCCACCTTCGTTTCCTTCACAAGATTCACGAATGACCTCGTCGGTGTACAAATGAGAAAAAAAAAACTTTATTTGTCACGTCCTATATACGTACTGTTTGCGATTTTAGACCTCAGCAAGGAATTGATGTACAATTGTCACTATTATTATATCATGGCGACATATAACTCCAGAGCTACATTTCTCTTCACTGATACCGATTCATTAACCTATGAAATTCAAACCGAAGACTTTTATCGAGATATCTCGTCTGATTTATATTATTTCGACACATTGGATTATCGTCCGACTCACTTTCTACAGAGTAAGAAAAATAGGAAAATTATTGGGAAGATAAAAGACGATATGAATGGAGAAATAATTACGGAATATATTGGTCTTCGTTCGAAAATGTACAGTCTTAAAACTGGAAATTTCGAAAAGTTGACTGCAAAGGTTATTTCGAAAGCAGCTGTTAAAAAAATATCCGACATGCTGATTATAAAAATTGTCTTTTAAATAATCAGACAATGTACACGGATATGACCCAGATTCAGAGTAAAAAGCATAACCTATTCTGTTTATGTACGCGGAAGAGAAGTTTATGTCGTATAGATGATAAACGACATGTACTAGCTAATGGAATAAATGCCTTAGCTTTTGGTCATTACAAAATTGCTGAATTCCGAAGATTGGACGAAAACACTAAAATTTAATATATTATTAAAGTTTTCATTGATTTCATATACATATTTTTGATTCAAAAATTTTAATTTGACGAGCAAACGTGTTCGATAAATGATTTGATATCTAAATTTAAAAAGAAAAAAAAAAGGTGTAAAGCATGCGTGTATCGTTTTAATATACAATTTGTAGAATTTGCGAAATCTATCATTTTTCAGCAAATTAAGTGAATGAATGTTTCTGAGGGACCCCTTAAACTCTTGTAATCAGAGCAGGGGAAACCATCAGATGGCGTGTCTGTGTGCGAATGTTTCTGAAGGACCCCTCCAGAAACATTCGCGAAAAGACACACTCCCTTATGTTATCTGACAAAATTTTAATTTATGTATTTATTAATTTTTTTAGCTGAAATCAAATCTCTGATAGTGACTGGGGTTATTTGCAAAATTCTCCATTATCGCAGAATTTGTTGTCAAACTAATTAAGCACGTAATTACTTAAAACTTTTGCGCAATGTCAGACAGCATAGCTGTCCCGACACAAAAAAGAACGCGTTTCCAGACCAAATGTTCGTTTTAAATTTTTTTTGTGGAAATTTTCCGAAAAATAAAAACAAATTTAGCAGATAAACATTTTAAGATAGCTTCAGTATCCTGGACTCCAGTTCTCATCTAAATTCTTTTACCATTTGCACACTGCATAAATTCGACATTTCATTGATTCCGCCCAAAATTTGATTTTCTTTTTAAATGTTTTTATTTCATCGCTGACTCCAGAAACAGTCACTGCTTTTTTTTTGAAGCAAGAGACTTAATTTCTTAACATTTTTAAAAATCCCTGCTAAATACGCCAGTTTTGTGAAACAATTTTCATCACACAACCTGCCTCACAAAGCAAAGGTCATTGACCAGGAAAGTTCTCACTTCAGTCCTCATTTCAAGAACCCAAGTCAAGGATTTACCTTGAGAAAGTGAACTTACTGCTTTGTGAAGAAGTAATGACGTTTATGGATTTACCACGTCGTCACGCAACTTTTTGAATAACCTTGTATTCTTACATCATGATTTGATAAAATTAGATATTTTACTATTTATTTAAAAATCAATACTAAGTAAATAATAAATAAACAATTTATTTACTTACAAAAACGATTTCTACCCAATACTTACTTATACAGAGGGTTTGGCCCCACAAATCCACAATTTTTAGAACTTGCCACATTTATTCCATTTTTCTTTCGAATGTCTTCTTAGAGCACAGTTCGCGAATCGTTGTTCTATATTATCTAACTACAATTTACTTTCTATACGGTACATATGATACGCCTTGCACACCGTATATTTGCGATGTATTCTCCGTAATATATACTGAAGACGTACTTTCCAAATAATACACCTTCGATGAACTTCCCAATGAAACGGTTCTGTTTATTTTTCTGAGGATGCCGCAATGAAATACAACTTGAAGCGTTTTTCTGTATTTTCGGATCATGGTATAATAGATTGTGCAATTTATAGAGTGGTTAACGAGCTCCAAAAATTCTAGCGTCTCCACAAGATAGTACTGCACGTAGTCATAAAAATCGTATCCTAAAACATCACTTACCATCGTAAAGGTGCCATATGGAAGTTCTGTGATTAAAAACAATAACAAAATGATAAGAAGCATTTTGTTGATTCTTCCCCAATCAGAATCTTTTTCAGCACGGTTCGTCAAATTTTGGCGATGGGATTTAGCTCGATGTAATGCCCTTATTAATGCTAAGGTAAAGAAACATACCAAGGTACAAGGCATAATGTCCATGACTAATGCACTAGTCCAATATATGACCCTCTCCAAGCTCTTGTTTTGCAGTGACAACTCGCTCCAGTAAGCCATGTATAATGTGTTATTAGTTATGTGTTGTTGGACACTTTGGGAAAAGAACAACGGGATACAAGCGCAGACAGAAATGCAAGACACTCCTATTATGACATTCTTCGTTCGCGTGATTGTAAGATAATGGGCAGCAGATAATGGGTAGGAAATTGCAACAAATCTCCATATGGACAGCATAACCGTAAGCCATACCGCTATAGTTTCAGTAACGTTCATGACGTGAGTGCAGATTATACTAATATATGCCTCCACTTGCGATAATGCAGATGGAAGGATTGTGTGGACCTTAATGTAGTGGATATAGTTGTATGGCATATAAAAGAGGACCCTTAACATATCTATTGTTGCTAATGCAGCTAGGATGATGTTCGTTGGCGACATCATATTCTTGCGTGTGAACACCACTATACTGGCAATGTTCCCAAATATCCCGAAAATACACAAAACTAAACTTATGTAACCATGAAAGGATTTATATGTTTCACTGTAAGAAACCAAATACTCATTGCAATAAGGTATGCTGGCACTCAAATCTACGGAGTAGCATATGTTATTCTCATTCAAGGATTCGTAATCCGATGAGTTGGGATTCATGGTATGTCGTCATAAAAACATAAAACTTTATGCTCATGTGCAAAAATTTGTACTAGGAAACGTGATATTTCTTTATTGAAATGCGCACACTTGGTATGTATAATTCTTGTTACGAAATTGCTCCCATTTTGTATATTTCAGGCACAGTATGCACTTTATCAGCAATTAGCATTTTCTGCTGATGCAAACGTCTTGCGAAATACTCGCAAGGAGTGTTGGTTCCTTATTTACACGTAGAGCGATTTTACCGAATTTAATTAAAGTAAACGGCAACCGGAGAACTATCTTGCAGACACATACGATGCTCCTGTAGAGTTCTTACTGTGACATTTGTTAATCCACGACATAGTTTAGTGCCGAATTGTTCGAATAAACCTAGAAAAAAACGAAATTTCAATTTCACAAAGGAGAATCAAAGCATATCAATAATATTACAAAATCGAATCAGGCTGATGAGTTAATGTTATTTTGATTCACTTCTCGCAAGATTCGTTGCTCTGTTTGACAGTTGGTGGTTCAACGAAACAGATTTTTTTTTTAACAACTCATTCCGGATTGTCTGTCATTTGCATAGTACTTTCAGTGTCCTTTTCTAATTCACACTTGGATATTTTTCTTTGTATCATAAATCGTATAGCGCGTACATATATAACATGATAATTATCTACAAGGTATGGCCATAAAATATTCGGATTACTTGTTCAAACAGTGAAATTCATTTATTTTCCAAGAATTAAATTAGTCCCCTTCAAAAGAATCACCTGAGGTATCTGAATAGTTTTTCAGAGCTTACAAAGGTCCATAAAAGTAGTTTTCATGAGTGTTTGAACTGTGTCTTATCTTTCAAAAGCTTCGTCATACTGGACTTCATGTCCTCTATGATATCAAATCTCCTATATTTCGTAGCGTTTCTTTCGCTATCTGAACGATATCTAAAATTTGAAGAATTAATAAAGTGTCTATCTGATTTAATTAAAGATAACAAGTTTTTAGTAATAGCCTTCTTTCTAAAGTTTGAAGGTCGGCCCAACCTGGGTTTATCATCAACATTTTAAACGATTTTTTTAACGTGCGTACTATTGAAAAACATTTGTTCTCGACAAGTCTTCACCACAAGCAATCTTTTTTACAATCGTACATTTTAGTAGCAGAATTACTTCATTTGCAATAAAATTTAATATTGTACCACTGCTTCATTTTGAACTATCTTTTCACGACATCACTATCAAATTCTACTATTCTCACTTCAGTGGCTGCAACGAGTTTCAGCTGGTTTAAGCTAGATCAGTTGTTCCGAACCTGGGTGTCGCGAACAGGTTTCGCGAGGTGGGGTGGGGGGCGCAACTATTTTTAATTGCAATTATTTTTATAGAGAATTCCATACCAAATGTTTCCAATGCTTTTATATTTCAACATGGCTACACACATTGCAATATTCTACTAATGGTTGTTAATTTTATATCTATAATATACATTAATATACTGTATATAATTAATATAATGTGGTTAACATAATATAGATAATTAATTTAATATATATAATTAATGTAGTATGATTTTATATTTAATGTGATTTCTCTATTCTGTTAAAAATGCTTTTATGGTGCAAACATGGCGGCGGCAGAAAGAGGGGGGGTCGCAGATCTTTTGGTTACTATGAAAGTGGGGGTCGCGGATAACTTGGCTGCTGTAAAAGTGGGTCGCGACTTGAAAAAGTTTGGGAACCACTGACCGAGTTCATCCGAAAACCACCTTCCTCTTGTTCGTTTATGTGAAATATCCCATTTTGAACTGCATTTAATTTTTTTCGTCTCTCTCTTTCAGTCCGGATACTGTGTGGCCAAAGATTGTAAGGTGAGTTTCGTATTTTTCTGGATACCGGGAAATGTCAATTTTGCTGAGAAACCAGCCCTTACTAAAGCACATAGATCAGTGGCAAACATGGGCATATTTCTGATATTTTGTAAGACTTCGAGGGTTTAGACACATTCTGGCCGATCTGAAAGTTAGCTTGCGCAGGCCAACCGAATGATAAAATTGCTCATACACTCCATCATGGGCTCTGTTTGCGGTGGGGAGACAGGGGGGGGGACCCGTCCACCAATGTTGGTATTAGGGTTCCATATCCCCCTCCAATTTCAAACAAAATGCCTTCTACTGGTATATTGTCCCCCCGCCCCCAATATTTTTATGCCGAAGGCGCCCATTCACTCCATTGGGTTGTAGAATACGTTGTTCCGTTCAACGAAAAATCACATGATTTATTTAAAAACTACTTGATCCCCCTATAATTTTTTAATCGTTACTTCCCTGAATTTAGTTGCAGTTTCTGGATGCGGCCTTCTACGATTACAGCTAACTTAATGTGGCCTTCCAACATGAAAAATCCCCTCCCCCCTAATATAAATTGTACTAACCGAGTACATTTCCAAGATTTGGAAATTATTCAGAAATTGAAAGTGTACTTTATTTAAATTACACTTTTATTACTTAGAATTTATTATTTATTATTTAGAATTATTTAGAATACTGTTTACGAATTATAATTTTTTAGATTATACTTAAATTTTAATTTTTTTTAGTTGAATTATTTTATTTGAATTGTTTAATTATTGAATTTAATTATTTAACTATTGAATTTAATAATTAAATTAAATTTAAATGTAATTAAATACAACTAGGTAATTGAATTTAATTATTTTGTTGTTTGAATTGTTGAATTATTTTGTTTAATTTAATTTTGAGAACACACTTTTAAGCTGTATTATTTAGAATTATTTAGAATTATTCAGAAATTATTTAGAAATTATTCGGAAATCATTTAGAAATTCAAAGTGTATCAGAAATTGAAAGTGGAGAAAAAAAGCTAGTTCAACTTGTCATTCTAAATGATATAGCTGGAAGTGTAGCAAATGAAAAGTTAAATCATCACCGTAGAGTTCTCAAACTTAATGGGGGGGAGAAAGCACATTTTTATGTACGTTTATATATTACAGTATATGAAAAATCGCAATTTATTTCGCATTATTGGGGGGCTCGAGCCCCACGGGCCCATATAACTCTACGTCTATGAGCTAAACCGTTCAGGAACAATGAGCATAAATTTTCCAGCTTGGAAACATGTACCAGCTGAAATAATACGAAACTGCTTTTCCAAAGAAAGATTTTAAACATCTAAAAAATAAACATCAATAAAATGAAAAATGGTGGAGAGAAGCAACCGAAATTCTTCGATTAAGATCTTTATGAGTGTTCTTAGAAAAACTTTTATTGATTTACGTTATTCATTTGTAAATCTTAGGTAAAGGAAACACTGAGATTATAAAAGCATTGAAAAAAAAAGATTTCTCATAACAATTGAGGCGAAAAATATTGTAAATGGAATAGATAATTTTCACAATATAAATTATTGCCAATAAACTATATTAATGAATACTGTACACGAAAATTATTGTACGAGAGGGCGAAAGAACATAAATAAATGGAAACAACCATACTTCAATACAGTGATAATAAAAAACTCAAGGAAAGTACATTAATTGAAAATGCAAATTTATAAGAAATGTAATATATAGAAATAGTATAGAATGTAAAGAAGTAAAACAAAGGAACAAATTACCGGAAAAATCAAGAACATCAAGAATATGAAGTCACGGTATAGGCGAAATGTATTGTGAAAGGTTTGTTTAAATGGAACATTCACAGTAATTCACAATAATAGATAAAATGGATTGTTTACAATTGTTTCTTCAGAAAAGTGGTTTACATCATCGGAACAAAAATTAATACAGTTTTTCTTCATTGTCATCGATCGCATCTCAAAAGACGGCGGTGGCGATATTTGTGTTTAAGAGAAAAAATTTCACAACGAACTTACTTCGTAAATGGCGAAAGGAGGAAAATGATTTCTGGAATGCGGAACACAACGTCTCGTCACACAAGGATTCTCTGTCATCTCTTCTTATGGTGATTATCGGTCTATTGAATAATTTTCTTGAAAAGGAAAGAGAGAGAGAGAGAGGGAGAGACGGAATTAGAGGAACACGTTTCCAAGGCGTTACGTCCAGATAACTATTCCATGTCGCATATTATGAAAATAGCTAGCCATTTCACGTGCAATTTTCTTCAAAACGAAACATCTGCGTCGACCATTGCCTTGAACTTTAAATGCAGGCCCATCTTTCAATCTCGCAAACAGGTTTTCTTTGAAATGAAATCCATGCACTTCTCAGTTGCTGGCATGCGTGTATAATGTAATTTTTCACAACATATATAAATAGTAGCCCCAAGCTTGCCCTTAAATATAAATGAGTCATACTTTTAATTTTATTTATTTAAGCAAATCATTCCAACAGGTTTTGATATAGAAGTTGTGTTTGGCTATCCCTTGCCAATGAAGAAGAATCAAAATGGTTTACATTTGGAATTGAAATAGCATATATTCAGTTTTAGTATTTGTTGTCTTCGTGATTCGTTCATTATTCGTTTCAAAGTTTGCGAAAACGAATAAGAGTGTTATTACTAACGCTTTATTAAAAGCAGCAGGACCAAATTTCCATGTATACATGAAAGGCGTCAACCAGGATCGGATTAAGGTTTCGGGGCCCCTTGTTGCATAAATTAAATCTGCGTAATTACGGTATTACCTTGGGACCAGCGAAAATGCTCGCTATAATCGCTCGCTCTCTAAATTCGTTCTGGAATTTAAAATTTCAAACTTTGAAAATAAAGTCAGTACAAGTGACATCTTTACTTAAAACACACATACAATATTTAGTTTTGAATTTACTCAAAATTTAATGAACGTATTATATCATTACTTAAATTTCAATTCAAAAGAAAGAAACTGATATTAATAAACTTTCCCAAAATATATAAGCTTCATTTGCAGATGCTTAATTGTTTGCTTTGTACTGCAGTATTTATGTTTATTTAACTTCCGTCTTAAAATACGTAGAGTTACGTATTTACATAGTTAGTAATGTAATTTATTACCTCACTCAAGAAAGCGTTTTTTATGAACTCCTTACTATGTATTCTGAAAAAGATGAGAGTTCTTAAAAATTCCGCGATGTTAAATGCTGTAAGGTTTGTTTCATCATGTTTTCATCATATTGATCTACACGCAATTATTTCTAGTTAGAATTTTTTTTAGAAAACTTTGAAAACTGAGAATCCCCGAAAATTTTTTCAGAAACAAGAAACGCAACTTCTCTCGTCATGAAAATCACCCTTTGTCTTCTCGTATGATAGCTAGCGGTTTCTAGAATAATTTATTTAAGGGAAAAGCACGCTTTCAACTTACGGTTTCAGATTTATTTGTTAAAGAAGTATAACGTTAACACAGTTATTGCCCTTTGCAACTTTTCAAAAACGGCATACTGTAATAGTTACGTTGACCATTGCTTTGCTACTTGTAATAGGGTCTGGTCTTCGACTGTGGAAACGAATTGTCGTGAAAAAGGGATCTATATAGCACTTACACCACAGTCCTTAGGCCAGTGGCGAATCCAGAAATCTTTTGTGGGGGTAGGGTGGGGTGGGGTGAATTTGTTTCCGATTCCTATGTTTATCTGAGTGTCCGGTATTATTCATTTAATTTTCCATGGTATAATCTAGGTTCAAGTTACGGCGGTCGCCCCGTAGCCCCTTTGGATCCTCCAGTGCCTTACGCGTATTATAGTCACAGAGCCCGAATGCCCTATGCTGGTCAGAGCCCTATGCTGGGAATAAATAAACATGTGTCTTACACTTCATTTTGGATGTTGGTTACACGAAAAAGTTGTTTCTTTTAGAGTTTTAATAATTTTGTTGGCTTTTGGTTGTTATTGAATAAAAATCATAATGTAAGTTCCATCCATTATCTAACTAGGGGCGACACAGCCTTCTCTAAAAAATTTAGCCCTCCCCACTTAGAAAAACGGCAATTACAAATGAATGTTCTATACTGGCTACTGGAGCTATAGCCGCCGCCTAGATATCGACACCAGTGACATCAATTGTTTCATCTTTTTTAAAATAGTATGTATCCAATTTTAACATGTTTGAGCCAAGATTGACTCATTGGTCATTCTATTTTATCCTCCGCAATAAATAGGAAAATGGTTATTAATAACATTAATAGCAAAAAACAGCCGAACAAAACTATTGATTTGTATTTTCAAATACATTTTCATCATTATGTCAGTAATTAATAAGAAATACAGTGGAACCTGGTAAAGTGACCACCTTTGTAAATTGACCACCTCTCTATGATGACCATCGCAGTCCAGTCCCAAAGGTGGTCACTTCAGGCAAGTCCTATTGTATATAGATTTAAAGCGGAAAATTGAAACAGACAGAATTAATGATTACTAATTTTGGTTTGACATCAATTACAGTTTCAGATACATTACATTATTATATATTACAGAAGTATTAAATTGAGTTGCCTGGGCAGCAATGGGTAAAGACCGTAGGGGCTCACAAAGCCCATGCTGCCCGAGTTGGAACATTTTATTATTTTTGAAATGAACAGATGTCAGTTTAATTTAATTTAATAAGAATTGAGAAAGGCACTCTTTAAACAATAGGAGCAAGTTCAATGATTGCACGGTTGAAAGAAGGGAGTTTCATACTCTAAGGCCAAAGCAGCCAGTTCGTGCCAGCCCGAGATTAGTTATTGAAAAATCTGGGACAAAGTTAGTAGAGTTTCTCATTAGATATGTATGACTGGGCAGATGAAGAGAACCAACATATGGATATGCTGAAGATTTTATAACATTGAACATAAATGTTGAGATTTTAAAAATGAGAAGTTTATCGATCAGAAGAATGTGGAAGTGTCTAGCAACATCCAGGTAATGGGAAGTAGAAGTATGGTTGGAAACAAGACGGAGGTACTTTTTTTTTTTGGAGTGAGGTTAAACCTTGTATGTTTGATTTTGAAGTGTAACCCAAAATTAATAGGCAGTAATATAAGTTAGAGAAAATCAGAGAATAATAAAGACTGAAAAGGATTGAAATAGGTAAATAAAAGTATATGCAATTCATACAATGGTTCAGAAGATCCAACATCTGTAGCGTCTCCCGGAAATTGTAATAAACGTTGTTTAAAAAATAGTGACCTAAAATTCTGCTAAGCACTAATAGGAACCCATTGGGAAGTTCGGTGAACAGAAATAGAGTAACGAAATGGCAAGGAGCATTTATTTATTAATTTGTCTCCACTTAGAATTATTTTCAGTGCAGAACGTCAAAGTTTGAAGGTGGGAATTGGCTCGGCGTAATACCACGATTAGTGCTAAAGTAAAAATACGTAATAAGGTGCTTGGTACAATCTCCATGAATACTTGAACTGAATACCATGAACCATTGTCCAACATCAGAGAACTGATTCAAATAAATACCGTACCTTGTAATATTACCACTGTCCCCATGACTTTGTTGGTCAAAGCCAGAGGAATAATATAAGCAGCCACAGAAATGCAATATATTGCTATTACGACGTATGTTTCCCGCTTCATTGTGAGAAAACGGACAGCAGATAAGGAGCGGTAAATGGCAACAAACCTCCACACAAAAAGCACAACAGTAAGCCATACTAACTTCTGCAATAGGATAAACGCTGGCAAAGATCAAGGAAGTATATGCCAGCACTTAGGATACATTGTGTGGTGGCTCTGAGTGCAAATGGATGTAGGTATAGGCAAATGGGATACGTATATGTGGCGACTCGCAACATATCCGCAATGAAGGGAATAATGAATAAGGCAGTAAAGATGATGTTTGATGGTGATACCATACTTCTGCGTGTAAATACCACTATGTTAACAATGTTTGCAAGTACTCCAAAAATACACACTATTATACTCATATAACGATATATTTCATTATATTAATTTAAGTATTTATTGTAATATGGTTTATCAAAGATGATATCGTAGTAAGACACAATGGAGTTCATTGCCTGTTGCGATGAATCAGTAAAAGGCATTCTGTATACTTGTGCGATTATGTAGAAAAATTTATAAACAAAAATATGTCTTCTCATTCAATTGCAAAACAAATGTTCTTGATAAGAAATCACTCGTATTTTGGTTGCTTCAAATAAAACACAGTGGGAACCAATGGGAGGCCTCTAATAAAAATCATGGAAAAGCTTTAATGGGAACCAATGAGAAACCTGTACTGCGGGTTACCTAATTTGGGGATGTCCCATACATTTCAGAGTAAGAGTTGTTTGTAAGTTTCTGGAAGTGGTTGTGATGTATTAATGGCTTTCCCGTGTAGTTTGTAAGTTTCCCAAGATTCTAAGAAGAGTCTACTATTCTTGTTTGTGATGTGACGGTGTAGTATTTTTGTTGAGTCCCAGTCGGGTTCGTGTCCGTGTTGTAAAGCGTGTTCTGCCAGACGTGAGGCTATGTCTCCTTTCGCGAGTGCTTGTTTGTGTTCTTTTCTCAAGCACTTGCGAAAGGAGACTTTCAAACAATTACAACTGAACTCTCTGTTCTAGTTGATTCGAATTAACGAGACTACTGTATATTTAATAATACTAAATATCTAAGTAGACTAATATATTTAACATTAATGAATAAATTTCTTAATGTAAATTTTGCATTGAAAACTTATTGAAGTATACTAAAATTTACAATTTCCGCTTATCATTATAGCAGAGTAGATGACTTGGCGCAGTATAGCCCAGATGCTCTTGCGCCATAAAACATCCAAACAAACAAGCAGAGTAGATGAAGACTCAAACGTCTTAAAAAAAATAATGTACACAAGACCTACCGTAGAAATCTATTCTGAATATATTTTTAACGTCAAAGAACAATTTTCATTGTCATGTACAATTTCATATGAAACAAAAATATTTAAATAAAATTCTACAATAATTTATTTTAAAAAATATATTTTTTCTTCATTGGGTCCCAGCCTCGTAGCCCCATCCTGGCTATGGCCTTGCATGAAACAGTACATTCGAAATATTTAACTAATGTTTAAAATGGTTTATGTGATCGACTCATTCATAACAACGAAATCGGACTAATAAATTTAATAACTGAATACATTTTTTAACATAACTTTTGCAATGAAATTTTCTAGAGAACACTAAAATTCCGCAACGTTGAATTTCCAAAATAATTGAAGGGTACAAGCGCATATTATATATATTTAAGTTACAATATACGTAAAATTAAATTTATTTGCAATTATTGTGGTGGGGAGGTACATACAATTGCGGTCACATATAATCTAGGTCTATTCTAAAATCTATAATGATGGACTAATTACGTTTCTATCACTATTGGAACTCATCCGTATCGCATTATCTCTCTCTTTCTTTTCCGTTTGTTAATAATATATTTAATTTTATTTATAGTGTTGATTGAAATATAAAGTGTTAATACTTTTCTAAAAGTCTTGAAATTTCATTTTTTAAATTTCGTTAATTTAGTAATTAATTTTTAAATTTTTTCATTTTTTTTTTCCTTGTACCAAAACATTGACTGCAAAGCGAAGCAACAAGATTTTAGTTTACTTTGTGACACTCAAAATTCATTTAAGGATTTATTTTGCTGCAAAGCAAGTAGTGTTCATTAGGATAATCCCGATTTAAAGATTTTGGCAACAGAGAAAGTCAGAATTTGAAATTTGATTAAAACAAAATTATTACTCTTCAAACAAAGTACAGGGACCCACCCCTTCGAAGCGTGGGGCTCGATTCAGCCGCATAGGCCAAATCAGTTCAGGGGGAGGCGATCGCTCCATCCAGAAATTTCAAGTATAAAAAAGAGACAGAAACATAACATCGTCATTACTCCTGATGAAGGACTGCTGCTGATGCGTCCGAAAGCTTGAGTGATCTTTTTCATTGCTATTTTACCAGTGTTTAACCTTTTGTATGTAAATTATTTTTTTTCGAAAACATGTGAAAACTCAACATTCGTACACGAAACAATACAAGAATACAGTCATTCGTATTAAATTCATTCAAATTAGACAAATATGAACAAAAGGAGCACACCATTCTCTGACCTGAGGCCAATTATCAAGACCTGCCTTACCCGAAAAGTGGCAAGAAGAATGGGATCATCAAACCAATAACAAATTGCGTAATATTAAACATACAATTGGTAACTGGCCCTCCTCATACCGTAAAAATCGGAAAGAGGAGGTTCTCCTTGCCAGACTTCGCTTTGGGCATTCCCATCTCACCCATAGACATCTGTTGGAAGGAAAACCAGCACCAATTTGCCAAATGTGCAATGAACCCATCAGTATTTTACATATTTTAACTTAATGCCCTTATTTTAACCTTGCTCGTGCTCTAACATTTTAAACAATCATGCTGATTACACACGTCTTTAACTTCTTACAGAGAACTGGTTTTTACAGCAGTTTTTGATTTTTACCACGTTTGTTCCAGTATAGCCCAGATGCTCTTACGCCATAAAATTACAAGCAAACATCTTACAGGAAATCGCAATCCTTATAGTGAAAGAAATTGCGCTTTCTATAAGACATAACAAACATTGCAGCACGTCCTATTCACGTCAATATTCTCGCGATTCATTCATAATTACGTTGTCAATCAGGATGGAGGTAACCCCAGTTCGCAGAAGTAAATCTTATCCGTACAGTGATGTCCTATTTTTGTCTATCGACCCCTCGCCCCAAATCGACCCTCAATCGACCTCTGAGCCTGATTCGACCCTCTCGATGTAGATAAGTTTGACGACTCCTGACCTAACCACCAGAAAAAAAAAAACGAAAAAAAAATTTCATCGTCAAATGAATGTATTCATAAAAGCATCGTTATTTTACCTTGCAATAATGCACATGAGATAATCATAACTTCACCCCAACGCACTCGGCTATTTTTCGTCGCATTTACGGGTGACGATCGGCGGAATTCGGATGAGAGGGGGTGCAAAGACATCGTTAGGCCTAGAGAACTTCGCTTCCAAAATCCAGGACTGGGGTATCTATACAGAGAAGTAATACTACGCAAGTACAACTAAATTCCGAACGAGCGTGTACTGTAGACGAATAGTTTCCTAAACTAGGGAACCATTTGCATTTAGTTGTATTTAAAACTAAATTGATAAAAAACTTACTCTACAAGTAGAAAATCGAGAAAATCTGTTTAAACAAGGAGAATACGGAGGAAAACTGCACTGCATAATGGCTTCTCATCGTCTGACGCTGTGATGGCAGTGTCTCTATCGACTAATTTACAAAATGAAAACGAATATGTTTCGACAGTACCATATCCGAGTTAATATTTAAAGGCTTTTTAATATTTAAATTTCGATTATTCCAAACAATTAGCTGATAGCGTTCGCATAAAAGTTGCATGACCTAACGTGCGCATTGAGCATTGCATAAAAGTTTCAATATGGACAGACCCTTTCGTTTCTTGTAAACACATTTACATTAAAAATAAATCTGCTTAACATCGAAATGGTAGAAATAATATAATCTAGAAAATTATAATTTCTAGCTTTAGCAACCTAAAATAATAGATACGTATCACGCAGGTCTCATCCTGCATCCTGTTTTCGGAAAATATTCTCTCCTCTTCCATGACGTTTCCAATACAATTTTCATGTTACAGATGAGTTCAGGCTCATATTTCGAGGCCTGAACCCGAAGACTTGCAATTTGAGCCCGCCCAGGCCCGAAATACTTCGTGGGAATTTGAGCCCGAAACTTCAAATATAACTTTAACTCCTTGACTTACGATTTAAATTTTAAAAAATTTGCTAAGACACAATATTTGATTTCCTTCGAATTTTCACATGTACGTGTTTATACAATCCTCGAAAACGAATCACATAATTGTATTCTTTGGAGAAATTCGATGTAGAAAAGTCAAATTTCGGCTTCGGTTGCATATGTCTAATGAGCCGGGCTCACCCGAAAACAATATGAGATATAGAACCCGAGCCCATTTCGAGCCCGGGCACAGGTTGAGTCCGTTTCATCTCTATTTGATATAAATGAACAGAAATGATGAAATAATAGAAACGATTTCTTTTTTATTTATGTATAATATATAAATCATGTTCAATAATTGCGTAGAGAAAACTGAAATACAGGATGACGAGGTTGAACTAGAAATTGCTTGGCCAATCGATTTCATTGGAAGACAACATTATGACGAGACACGACAAAAGTATTTATTTATTTATACAATCTGCATATATTTATATTCAAAAATTTCAAATAAGAATTCATAACGTGGTGAGATAGCACAAAAAGAGCATAGGAAACTCAACTGATTTGAAAGCAAACGGAAGCGAAAAGTCGGAAATTCTGATGTTCTTCCGATTATGATCGAAATCAATATTACAAAAGTTATAAACAAAGGAAAAGGGCTTATTTCGCAAGCTCGGAAGGAATAGTATACACTTACGGACCAAATAATTATGACCATCCATGCGCCAACGAATGGAAACAAATATCGTTTGACGGTATGGTGACATGGGTCTTTTTCACTGAGTCCAGTGGTGATATGTTTGCAGAATGACTACAGCTCACCTTATATACCCATGTTGATTTTGATAATTGTGCATGTAAGCAACGAAAAGGGTGGCCAAACTGTATTTCCACAAGGGGTGGACGAAGTTCAAAAGAAACAGACAAGAGGGACACAACTCCTCGAGGGGTGAGGGGGGCGAATCTCTTTAGAGATGAGATCAGAAAAACCAGATTGGATTCTCTGAAAAAAAAACAACAAAAAAAACATTTAGCTGCTTGTGCAATGCTCACTCTTCAACCGAAGTATTCGGTTGGGCATGAGCAGTCCAGGTCGTCATCTAGAAGAAAAAAAAGGGTGGATTGGCTTGATGAAGACAACCGGGGCTACCAGAAGCACCTCGTGCTGGTGAAGAAACGAAGAAGCGCAAAAAACACCGTCTGCTGGAAACGAGGACAGTGGTGAGCAACGAGCAGGTCCTTCAGGCCGGATGCGAGGGCAATTTCCCTGCAGGTGGAGAAGAGATTATTGCGGAGGAGGTTGTATGCTGAGTAGTCCCGGAGGAGATCAATGCATTCTTCAATCCCATCTGTATACTGATGGTAGAGACAATCTGTCTAAAACGTCAGTATACTCCCATGTTACCTCATTTGGCTCCCGTTTAAGTTTTCAATGCGAGGCAACTGCCTTGGTTGCCAAACCCTCGGCATACGGCCCTGGATGTAGCATATTCATCTTCCGTCGGACACAATGTTAGAAGTAGAGGGAGCTATCGCAAGATCTTCATAGAGGACGCGGAGGGTTAGTCATGGTGCTGATAATAGCATTTTAGGATTAGTGAGTCATACTGTTTCCTAGAATTGTTTTGATTACGTGGTGTTCTTTGAATTTCCTCTGTTGCAGTAGTGACTTATAGACTGAATCAGGACAATGGCACTAGAAACATTTTTAATTAGAAATTAGCAACTGAAGCATTTCCGGACGACTTCCTCTGATAAAAATAATGTTGCCGTTAGTTGCTTTTCCTGCCTTAGCTAATCAGAAGTCATCTCGCTTTTGTCATCCTATCGAAAATCATGTATTGGGTTTCTTGTTTCGTTGTTTTTCGTTGTCTTTCTTGGCCGTAGGAAGTACTCCAGACTTGCCGGAGAAATTCTTATGTTTTTCCAATCAGATCGACACCGTAAGTACCTTCTATACTTTTCTTCACGTGAGGCAAATTTTATTCGTTTCTTTAAGTTTTTCATATAGTTTATGCTCAGTAAATCTTCATTCACACGAATGAACACTTGCACTTACTTTTTCATTAACAGTATTATGAAAATTATCAAACTTACCCACATTATGGTTTCACGAACGCTTTCACTATGCTGATCATGAAATCTTACACATATTAAACTTAACAAATATTAGATACTTCTTAAAATTAGTACCATATTAAGTAATTTAACCTAAGATATAAATTCTTAATCATTTATATTTCTTCACTTAGATTTATTTAATTAAATAGTCATGTATTCAACATTGGCCATATTATAATATAGGACTGAATAATTCACGTCTCGCATGTCTTATCAGGGCGCAAACGTGAGAATATTGTGAGGGTAGAGCTCCAGTGGAAAACACGCATGGGCAGTCAATCCAAGACAGGAAAACATTAAAAAGTACTAATTAATATTAATTAGTATATTTTACATGTTGTGTCCTTTAACCTCAGCTATGTTTTTCATGTCTTTATATATTGCCGAGAATAAGTTTTTGGAGGCTGAAGGGGTCTGGGACTCCTTGAACGGAGCAGTTTCTGGCGGGGTTGCAAAAGGTGCTCCCGCACGTGGGTGACCCATTTCAAGGACAGCAACAGACCGTTTATTATATTATTTTTGACCATTTAATTAAAAATGAGGAGGACAATATATAATATAGAGATAATAACACAATATAATATAGAGGACAGCGATTTTTGTTTTATTTTATGAAAATAAAATTAAAAAATATTTCCGCTTTGCATAACAACTATGTTTCAAACTATATATATAAATACAAATATGCAATCTTCATATATCAAATTTTAAATGATATAATATTAAGTTAATAAGGGCGGCGAGATATTATTTCTCTCCATGGCGGCTAACAATCCAGGAACGGGCCTGCCCTTCGAGTTGGCACCCTTGTGTATAGCAGGGCTGGAGACGTGGGTGGTGGGTAAAGGGAAAATTCCCAGGAACCCTGGGCTATACTTTGATAATATAATGAACAAAAATTGTCATACAAAATTGTTGTGGGAGAGGGATTTACTACACTACCTGGGGTTCATACATTGTGTCCGCGGCTCTCGTATTCGCTAATGTGGATATTTGTGTATTTAAATTGTTAATCTCTTAAAACCATGGTAAAATCGATAATTGAAATTTATGACCGATTTTCAATTCAGTGTTGAATCTGTCGATTGAGAACAATTTATTGGGATATTGATTTTTTTGACAAGACACACTTCTTTTTAAATAAATAAATGTGAGTCACATTTTGTGCATAAGTTACTTTCATATATCTACAGTAACCTCCCGACTTACGCAATACGTGACTTCGTAATTACGTAATACGGAAATTCGCAGTTATGTAATAAATCTCGTTACAAAATTACAACTACTAGCGCGTAAGTAATACAAGTCACAGCAAATGTGACGAATGGTAACAGGAAGTGATGCGGTAACAGGCAGTGAGTTTTGGGCAAGTGCTCGAAAGCCGTAACGTTCAAACTAAAATCAACTAATTAGAAATAAGTACTCCGTAAACAATCCCTTCTTTTCCAAACCCGTACTTCTTATATGCAAGCAACATTCG
>QLNU02014802.1:52702440-52713153 GCA_006491805.2 Dysdera silvatica
TGCATATAAGTCCACATTCCAACACAGCTATGTATATGTAAAGTTACATATTATCAACCATGAAAGAAAAGGAGCGGCTTAAATCTTGAAAATCAAATTAAATAAAACAAATTGTCATTAGCTAGCTAGTAGTTAACACACAAAAGTTCAAGCTTACTCATATTTTATAATTTGAAATTGGATTTCTACACAGATTCCCTGTTATTAAGATCATGTTTTTTGATTGGCTACGGAGAAATAGTTTTCCTTTATGCTAATTAATACAATATTTTTTTTGTCTTGTTTGTATTTTACAGCACAAGCATAGGTACCAATTTCTGTTAGTGAAAAATCTGCAGTCAGCACACATGCATTGTCAATGGCAGACAAAACTTTCGCACCTAACTGTTTGCATTTACAACTGTTTAAATATGCACATATACAGTGGAACCTCGATTATCCGTCTCCCGATTTACCGTCTTTCTCGCCTAACCATCGGCGTCAAATTCAAGTTAGGGCCACTCCGTTAACATCGACAATGAGACAATTTTACACACTTGTGAGGCTCTACCCGCAGGAGAAAACATTGAAATTAATGACGTTGGTGAAGGGATGGACATTGATAAACTTGAAGCAGGTTTCGAGTTCCTAAGTGACGACGAGCTCAATCAGCAAGTGTTGAGCTCCAATATTCCTAAAGAAAACGAAATTGCACAGGAGGCTGGAGAACCTACAAAAGCCATCACCCATATGGAAGTAGAACGTAGGCTTTCCAAATGTATTGACTGGTTTGAACAGCAGAATAAAGAAGATGCTACTCAGCTATTACTACTTCTAAGAGTATGGGACATTGCAACCAAAAAAGCACTAGTGTGCTTAAAAAAAAAAAAAAAAAAACACTTGCGTTTTTTAATCATAACGGTAATTTTACACATGGGTATGTAATGTTTTATATACGTGTTTCATGTTTCATTGAATGCAAGTTTCCTTGATTCAAATAAATTTCATTTGTGCCTTCAGCAAGTTTCACAATGTATTTTTTTTTAAATGTACAATTTTAATGAAAATATACTGTATTATAAATTTCCCCTTTCTCGCTTAACTGTAAAGACTCTGGTCCTGTGTCTGACAGATAATCAAAGTTTTACTGTACACAAAAAGTTAAATGAATAATATGCAGTAAGAAAAACAGGAAGTTGCAAATAGTATTTAAAAAAATAGCAGATTTTAAACGGAATTTCCAAAAACTGGAAGAAACCTTTTTCTATATGGACGATTTGAAGACTGATAAAAAAAAAAAAAAAATCAGGATTGACACCTATACACAAGGACGGCCAAAATCATACTACACTGAAACTTGGTTTTTTGAGGAGCTTGAATTTCTATTTCCTAGAAAACCGAACTTCAGTAAGTAGAAAAATGATTATTTATAACTTTAGAAGCGTTAGTTGTACTTTATGGCGCAAGGGTCTTTCTGCACCAAACAAGGCAAGACCACACATGCAGTTTTAAAATGAGAACACATTAAAAACATAATGCCAAACATGTATTAAAAGCACATTGAAATGTTGTAATGGAATCTGACAAGATTAAAAAAGCGAACATCCCATAAAAAGTTAAAAATTAGTTTGTAACTTTTGAAATCAAAACAGTATTAATAGCATGACATGTAAACACATCACCACCATACCCCCAAAGGGCTGTAATTATTTTTAAATGTAAAAACACGAAGCGTTTAAGACTGAAGATGCAATTTAATTTAAAAAAAGAAAAAAATAAATTTTATACAATCAGCAGGGTTATAATCACATTTAACTTTTTTTTTTAAAATAAATGGAACAACAATAGATTATGCTGGGCTGGGACTTTACAGTTGTCTGAGAAATTTGAACCATATTATGGGGCCTCCTTTCAGTGATGGTACCTATTATTCAGATCCGACAGAAAATTTATCAGACCCTCTAATTTCAGAGGCGGTTGAAAATACAACTCAAGCAGAGCTAGAATATAATGCAGACAGAATCGTATTCCAAGAAGATGGTCCTGTACATTATGAGCACACTGTGCATCAATATCTGGATGACAGGGAGACTCCTCCATCCCTCTCCTATAAAATCCCTGCGTCCACATATGTGCAGCTGTATTCTCTACAGAAATAAGCGCAGAAAGGGATTTTAAGTAACTATGTATGGGGAAATTTTAGCAAAGAAGGGGACTTCATACACAAACTTTCAACTTTCCCACCATTCATGACGGGTTGGGTGTATTGACCTGGGACCAACGTTAATAATCGTTTTTTATTCAGATCTTTCGAACGACATACAACTTGACATATTTTTCCATTTGAAATTTTTGAATTGACCTCCACCCTACTCTAACGCATCAAAAAATGTACCCCCCAAAAATAATGGGATATGTATTCGACGATTTTTCCTTCTACTCCAACTGTCTCTGAAAAATGATCCAGGGTCAGACTTTGTGAATACCCTGTATGTATATTTGCTGACAAAAACATAATGCACCACGAAAGTTGCTGAAATCGAATGAAACCTCATGTATGAAGATAAATGTTGATATATATGTGATTGCAATATTAGAGCGAAAGGAAAAGTTTATTGGAGAAGTTGTTCTTTAAGTTTGATGGCGCAAAGATAGCAAGGTCCATGTTGCGCCAGAACTGCAATTTACAAAAGAATCTAAACCTCTTAAGGTCTAGAGAACCAACAATTCATTGGAGAAAATCGTGCAATTCAGAGGAGGCTGCAGTACTTACTTTTAGCTTAAATATAAAATAAAGTTAGGCATAGAGGTTAAATATGGAGCAGCATGTTCGCCCACAGATGTTGCACCTGGGTTTCTAGATTCTGTGCATTTGTAGACTGCAAAAGCTGGCTTCTCATAAACTCTCAATCGGCAATAAATTTGGCAACTGCACAAGCTAAGAAATAGTGTTACACTGGCGGAAACATTCATGGGAAACCATTTTTGTGTTAAGGTGAGCATTATTTTGCTGAAAAATGCACGTTTATAGCTCTGCCATGGGAGGCAACATATGACTGTAGAACATCTGGCAGATATTTGCTTAGCTCTTACTATCCCTTGCATTACTACTAGGGGGGGGACACTCATGTGATTGTTCCTCAGGCCCACTTCAGCAAACTGGGGCAGTGTGTTGTTCCACAACAAAGACAGGATTGAAGTGCTAACTACATGCTCTTCGTACTTGAATATAACTGTCGTCAGTTCTTGTAACAAATCTAGATTCATCGCTAAAGATGATACGTCCAGGTTTCTTATGACACCACTGCAAATGACAATGACAACAGTGGCTGGCTGTTAACGGCAGAACACCTGTCATTTGCAAGCTTTATGGTAAAAGGTCAGTAAGGGTCAAGCCATGCCGGGACCTACTGTTTTCCCATGAATCTGAATCTCACAAGGCCTAGGGAACTATCCTCCAGACTACAATGAGCAGTTAGTCGGGTTTTATTTGGAGGGGTGTGTGTGTGTGTGTGCAGCTTGGAGTTAAATCAGGGACAACGGACATTACTACTGTCCCACAGCAAGGTAGAATATATATATAATGGGCACTGTGACACTAAATGTCTTTTTTATAAGCACCTGTAAATGATTGTGGTAAATACAGAATTCTGTAATGAAGACACCACTTGTCTATGGATGGTGGAAAACAAAACTGTTGGAGCTGTGCTTATCGGTGGATCAAACCACTCTCTCTGCTGGTGGTGGTCTGTCAGGAGCTCATCTGACGTGTGTGTGCGCACCCTCACATCACTGCTTCTAACACCCATGTCAGAATGACTTACTTGGCAGAAAATTCTCTGTAATGAACATCCCGCTTCTCTTAGTCCATTGATGTGCCCCCTTTCAAAGCCTGGTAACTGCCCAAAATGTCGGACTGCATAGTAGTTAACGATCTCTCAGCCAAAGGTTAATGACCAGAAAATGAGGTAAACAACATAAATGTAACCCACAAGAACCTCTCATAGTAGTGCTACCTCCACTCAACTATAAAAAGGTTATTGTGGGTTATATTTGTTGGCAAGTACAACCTAGTGTTCAGACTATAACTGCAGTCATTCACTTATCTGCCCAAGATAGAAATGTCGAATCAGCATGCAGTGCTATCTGGATACATTACTTTTTTTTGGTCAAGGAGTATATTTGTGGAAAAAATACCCTTCCCACTTTGATTTGGAAT
Source organism: Dysdera silvatica (assembly GCA_006491805.2). Classification (NCBI taxonomy): domain Eukaryota; kingdom Metazoa; phylum Arthropoda; class Arachnida; order Araneae; family Dysderidae; genus Dysdera; species Dysdera silvatica. The sequence goes on from QLNU02014802.1 coordinate 52,706,639, forward strand.
CATAAAATAGAACCAAAACCTTCCTTTATTTGAACACAGTGAAACACCTTAGATCAAGAAGCAGTTGGTTACACAAATAAATATACATTTTTTTTGGTTTTTGTATATAAGTTCAGTACAACAGGCAATAAGTAAAAAATTCAAAGCAAGAAAACACAAAGTCCTGAATAAACACTACCTTCTTCCGTTATCAGATTGACCATATACAATGAACCATCTTTTCTAACAATATTGGCTTTCATTGATTTGTATTCCACTTGATGGGAAAAGAAGTCAATGGCGGCCCTTGTCCAATCCTTATCGTTGTCAGGCTTAACACCAACAAGTCCAAACTTCAATGCCTGCGGAAAATGAAACTAATAAATGTTCACGTCCACCAACCTGGGAAAACAGAAGGATGTTTCTCCCACAGAAACTGAACCTATGTTATTTACGTTGCAGCCAGAGGAGTAGAGAAGCTATCCACCACTACTGATAATTGCAGGTAGAACATATTTGTACTACAGTCGAACCCACTTACATAGAAAATTTTCCATGTCCCTTGAAATTCATAATATTCATTAGCCAATATGGTAGAACAAAGTTCAGATATATTGAATAGTTTTGCATCTCCCTTCAGTTTCATTATGAGTGGGTTAGACTGTATTACAGTTGAAAATGACACTTTCCTTTTTTAAACCCTCTATACTATTCCAGTCAGCAAGACTGAAATAGCATAGGCGGTTTAAAAGACGTAATTGGCTCACATAAGACTGAATAAGGTTAAAAAGCAAACGACAGTCTGCTGTTATTATGTTTCAATTGAAGTCAAATTTTCCTAGTGTTTAATCAAGATGAAGCAATGCTTTGTTACACACACATATACATTGAATGCTTGTAAATGAAAGGAAAATGTATGCAATGCTCAATACGAATTAAGTTCAAGCTTTCAAGTTTCAGAATCAAAATAAACACACGTCCATGTTATGGTTGCTGACCGTAACACATTTCTGATTCAATCTAAAGTAAATTTGCATTTTCAAAAACTCCGAACAGTTTTGCATCCAGTGTTAAGTGACATGAAATTTTTTAATGCAGCCAACTTTCCAATTCTAACCTAATGACATAAATTGAATAGTAATAGGCAAGGCATACAGCAATAAATAAATGGTACAAGTTCATGACACTGAGAATAAAATGAAATGAGTAAACATAGGGCGACTCAAGGAGTATACTTATTTAGAACCTACTAGCGGGAAAACTAACACAAATGTTATCACATTTTACTTAAAGTAAAAAATAGTTTTTATGAACACAAATGTCATTTTCCAAGAACCAACTGAGGTATGCCAAAACCATATTGCACTTTCACCGCATCACTCTCGACTAAGCAGTTCTCAGACTTTTTACTCCTGTGCCCCTTTTTACAGTTACATGCAGATGTTGCACCCTTTTTTCAACTTACAACATGCATTTAGCGAGTTGCCAGATACATAAAGGAAAATATGGACTTGTTTGGCATAATGATTACACACAATACAATTTAACCACTTTTAGCGAACAAGTATTTTTGGACCTCGGATTTAATGAGATTTTTTGGGGGGAGATTACCCACTATTTGAAGTTACATTGTGCCACTGGTGCCAAGTGCAATCCAATTACACATCACCGCGTCAACACGCAGGGTAGAAGTCATGATTTGATCGTCCCATCGATCGCATTCTGATTTCATGGATCTGTTGATGAACACCAAGCACTTTTAAGGGCCCTTGAAAATGAAAACCAAAAATAGGGTGTTCTTAGGGACCTGTGGAAAACCTGCTTCAACGAGAGCTGTTGTAATTTCTGCAAAGTCTTACACCCTCCCCATGCTCGGATTGAGAGAATACCGGTTTCCCCAAACTTACAGATCATAATGCACATTCAGCCAGCAGGTCTCTGCAACCCTTTTTGTCATCTACAATTACAAAGTGTTGCTGCCACATTTTCAGAATTTTGACAAAAGAGCTTTATAAGCAAAGTGAGAACTGCACTTGTTTAGTGATTGAAATGAAGTCTTGTGCCTTTTTATAGCAATTAGACGTTCCAGGATTTGTGTGATATTCAAATTTCTCCAACATTACCAGCTGATAATGCAGCCCCCGCCAACGGCAAATTTTGGAACTATTTTTATTACCGAAACCTCTTAAATTGTCTGCTGATCAAATTTTAGTGGTATTTCGCCAGCTGGTTCTCCTGCTAATTTGAAATATATATAACGTAGAATAGCTACTGAGAATTTATGCATCAAATAGATGTATCTAGTGAAAGGTTAATAATTATGAAAACTGATGACATATTTGTCTCTTTCTATACAGCTCTCTCTACTTAGCTTTTTCAGTTTAAGGGAAGGAGCTTTATGATACACAGGAATGTTATTCTATTCAAATGTTAATTTATTTCATATTTGGGACTTGGAGAGGGGGGGGACCCTTCAATATGGGAGAAAACAATATGTAGGAATGTAAAATCAGAGTTTTATTGTATACAAGGTGTTTCAAAATTAAGGAAACAAACTTTCAAGGGTGTTAAGACACATTGAAACGAACAGTTTTCATAATAGAATGCTATGGTTGCAAGTGAAGAGGTTTTGCACTGGAGGTGGTTTTTTTTTTCAGGTGCGTATATGAAAGCAGTCATTCTTGTATGCAAAGTCATTAACTAACAATCAATTATAAAGTGTCGTTCCAGCACGGTGGCACGCCAGCTCATTTCAATACTCCAGTGTGTGCTTGCCTGCATGGCAATGGATTGGCCAAGGAGGATGGATCATTTGTCCCTACATTCTTACCAGATCTGTTTCTCTCTGGATTTCTTTTTGTGAGGACGTTTGAAGTCTCTCATGAATGACACTCCAATTTCTTCTAATGAGGAAATAGTTTCCATACTTTTTGTAGGTGCCAGCAATATTTCAAAACATAGGGGAATCTTCATGTCGACGATTCTTTCAAGTTGCTTTTGCAAATGCAATTCATTGCGTTACTTACTGATTAATGTTTGTACATGGGATTTAATTTGTACAATTAATCCCTGAAGCTTTGATTTTACTTGGTCAAGCAATGGTTGATGTTTTGCTTTGATGTTTCAGGCCACTCCTGTCTTTACATAAGGCTGCTTGTGTGTGTGTGTGTGTAGAGAAATGGAAAGCCGACTGTAGCCATTAACTGTCGAACTTGCGACCGTGCTTTCTAGAAAGAAAAGTGTTTGTTTCAGTGCGTTCTATCACCCCTCAGAGTTTGTTCCGTTAGTTTTGAACAGGCTGTATAAACATAGGTAACTGTTACATTACAAATGTAACGCTGACCACAAAATTAATTATAATAAATTACATGGAGTTCAAAGATGATGCTCCTAAAGATATTATACACACACCAAGAACAAATCTTTCATCGAACAGTGAACGTGGTGTAGTAGTAGTGGAAGACGGTAAAATGTATAAAGTTCAAACAAAACAAAAGCAACAAAAAAAGTTTTTGAAATTGTAAAAAACGAATTCCTTACCAGAGCTGGATAATTCCCCAGGTTTGATGTTAAGAAACAAAGGTTGGAGTTTTTAACCACACATTCATTTCCGTAATCAAGGAAATAGACCAAGCAGCTGTTGTCTGGAAGAATCTGAAAAAGCAATGTTTTTTTTTTTTAATATAAATTGTTTCAGAGCCTTTAGGTTCAGGTTCCATTCCCACTATGTGCAGGAAATCCTTTTCTTCACAAGCATTTAATCATTTGATACAACCACATCATCGACAATGATGACAGAATTACACAAATTTAATATAAATTGTTCGTTCACATGTTTACGGTGAAGGACAGCAAAGGTTATGCTGCACTGGTGCCTGAAATTTTTCGTGGAATTCAAACCCTGGCTGCTGAGACGAATAAATCCTGGACTAAGGCAGACAGAAAAAAATACACGGTGCTACGGTACCATCAGGAGTTTAACCCAGGTTCATGGAATGATAGACGGATGTGTTACAACCATGCTACCTTACAACAGTGCACTTACACCCACCCTCGAGAATCCGAACCTCTTAAGCCCTAGGGAACCAATCTTCCAGACTACAGTGAGCAGTTAATTCCATAAGCTTTCCTTGTACAGATGTGCCAAATTGTTCATCAAATGAACCAATGAACGATTTTGCTCATCCATGACATATAGGCAGTGTATTCAATGATTTCATAATTGATTTATTTGGCACATCACTATTTCCTTCTCCACCTACCCCTTCAGTGTTGGGAGTCAAATCTGGATCAACAGTACATTAAGTGAACACTTTACTACTGTATCATAGAAGGTCCCAGAATTGAAATACATTTGTATGAGTTTCCTAGAGGGGATTAAAAGACGTAAAGTACCCTCAAATCACTGCACGTAACTGAACTTACGATAATTAAAACCAAATTCGAAGTGTATCTTGTAAATTGTATGCAGAGTTTTCACCTACATTGGAGAAAAAATAAATTCCCGACTCTTAGAGGTCCCCCCCCTCAATCTTTCCAGGTGAAATTCCTGGACCAATCTAAACAACTTGCAACCAAATTTTTCAGTCGGTTGTTTATATTTTTATGGCACAAGGAGAACAAGGGCCATTCTGCGCAAGACAAGGTAACCAAACTCTTCAGTTACAGAGAAAATGATTTCATGTTCGTTGAAGATTTAACTATTCAAAACAGAGGTTAAGGTTTTCCCTACAATTTTCCAGGTTTTACGAAAAAAGCTCACCCTCCCACTCTACGATCTCGAATTCCCTGACAATTCAAGTTCTTCAGCTTGAGTTGGAACCAGGTGTACAACTCTTTTCATTTTTTTTAAAAAAATTAATATATAGTTAAACTTTATTATAATAACATTGGTCGTAGTGACAATCCATCTATTACATCGACACACATTCTGAAGATCAAAGATCGTTTGCATAGAACTGTCACATTATTACAAACCTCCAACTTATGAACTATTGTGTCAGTACTGAAAAGAATCTCATAGATATGTTAATTCTCATTTACAAATTATTGGATTTATGAATCTTCTTTTAGAGTTCGTACAAATTCGTAAAATCGAGAGCTTTATAGCATTAAAATTTTGGTGATATTTTACGTGTCGTTATATCAGAGTTCAATTTCATATATATAAAATGCATACCTTAGTAATTCGTGCTCGGTAGTAAATATCATCCGAATAAAGTGCTCCACATACATCATCAATAGTTGGAGAGAGCAAAGCTGTTTTGCTTTGGGATAAATCTGCCATTTCACGGCCAATCTTCACCAGTATCTCATTATCATGTTTACGTTGCACATAAAATTTACAAGGATTTATCACATAACATACAGAAACCTGAGGGGAGAAGAACATCGAAAAATCAATAGGAAAAATCATAGTGCATAAAACGCATCTAAGTCTAGAAACTGTGACAATTACACATTTTGAACAGTTTTTACCGTATATTACCAAGTCACTGTGGTGACAGAATCTGAATAAAAAGAAACATCCCCAAGATTTCCGAATTTAAAGAAAATATGCTTACAAATTTTTTTTTTTTTGTAGACTTTTTCCCCTTCACATTAATTAAATAAGTAAAATAATCAAAATTAGTGTTTTTTCATTATATAGAATAATCATAAATTATATACAACTCTACTTATGAAATAAACTATATTTAAACCAATCATCATTAAAGTTGTAAAAGTTATACTAAACGTAACTTCTAATTTTAATGAAAAGTGAATTGTATATTTATATTATTCCTCCTCCTCCTTTTTTTTTTAACTTAAAAGAGATGCAAATTTATTAAATTCTGCCATGTTAATTCATTGTATTTTTACACTTTCCAACAGTGCTCTAACAGGGATTTTTGAATATTAACTGTTTGCGTGTAGCATATTTACGGCGCTGTGTCTCTACGGCCCCTCCCTTTATTTTTTATGCAATTTCTAGTTAACTTTCCCCCCTGAAATTTGGTGATGACCCTGCGGACTTGATAAGCTACCCCGGACCACACCTTGAAAAATACTGTAATTATAAAAAAAATTATGAAAAACATCGAAAATTCACATTTCTCAAAACTTTGAGTGAACGGAAGATATTTTTTAATTTGAATTTTTTTTCTTCTCATTTTGTGTAACTAGTTGATAGGCAACTTTTCAGGGTACAGCAAATAGTAAAAAAAAAGTTTTTTCTGCCCTACTCTAATACACATACAATGAAGGGCATCAGGTGCCAAACACCAACTCAAATTACATATGTAGATAAAATGATTGTGAAGTTAAAAACAATTAAATTAGAAATATTACCTTTCCCATATCAGAACCAACATCTACGGAAACAGACTTGAGAGACGATGCCTTTATTTTAGCAGGAACCTGACCAAAAAATAAAAATATAATTATAGATTTACCATGACAACAATCTTTAACAGGCACTCAATATTGCTTTTCAATACAGTGGCTGAACTGAGAATTAAAATTATATACAGGGTGCACCACATAACTTGTTAATG
>QLNU02014802.1:52713253-52727442 GCA_006491805.2 Dysdera silvatica
TGTTAACACTATTGTTAGTAGGCACGCTAGAAATCGATGTATTTTTATTACATGCAAGTTTGTGATTGGGCCAATCCTGCCTCTGGCAATTACGAGAACAGTAACGTACATTGCAATTTCCACAGCTAAACTTTCCTACAGGGAGAACATATATTTTAATAAAAAGAACAGACAATATATAAATAAGATACTTATGTAGCTTCTTGATTTGACAATTTTTGCACATATACCCATTGACAACTTCTGAAGTCCCCCTCTTATCCCAATTAGTGGAACAATGATGGCACATGAGAAAGCATTTGAAACAAACCATATACGAAAAATAAATTTAATGTAAAATTACTAAAAATCCTGATGCATGCCAAAAGATGAATTAAATGTACATGCGTTGCACTTCTGAGTACAAAAAAGTTAGCAACTTCGTTTAGCTTCTAACTACAAATTACGAGGCTTTCCCTTTGTGCTTCAAGTTTTTTGCCTTTTTAGACGAGAGTTCTTTCAGCTGAATGCTGCATCCCGTTTTTGTTTTTTTTTAATGAGGAAAATGAAGCCTCGACTATTTTCCAGGGTAAGGGGCTAAGTTCGCTAAACTACGGCCCTGATGCGTAGAAGAATTATGATCCGAGAACAGATGAACCGTTCGAAAGAGCAGTTCATATTGATGAGCAGATCGGTTTTCAGCTAATCACGATGAACTAGTTTGCCTAACATTTGCTGCTGTTTTAATGATCAAGAACTTTAATTTTTCTTGATTTTTTGTGAAATTTTTAAAAATTCCCTGACATTTCCAGAATTGAAAAACTTCCCGATTTTCCGGTTCTGTTATGACTGTTTTTTTCCCATAAGGGAAAATCGTGTACAGTACTTTTGCCATGGATCAAATGTACATGTCTATATATACAATTGATATGTTAAAATTTCATTTATATTTACAACACATATATTTAGAATTATATTATGGCATATGACTGAAAGTTTAATCTAAAAAAAGTACACACTGAAATAGTAACTTAATATATCTTCTATGTAATGACGTTTTCTGGCATGATTCTGCGACTTCGTTAAACAGAGGTTCAATTGTATTTATAATCAAAAGGATACCAACCTTCTAGTTTGCAGTAAGTACATACTCCATGATTCAGCAAAGGTGGCGTGTTGGAATGAGTTAAACTGCAGTGATGAACTTCCGTACGTGCAGATGGAAACGATTCTTGAGCAGTATGATTACATCTCAATGAGCATGAGGTCTGTTCATGATTAGGTACCTCAGCATGTTGAGGATGACAATGGGGCTGTTGAGAACTGTCCTTTGCATATGAATATTGAACACACGGTGGATGAGGAAGTTGTTCCACAGCTGGGTGTGATATGGCACTGCGAGAGAACTCCGATAGATTGGGTGCAGAAAAAATTGGCAAGGTAGGATTTCCATTCACTTCACAACATTGATGCGGTGCATGGGGAATAGATGGATGAGGGCTCCTCTCCAGAGTTGCAGAGGCAGCATACTTTTCGCAACAATTTGGCCTCCGCTCTATTGGCTGTCGATCATTTATTTTATGATTAATGCATGGCCCAGGCATAGATCTTCTGTTTAAGAGATGGCCTTGGCAATCTAGAGAGTGACAGTTGGATTGTTCTTTTTCAAAACTGCGTCTCCCAGAATTAAAACTCGCACTTGATTGACAGCAATTCTAAAAATGAAATGCTTTAAAGCAAAAGAACAAATAGCAAAAACATTTTTATTTACCGTTAAGATTACATATATATATATTTTTTTTAATTAAAAGTATCCATCCTAAGTTCAACATTAAAAATTTTGTAATAAACTTTAGCAAAATCCTAAAAACAAATTGTCAGTCCTAGCTATTTCACATGACCTACCAAATTATGTTGTGCAAAAAATTTAACTATACTTGACACCCTTCCTATAACGTTCTCCTATTGCGCGGCTAATCCGGGTTCGACTCCCAGCAGTGCAAAAAGAACGCTTACTCAGAGATCTCATAAAAGATCGCACTGCTCACTGTAGTCCGGGGTTTGGTTCCCCAGGCCTTAAGAGGTTCGGATTCCTCGGAAAACTGTAGGTCCCGGCGCAGCATGACCACTGTAGTCTTTGAGCCGTAAAACCAAAAAAACTTCCCATAACCAGTTTAATAATGATAATTATCGTGCAAGTTTTTATATTTCAGTGTAAAGACGAAGCCCATTCTCAGAAATAATTTCATGCAATTGGAGGTACTAAAATTAGTTAAAAGAACAACAATGATTAGGCATTTAGAACAATGGGTTTCAACAGGAGGGGGCACTAACAGAAATTCACAACAATTGATTCCTGTTTATGACATAATTGAAAATTACCAGGTGGGAGAGGAGACTACACCTACAAATACACAAACGGAAAATGATTTTTTGTGCATTTTTATGACAGAAGGATCAGAAAAGGTCGTACTGTGCTAGGACCTGCAGTTTATTGAGCAACCCAAATGAACCCTCTACAGCAAAGGAAATCAAATAAGAAAAACAGCACATCTTCTATAATACTACTGGGAGTTAAAACCCGGGTTAATTGTATGACAGACGAATTGCCATTAGGCTCTTGTAGGGAAGTAGCGGACTTGCATTTTTTCACAGAATTCAAATCTTTGGCCTGGGGAACCAATCCCAGATAACAATGAGCAGCTAGTCTGCCAACACTTTCTTTTTTGGGGGGGGGGAAGGGGAGCAAATAAATGGAAAGGTAGCTGAATGCATAACTGCACCACAGCAAGGCCTGTGAACATTGGGAAATTAATTCAACGTGTGTATGCTGATGTGTAAAGCACGGATGGTATGCACTAAAAACCTCAAAATACCTATGTATATGCACTTAAAATGAATAAATATGTACTTAAAATTTTTTTAATGTTTGAAAATCTCATGTCCTGCATTTTACAGGGTTTCTACAAAAATTCTGTTTCAAACTTCCCTGACTTTTCCAGGTTTTCCAGACCAAATCTTAATCGATTTCCAGTTGCTAATTACAGTAAACAACACACAATACACTAAAATTTTCGCAATCAAAACAAGTGTTAAGACCATAAAATCCACCAACACAAAGCCATTTATAACTCAATTACAGTGAATTTACAAATACAAAAACTGTATTAAAAAACATTTCTTTATACAAAAAAATTTGCATTAACTATTTCCATTTTCATTCAGCCCTTTTCGAGTTTATCATGTAAGAGTTTAACTATATAATCGCAAAGCTGATGCTTCTATTTAAAGTGCGTTGACAATATATAAGGAGGAAAGGAGATTGGTATAATCAAATCCTTTACAGATTAGAAAATTTAGCTATAACGTTTTTTCCTGACAAATATATTTACTTAATAATTTTATATAAATTATATTAGTTTTGGTGCAAAAGGGCAACTTTTAGAAGTTCTATCAAAAGTATAAGTCTTAAAATTTTCTGTATGGCAATGTGGAACGAAAGGCACAGTTTACAAAAATTATAAATTATTTTAATAAGCTATTTATTATAACAATGAATTTCAAATTTCCCTGACTTTTTTTTTTCAGTCAGAAAAAACTTCATAACTTTTCCAGATGCGTAGACACTCTGATTTTAATACAAGATTTATCATTAACCGCCAAGTAGAAAAATTCGATATACATTAAATGATGTGTTCCATACAGCTCAATTTTAATGGTATATCACAATGTTCTAAACAGTTAAGCTTTATCTTCTATCATGTAATAGCATTTTTATGGCCCAAAAGGAACCTTTTCAGAGCTACAAGAGGTATTGAACAGCACATAAATTTTTGCGGGTTGTCTATTATGGATAGTTGATCATTGAGAGACATCTATCGCTGAGAGAAAACGTTGAACTTTAGAATGTGTTTGTTTTAATCTGATCTTTAATCAATTGCCAGCCCAGCCCAATAAAACTAATCTTCGGTTTTCCTAACATAGCATAGTGGCTATAATTTAGTTGTAACAACATTATGGGCACCCTAGGACATACATGTGTATGTTTACAAATTCCATTGACTTTCTGCTCAGATTAGTAGTAAGAGAAAATTTTAACTTTAGCGTTGTGGTGAAATTTTTACAATGAGGGAATAATAAAATTCTTAAAATTACTAAAACATGCGTTTATTCTGGAAAGCCAGCGTTTTTATGAAGTTATATGCACAAACACTAAAAATAGTTCAGTCAATTGTAGGATTCTACTTGAAAAGTTTGAGAATTTTTTTTTGCTATTTTAATTTACGTTTTTTGAGGTGTAGAATGCAAATTTCAAGTTTGTCACCTCATAACTTTTCTGCTTAAAAAGTTAAAAGCAAAAAACCCCACGAAAAAAGTTTTTTTTTTCCTATTTGATAGAGAGTTAAAATGTTTTGAAAAAATTATTATACCAAATTAAATTAAAGGGATTTCTCTTTGCTTTTTCATGTCCTTTTTTTTCCTAAGATGAATACAGTAAAACCTCCCTAAGGCAACCACCATGGGTGTCGTGAAAAAAAGAGGTTGCTTAGAGAGGCGGCCTTTAATTGGAGGTAAATTTAGCATTGGGTCTATGGGGTGGAGGGAGAAAATCCGTTTCCAGAAAAAGTGGCCGTTAAAAAAAGTGGTCACTGAGTAGAGGTGGTTGGTAAGAGAGATTTTTCTGTAGTCTTGGCATACGAGTAAAATGAATTTTAGTGATAGATTGACATTCTGGCATCGGAGGAAGAAAACGCGATGTGATCACTATGTACCCATTTCAATAAAACGAAAACCTGTAACAGAATATGGAAGGAAATAAATTACCACTATCAACTTTATTCATTGTTACATTTACAATCAGTTTGTTTTGATCACACTCATTACGCTGGGGGTTGCGATTGTTACATAGGGAAGATTTATTTGCTATTCATAATTCAGGGGGGGTGGAGTCAGCTGAAGGCTACTAGTTTCCTAAAAATGATATAAATATGAGAGAAAAACAATTTCACTCTGCAAAGCTATGAATACTAACACATCAAAAATAAAAATTTACTTTATTAAAAATGTGATAGTTTAAAATTTTATTACGAAGAATGTTATTTACACAAGAATAACTTACTGCTTCAAGTGGAACATTTCGTGCATGCATATCTAAGGAGTAACAAATATAATACATTAGCTGCTAAACGTATGAACCATTGAAGAAAATATACAAAATTAAAAACAAAATACGAAATATATACCGCGAGGACGATAGTGATTTGTACATTCCTCAGAAGCATGTCGACCGTCCCTTTTACTCTGTAATAACAAAATACATATAAAATGAGAAGAGTTAATTAAAAAATCATGATGCTCATTATATATATATATGCTCATAATATAATTAAAGTTATGATGCACATTTTTTTTGTTTTACGGTGTACGGGCGAAGTAGGGGTCATGTGGCACCCCAAAACTACAGTTTTCAACAGAAACTGAACCTCTAAATGTCTAGGGAACTAACTCCTGGAATACAGTGAACAGTTTGTCAGTAAGCATTCCATTTTGGCCCCATTGGGATTCATACCCAGGTTAATCGATTTTTTTTTTAATAGCTAAAGCTCTCAGAGAAGAGACCATTGAATGTTATTAAGGAGTTCTTGACAGTGACAATGAATTCTTTGTATTTCTTAGTTAATAGTCAGTAAAGACTTATCTTTCCTTAATAAAAACAACAGTTGCCTTTCTTACAGGATTTGCTCTAAAAGTACATTTTAATACCAGAAATTGGCACTTTAAAAAGAGAATCTTTGTTTTAAGCTAATCACCAATCTCCGAATCAGCATTGGTTGGTTGGCTGTATTTTTATGGGCACAAGGACATCAAGGGTCGTTCTGCACCAAACAAAGGGAGCCGAATCAGTATTGTTCCAGGCTTCACGCTGCAAGGATAGCTAAAGCTTTGTTGTACCGTAACTTCCAGTTCTCACAAGGAATCCCAATTTCTATTGCCATGGGAACCAAACCCTAGACCACAGCGGGCAGAAAAATTGCATGGATTCCACACTACTGGGAGCCCAAACCCAGAATAACAGTGCAATAGGTGAACGCAAAATTACTGCACCACCATGGAGACAATTGCACGACAAATGAATTAATGGATCACCATAACAGTCTAGTAAATGTGATGAGAAATAACCAAAGGTTTGCGAGTTCCCAACCCCAGAATTACAGTCAGTAAGTAAGCATTTCTGGGGGGTAAAGCAGAACGAAGAATAACAGCATGTCAGGCAGACATAATACCACTGCAAGGTCCATAGCCAGAGACGAGCTGTTGTGTTAATTATTTTTGAAAATATATTTCCTTAATTATTTCTGAATTTAGAAATTCGTTAAAAATAGATACAATAGATATTAAATCTTTGCAATATTTTAGAATTTGCATATTAATTAAAAATTGAATGAAGGTTGTTTCAAAATTTACGTAATTTACAGAATAACCTGTAAAAGTGGTTGAAGTTCGGTATAATAAACGCTGGTTGGTTGCATTTTCATGGCACAAGGACAGGGTCATTCTACGTCAAGAAAGGTGAGGTTGTACATGTGGTTTTAAAACAAAAGAGAAGTCAGACTTTATACAAAAATAAAAAGTGCATAAATATATTAAAAAAGATCAATGCAGAAAAATCAAGAGATATTCATAAGTGTTTCGGAAAATCCATCAAAGGTGACCAATATGAATTTTACTTCTCACAAAAAGGCCTGGTGCCAACTTTTTTGGCTTAAAGATTGAGCCGAAACTCAAGTTAATAAAAAGACAATAGCCAATGGATATCATACTAAACTAATCAAAATTTCATAAAGCATTAAACAGTATACTATACCTTGCCTAAATTCACACGCATACCCCACATATTTTTGGGGATGAGTGAAAACGCCTCCCTGGCTTCTTCAACAGAACCATAGAAAATAAATCTGAAATAAGAAAAACTTACATAGCAAATCACAACATATCAGGCTATATTAAATATTAGAAGTTTATTGTCAATGCAAAAAATAAATCTAATACTAAAGCACTACACAGCTACAGAATACCGCATTCTGTTAAATACAGCAGGGCTCTAGTCGACTTTTCACAAGAAAGTAGGAAAATAAGGACCACTTTTTTTTTAAAAAAGACCAATACAGTGATTTGCACATGATTTGTTTTTTAAATAATTGTCACTCAAAATGTAGAGTTCTTCAATATCCCTTTTCAGATTTTTTTTAAAAACATTAGTTTTTTTTCATAGGGAGCAATTATAAAAAATTATATTTTATACTACATCGCCCCGCTCATTGAAAAAAAGTATATATAATGAGCAAGAAGAACTGAAAAATAAAGTAAACAGTGCTGATTTTACTAAAAGAAGAATTGAAGTATTTATTATGTAACCTGAATAATTGCTTAAATTCTAAATAAAATCCAATTTAGTAAATTTTTATATATACAAGGTTCACAGGAAAGTCTGAATACAGCCAATAACCTTTGAACGAAAATAGCTCTTGCTATAGAAGTTAAGTATTGGTATAGTAAAGTTACTATGTACTGGATGGATGAGATGACCAAATGAATGGGAGCTGCGACTTTTAAATCAGTTGGTTGGTTGTTTTATGGCGCAAGGACGGCAATGGCCATTTTGTGCCAATCAAGGTGAAATCGTACATACGGTATAAATAAGTCAGTCGGCAAGGCTGGGGGTCAACCCATTTCAGTGAGTTACTTCTCGTTTGATTAACTCAACGATTTTTTACACACCTCTAATTCATGTAATACAATGCACTTACCCTAGACACGTAGGTTTACCATTTAACGAACGGGTAAGCTTGATGTTCGTGACATTACCATACCGATTGAAAATATCCTCTAGGCTTTCCTATCAAGAATAAAAAATACGAGTTAGTTTAACGACAATGGTATCTACTTACCAGAAGAACATCAAAATATTGGCTTCATCATGAAACCACGTAAAAACAAAATTCTAAAAAAGGAAAATTGTTATTAGGGCTGCACCATCGTTAAATTGAATCTATCATGATTGGCAGAACAGATGGTTGCCACAAACCGTGCGACCCCAGTTCTAGAATTTCAGGGAACATGATGATTAAAAAAAAAAAAACAAACCTACTAATGGATGCTATCATTTCTTTCTTTTCTCCTTTTACAGAGTACTGCCTGTTCTTTAATGAACCACCACTTCAATCGTTGACTCATGCTTGTGAGTACAAGAGACATGCTGGGCCGGGATTTACAGATTTTCAAGGATTCCAAAATTCTTAATGCCTGGAGAGCCGAATTCTGGGACTACAGTAAGCAGGTTGATAGTACATTCTTTTGGAAAGTGTGTGTGTGTGGGAATTCACTGCTGAGGCTAACCTGAGATAAATAAAAGTATCACTTCCATACACTGCATCAATAGGCCCATCGTCGATTCAATGAAAAACTTTAAAAGTTATTCATCAACATTACAGTTTTAGTCTGGCTTAGATAGCATAGTTACAAACATTAAAATAAAAAAAAAAAATACAGCAAAACATTAATGATTTCTCCCTCTCTATAAGCCCCCACCCTCCCCCTTCTGGTAAAAAAAAAACACCACTAGCTATAGCCATGAACCACACAAGACATCTTCACTATCCGTACTAAAACAAGGGAACCTCGTGGACTGCAACACATATCCATTTGAATGCAACCACTCAGAAGCTACAAAGCAATCCGGTCCACCATACAATCATTCCACTAAAAAAAAAACCCACCATTGAGGTGTTATTGTATTGCATAATGTTTTTATTTATTGATTGATTGAGTGAGTGAGAGAGAGAGACTGACTGGAGATGCGTTTTAAAGTGAATCAGGAATTAACTCTTCGCCTGATTCTATGGGATGAAAAGAGGGCATGGGCAGGGCCTAAAGAGACAGTTTTCTCAGGTGCTCAACCATGGAAAATTATAGCAGTACATGTGGCTCATGTTCCAGGTGCGTGGGTTCAGGGAAGGTGACCTGCACCCCTGTGACCAGGTCCAATCATCAAGGTGTTGTTGGTAAGCCTTCTGAATGTAACGTGATCGTCAACAAAGCAATTATTAGCAATAAGCAACCTCTTTGTGGTCTCCTTGTATCCCATTACAGGGATCCTGATTACATAAATATAGTTACTACAAGGGAAGCTATCCTAAAATTGCATCACTTGGTTCATAACCAAATCTCCACCCTTGCATTTGGAGACATGCGCTGATGCTTTCCAGAAGGCGTTAATACAAATTGAAATTCCTACCTTCAGATCTGTTTCAAACTAACACAGAAAACTTGTAATAAATGTGAAACCCAGCCATTTATAAAATGTGCCTGGTGTGAAGAATCCCTATGCTTCAAGCATTTTTACGCTGAACGGCACTTCCACCAATGAACAGGTGCTTAATCAAATGTAATAAATGGACACAATATCCTGGAGATCACGTATTTACTAATCGCCATATTTATAGCATAGCGATTGAGTTATGAGAGAGTCCAAATTAATAATATTCTAGGTCAAAAATACATTTCTATAATTGCAATATGCACCAAAACATTGGCTACATTAATAAGAGCAGGAAAGAAATGGGAAAATTATACAAAATATTTCAATGATATATATATATTTTTTCCCCTGTTAGTGAAATGATTGCATGATGGGCGGATTGTACGAATCGTTTTGTGGCTTTTGAGTGGTTAGATTTGGAAGATAGTTCCATTGGCTTTTTTGTTTCTCATGACAAGACCTATCCAATGGTACCACTCTTATCAAAATCTGTGCGTTGCAGTTCACAAGGTTTCCTTGTAAGACAAGGAGAAAGAAGCCCCAGATTTATTGAAGATGGGCACCAATTTTTTAGAGGTGCAAAATTGCAAAAGGTGACTTCCTTTTTTTAAATTGTAGGCAACATCTACTGTAGAATTCTGCTGATCTGCCCTCTCTCGGAAAGCACCCCACCATCTTTGCTTCAACTTTAAAATTATGAAAAATCTCTTGAAACACAGCTACTTTTGCCAAACAGCAGAAAAATACAGAATTGCACTATCAAAGTAATATAAAATAAAGTAATTATAAAATTAATGCATTCATTAAAAATAGTTATTTTATAATAATGTATATGAAGTAATCATAAATGCCCCATTTTACCTGTGATTTTTTTGTCACAAAGCACTTTTTTTGGGTGGCTAGCGTGACTTTGGAGACCATGTACGTCAGCCCACCCCCAAAGACGACTGGGATTGAATACTGTACACACACACACAGTACAGAATAAAACTTCTCATAATAGATATCTAATTATGAAACACACCATGTGACAGGGAAGGGAGGGCGGCAAAAGATCACTGTGCTTAAGGCACCTCACACTTTAAATCTGGGTTTGGGAAAGGTGCGGGATGCATCGGTCATTCTTGTTGAGGGATGTTAATTGCCCAATAAGATTTTGCAGAACCACTAAGGTCAGATAAAATGCTGTTTAGGTAATACTAGTACTGTAATGTAGTGCTATTTGGGCAGATAAAATGCTGTCAGGTACACAAGGTTTTGGAGTAGCCTTTATAGAACGCTAGATTGTTTTATAAATCCTAATATTCATAGTTTATTTACATATAGACCTAGATTCCAATGTAATTTTAGACCAGTAAATAAATTTGTCTATCATTAGTTTTTTTTTAAATATTTCAGAGATCAGATAAATATTAATATAAGATATACGCTTTCAGAAAAAATCATTTATAGTATTTTCATAAGGTTATTAAATAGGTTAAGGTTCTAGACCATTATTACAGCTGAAATAAGATGGTGCAATAAAATTTCCCATCAATGTAAGTAAAATATATAAATATTGACCCCATTTGCTTAAACTTTCCAAGATTCCAATCATAAATAATACTTTGGAATGTCTTAACAGAAGCCAAAATCACAAGGAGAGTACACGAAGTGAGAATCAAAAATGTGCTTCATTTTGGTTTTATAATAAAGTATGAACGTTTCAATAAGAAACTAAAAAAAAATAACTTTTTTTTTTTACCTAAATCAAAGAAATACCAGATATGTCTAACACATGGCTTCCCTATAAAGAGTCACGTGCTTGACCAAAACCTTAACGGTGTAGCGCATTCTTTCTTGCCTTCCCCAACAACTACAAATACAGATGCATGATTTCGTTGTGCAGGGGCATCACTCTACGTCACAGCTGGAGCTAAAATTCCACGTCACGCCACGCATGTGCCATCAACGGCAGACGAATTTTTCTGGTGTTCTTACCGATATTTGAGTTTATTTATGCATATTTATCATTAAATATGCACATATGCGCAAAAATTTAAATAAATACGCATCAAGAAAAATAGGTAAAAAAACAAACCCACTGGGGATTTTAGACAAAATCTCCGAAAATCAGAAGAAATCATTTTCCGACTGGAAGATCGATAAAAAATCGTAAGCCTTTTGGGTAAATCGGAAGGATTGGCACCTATGATATTATGAACTATTGTAAGTAAGAAAAAAAAAATCATATTGCTGAAAAAAATTGGTGATATTATTACAAAGAAGTGTATAAAGGTATTATTTACCGTTATACTAATAGATGAAGATAAAACTGAGTAGAATCAAATAAACAAATTCCACACATAAATACCTTAAAGTAACTCAAAATGACAATTTATAACATATTGACAAATCATAATGACATACAATATTTTCATAAAATACATAAACATATATACATTAAAAAACTTACGATGAACTTTACGAATCTCCATACAAATACAATGTATATTATATATAAAAGATAACAATATTTTTACAAAATATATTAACAAAATATAGAACGACCTTAGAAAACTCTTCGTCAAGGGTGAAGTTTACTAAGGGTCTGAATAGTGGGTCGTTTCTGATAGATAGTCGGCATTTGCCAATGTGACTATTCAGTCTCCCAACAACCCATTAATAGTTTAATTACTAGATTATAAAGAAGTTAAAATAGTTTATATACATCACCCATATATTTATACATTTAGACTTCAAAATGGGCAAATAAATACCAGCGATGAACAAGGTGAAAAAAGTAAATGCAAGCATCCATTTTTTAAGAAAACTTAACTTCATTGTCCGCTTCTTCTTATATTATAATTCCCCTTAATGCTGTCGACTTCTTTCTCCGAACACGTCTTACATGGGCAAGTACTAAGATTATTTCATAGGGAGAGTGGGCTTTATACCCCAGACCAACATGTCCTTTGGACTGTCCATTTTGGGAGCGGCTAAGTATAGTAGTTTAAGATATTTTGGAGAACGACGACAAAAAGAAATTAATTGGCTTAATCTCCAAAATAGCTTAAAATACTCTACTAAAATAATTTTGGTACTTGCCCATGTAACACGTGTGCAGAGAGAGAAGTGGACAGCATTAAGGGAAATTATAAGAAGTGGGCAGTTCTAAACGAAGTGCGGACAACAAAGTTAAGTTTTCTTTAAAAAAAAAACAAACCCTGACGCTTGCATTAACTTTTTTCACCTTGTTATTCATCACTGTTATAACAGGTATTTATTATGAAATCTAGAAATATAAATATATAGTGATATATATAAACTATTTAACTTTTCTTTATATCTAATAATTAAGCAATGTTGGGAGACGGGATATCACATTAATGTTTATCAGAAGCAACCCACTATCCAGACTTAACTTTAATAAAATCTCCTGATCGAAAGAGTTTGCTAGATCTTTAATATATTTTGTAAAAATATTGTTATCTTTTATGTATAATATACGTTGTATTTGTATGGAGATTCGTTAAGTTCATCGTAATTTTTTAATGTATTATGTATATATGTTTATGTATTCTGTGAAATATTGTATGTCATTATGATATGTCAATATGTTATAAATTTGATATTTTGAGTTGCACTAAAATGACTTATAATGAAACTATTTATTTGTCAATAAACTCTTTATCTTCATCTATTAGTATCATCATCATCACATTCAATTATCTATAAACTGCAGGATGAAGTGATTTCACCACTATGGCTAGGCGGGTTGGTGAACTAGCCCCCCACTCCATCCGTGCAGCAAATATTAATTTGTCTCATTGGTATATCGGTAAATAATAAATAATACCTTTATACACTGCTTTTTAATAATATAATTATACTTTCTTACTTACAATAGTTCATAATACGTTACTTGCTTTGAAAATTCTCTTCCCCATGTACAATTTTCATATACTTATTTTACTCATATATATATGTTTACTACAACAAAATCTGCTTTCTTGTCAGTATTGTTTCCAAAAATTAATAGAGAAAGGTAAGCCGCAGTGGCAATATTCTTTAAAGGGGGGAAATTTCCAAATCTAGTGGAAAATCGCTAAATTAACGCCATTAGCACGTATACTATTGCTTTCTCAGATTTACTCCTGTTATTTATAAAAAAAAATAATAATGCTTACTTGTTGCAATTCTATTGGTATGTCCTTGACATATAAAAATGGGGCATCATCAGATGAACTGTAATAGAAATAAAATTAGAAAAAACTTTCACAATTACATAACAAATTAACATTGTGCATGATACAAAGAGAAAAATAACAAATTCCTCATAATATAGCTAATAAATCTATAAATCGTTACTTTTATTAATCATAAGGTACCTCATGGCTACCCAATCATAGAAACACCAGTTCTCATCAGATCACCGAAGTTAGATACCAGGGAGTATGGTCAGTTTCGTTTACTTAAGAATAGTCAAGTTAATGCTATGCAGGATTTATAGTTTTTCAAGGAATCCAAATGTTGTAAGGCCTAGGGAACCCAAGTTGTTTTTGAGAGGGTGACCACTTGTAATTGGCCGCATGCTGTGGTGATAACAGCCGCCTAAAATGGTGTCCTCTATTACTGGTGTATGGTTTACATTATCTGTAGTTTGACACCAAATGACCGAAGGATTAAATGATGTACATGGCTCCCACTCTTTTGTCCTGATGAAAGATAACGACTTTTCCAGGATCTTACATCGTGAATTACAATATACTCGTACATAAAAATTAAAAATGCAAGACATTATAAGCATAACACTGAAATTAGAGTGTTTAATTATGTTGCTCCTTTTCAACTTAACACACTGCCAGCAAAAGCTACCCTTTTTGCATCCATTGTATCAGCTGTGCTAAGC